>CM021100.1:504581484-504672966 GCA_007115665.2 Sequoiadendron giganteum
AGGCAATTCTGTAATTTCATCAGGGAATACATCTTGGAACTCCTTGAGATTAGGATAGTCATCTAAATAGGACTCCTTGTTGTTAGGATTACTAACATGCACCACATAAATTGCACACCCCTTTCGATGACTTGGTTTCCATAATCATCAAGAAATTTGACCACCTTATCCTCACAGTTCACTAAAGCCTTATGCTCAATTAACCAATTTATTCCCAAGATTATATCATATGAGCCTAAGGGTGCCACATACAAGTTGACCTGAGTTTGAAAGGTTGGAAGCTCTAACTTATAACAAAAGAGATAGGTATCTACTCTTTGATCTGCTTGATTACCATATTGGATTGTCCATGAATTTTCCATGTATCTAAGTCTAATGGGTATCTTAAATATTATTCTAGGATCTATGGAACACTATGGCCATAAAGCTTACCTGTTAGCTGAATTGGTGAAGCCTGATACTGAGCTAGTCTATTATTCACTATAGCTTGGATCCGGTGAGTCTGTTGGTAGCTTCCTTCCTTCTATGGCTTCAACCATTAAGGAAAATTCAAGGCATAATGGTCATCTTCAAAACTATAACATCCATCTCGAAGCCCATTGCGACCTCTTGGCTTGTCCTCTCTAAATCCTTTTTACTTATGGTCATCTTTCCCCTTGCCTTTTTTTGCGTTTTTGTTCTTTCCGCTGTTACCATCTTCACCCTTCTCCTACAATTTACTTCCCCTCTTGAGATTATGGATCTGATGGCTCTTTTCTCCCTTAAGAATTTTTTTTTTACCATATCCAGACTTATAACTTTGATCACTATGAAGATTGGATAGCTATTGCAGCTTTTTTTCCTCTTTGGTGGCCTTCTAAAAGACCATTCATGGTTTGAGGTTCATGCATATCCACTTCAAATTCTCTATGGGGTTTGAATCCCATTATAAATTTATAGATACAAAACCATTCATCCCACTAATACCAAGGCACATACTTCAATAGGTTGATGAACTTCTCCTAGTACTGAATGACAGACATATTTCCTTGGGTTAAGTTCTAAAGTTTTGTTACTTTCTTATCAAAGAAAATTTGTGGTAACCATCTCCTCCTGAAAGCTTGGAGAAAGAGTTCCCAAGCGACCTTAGTAGGCTATAGGTTTTTCTCTAGCTTCTCATTATCCCACCAATTTGTTGCTTCACCTGAGAGCTGATAAGTAGCCCATGATGCCTTAGTCTACTCATAAAGGTTATGGAGCCCAAAGTATTTTTTCCATTTCTATACTCCAAGCCTTGGCTCCTATTCTGATAGCCTTACCATCAAACTTGGGCAGTGCTACTATTTTGAGGTCTTTCCCAAGCTCTTCCTCATTTTTCCCTCGTGGACCTGCCCCTAGAGCACTATCTCCTTGATTGCCTTCAAAATTCTTGTGGCCCCACTCCTTGTGTGCCACTTGGACTTCTTTCTCTATAAGATCCATGCAAGACTCTTGTCGATTCAAAAGCTCTAGAATTTTCTCTAGTCTCTTGTTTGGTCCATTATCAAAACCACTACCACTCCCATCTTTCCTAGTGGTCACCATGATGTCTCTCACTTATCTTGCAACATAGTCATGTTTATCGCATCTCAACACAAGGTTCTACGAATAAACATTCTTATGCTACATCACATAATTTGCATATGCATACATCCCTCAACATAGAAGACATACACATTCATACAAGATACACACATTTTAGATTTTCTCATTGAACACACCAAAATATCATTTGATTTTATTTATATTTAAGGTGATTCAATAGACCCTTATTTACAATTGACTTCTAGTTACATCATTTTAATTTCTTGCTATCAGAAAGAGGACATTCCTCTAGATCATCATTCGAGTTTACATCAAACTTTAATACAAAAGAGGATGGTTGAGAACAAAGGCTCTCCTTTTCCTCTTTGGTCAACGAGGGTGCATTGGGTGCACACCTTAAAGGCCAGTCCTGGATTGTGGAAAGATTTTTGATCTTGGGCAACTGCTTCGCCTCAATCTTCAAGCCTCTCTCTAGCTCCAGTCGTGTAAGATCTTGAGCTAGAGTTTCATCATTGGGAATTTCTGATGGAACCTCTGCCTTGGCATTTCCTTCCTTTATATCATTCTTATGTGGGGTTCTAATAGTTTTCCCTTTCCTTTATCCTACTTTTGACCTTCCTATTCCTGCATTCAATTTAGGCTCAATAAATTCTCAGGACTTCCAATTTTGGGTCAAGGGTCAACTACCATGGTCAACTATGGTAGAATCAAAAGGCCTAGAGTTGAACCCTAAGCTCTGATACCAAATGTAATAACCCATTCCAAATTATTACTTAATTAATTATTGTAAATGACACATGATTATACTCCAAATTAAAAAGACATAACTAGTGGCTAAAGTCAATCATAGCTACACATGTCCATTTAAAATGAGCAAACTATTATTATATTCACTTCAAAATTCAAATTATAATATCAAGTTTTACTTGGCTCCTAAGGCCACAATGTCATTATCGTATAGGAGTGAATTTTCACCCCTCATGCAAATTCCCCTTTTACACATCCTCACCCTAGAAAACCAAATCTGAAGGAAAAGTTCCACATCAGTTAATTGCTTGCCTTACACTTGGAATATATCTATTGTGTTGGTGGGAGAATATTTGTCAAGGACGTATGCACAACGTGCAAACGTTTGTGTGGCATGCTTGCATCCCTAATGGATTCTAGCATCTGAAGTTGGAAGAGGCATTACACTTTTGATTGGGGTCAATTTTTAACATCCCTCTTTGACCAACCAGCCCCGAAAATAGAAGATTCTTCCTTATTCTTCTTCAAATTCATCCATTCTTCATTCAACTCATCTTCTTTTCACTCTCTAGCAATATCTTCAATCTCTCTTATCAAGCTACAACACTTCAACACTCCATTGCAACAGCAAAACTCCATCAACTCCACAAAGAAAGTGTGAAGCAAGCCATCACAACATGTGATTGAGGTCTTGCGAGACCTCCCTTCATCACAATCAAGATTGTGCTAACTGTTTCAAACCTTCTTTCTCCTCTATTGGCTAGTGAACTCTTAGTGGAGGCTGTAACTTTTTGCTTCTCTCCTTTGTGATTTGGTTGAGTAGCTCTTTACTATTTTGTAGTGTTATTTGCATTCCTTTTTTCTTTACTCTATCGCATATTTCTTTCTCGTTGCTATCTGGTTGTTCATGGAGGTGGAAACACCAAAATGGGGGTCTAACTAAGGCAAATCCATATACAACCCCAACAATTTCCCCTTTTTCTTGTGTGTAGGTGGAAATTATTTTGAAGCTAGCTAATGAACTGGTGCCTTGGTGAGATTATCTTCATTATTTTAGCTCTCATATATTTACTTTGTCCTCTCTACTTATATTTTTCATATTTCATAGTTATATTTTGTTCATCTAGGAGTCCTTAGCTAGGTTGTCAACTCATTTTCAAGCGGTTCATATTTCCTTTTCTATCCTTTGGTCGTATGGATGCTAGCACACCTGTGAGACGCCAGCACACCACATGACCATCCCAGAACCATGCTTACATCCTTAGATAGAGAGTTGTCTAAGGTGCAATATTGAATCTGAAAACTAGCTCGCCTAGCCTAGACATAGATTTTGGGTCTAAAGAGTGGTAGAAGGACCTTATAGTCCTCATCATTCTTGTCCCTTGTTTGATAGCATCACTTTAGATCAAGGTAATTTAGGGAAACCTTCCACTCTCGACTCTCCATGACCTAGGGCCTTGGCGTGGTTGGTTCCCCTCTTTTACATTTTTGGTGAACCCGATGTGAACCATTTTGGTTCCATTTTGCGATACTAAAAGTTCATTTCCTTGTATTATATGAGTGTTGTAGGTGTGAGTGTTGTGAGGCCTTTTCCATACAACCCAACCTATGACCCTATTAGGATTAGTTGGAAGGTTCCACAAGTCTTACACAAGGAAACCTTAAGTGTTTCACTATTCTATTTTACAACCTTTGGGGGGCTTTATGAGGGTATCATTCAGTACATGGGATGGCCTTTTTTTTGCATCAACCTATCCCCTTTGAGCAGCATGTGAGTGGTGGCCTAGGTATAACCTTCAGCTTGTAGGATCTGTCGATGTGCTTCAATAGAGAACCATATCCTCTTTATTCCCCTGTGTGGATCAATGGGAACATTATAGCGGGTGTTCTTATTAACCTGACGTCTCAGGTGAATATCATAATCAAAGAGATTATGTTAATTAACTTCCTACACAAATATGGGTACAATTCACCTATGAGCACCATATGTATGCACAATGTGCTTATGGTACCTCCCTTGGGTAGTATCATGTTATTAGTCCTTGTCAGACCTAAGTCTATGAACCTATCATTTGACATAATCTTGGGGTCTGAACTCTTTAGAGTTAAACTGGGTATCCCTCGGTTAGAAGCTATGAACTTAGTTCCCTCGATTGTGCAAAAATTCTTGAAGTTCATTCATGGGGGATCGGTGTAGTCATGCATGATAGCTACTCCTTAGACCACTTTTGGCCTGCACCTATTGTTCCTCTTCCACCTAGGAAGGACCTCTTGTATCGAACCTATCAAAAATACAATAAAGGGTGCTTAACATCAAAAGTGAGATACCCTCCATCGCCTTATACTATTTCACATAGGGCTTGCTTAAATTTGATAGTGATGTCGCCAAGGGACACAAAAGAGAAGAAGAGAAGTGATCCTGAGATCCTCCTTCTTCCTCTTCCACTATTCAAACTAATGCTCCTTCTCACCTTGTTGTGGTGCCATCAGATTATGTTTCATGCTTGCAAGAGAATCCTATGGTGTCCACTTGGCAAAATCCTAAGCGTCCTGCATCTGAACTTCTTGTTTTTCCCATGGAGCCTAGGCCCATTTGATATGGCAGAAAGAAAGGTCCTTGAGGGGAATCCTCTATTTTTTAGCCTTTGTGGCCTCCCACCGCTTTTTCTCCCAAAACAGTAAACAGGAAGAGGCCCGCTACTAAGGCATTAGAGTTGATTCCCCTGGCTGTTTCTCAACCTTCTTGTCCTACTCCCATATAGGAGTCTGTCCCTCCACTAGAAATAGTTGTAGTAGACACTCCCATGGCTGAGCAGGAGCCTTTTGTGCCTTTTTTAGCTACCAGCCTCTAGCTCAAAGGATCACAGAAATTGCCTTGTATGTGAACGCAAGCATCAGCAAAAGGCTCTCATGGCTAAGCAGGCTGCCTTGCAGAGAAAGGATGAGGAGATGACCTCCCCTACTTTAGGGCCTCCTATTGCGTCCTCCACTCTCTTCCCCTATGCTTCCATCCAACCAAGCTCAGTATCGCTTCTAGCTCCAATTCTGAATGCACCCGACCCCAAAAGGGTGTAGGTGTTCATCGCTCCTTCCATTGAGCTTCCCTTGATGATATCCCTTCTAAACGTCTCACCTTTCTTGAAACTCGTAGACATTCCAAATGCTTCAGTGGTATTTGATGTGGTTTTCTCCTCCTCATCTTCCTCTGCACCTCTTGCCTTGTCTGTGGTGAGTTCACATCCCCTAATGGAGCATAAGGTGGAGAGTGGACCTTCTAGTAATGGAGGGTGTAAGAGGATCCTGCCTTCTCCGAGGGGTGGTCCTAAATTGGCTTGTTCTATCTTAGTGATGAAACCAACCCCAAATTCCCCTGAGTCCATCACTGCCCCCGAATCACTCAGTGATCCTAGTGGTGAATCTCGAGCACAACCCTCTCCATCCTTTGAGGTACAATATGGCACTCCAATATAGTGCATGTTTAACTCTCTAGATGAAATTTTGGCCTTGTCAATGATCACAAAATTTCTGACCCTAGCTCCACAAGAGCTTAGTGGAGAAGACCTATGGGGGCTTATTCCTTAGCCCTTATTGCGAGAGGGTTGGAAGCTCCTCCCCTTAATAGTCCACCACTGTAGACTCATCCTCCTCCCCCTTATGATGATATAGAGTGGGAAGGAGATGACCTCTTGGTTGATGAGTGTTAGGGGGAGGCCTCTTCTTTATCTTTAGAATAGATGTGTTCCCCCATGATTGTGCTATGTTTTGCTGGATGACCCTTGTCACCCTTGTTGGTGTTTGGGTATAAGAGTGATTTTTTGTATCGTGAACCTTATTCTATTTGTATTATCATTCTTCCATATTTGTGTTTGAATTTCTTAAAAATTGGTGGATGAAGCAAAGTGTTGGGGGCATTTAGGCTTCCCTTCCATGCTGACCCAATTTTTTATTTTTTATTTTTTCTTCTCGTGCATTCTTAACATGGTTTGATATAGTAGGGGGTTGATGATAGTTCATTTATATACTACTATTATACTTATATATATATTAGTAGCTCTAAGCTTGAAATATCAAATCACCCATGTGTTTCTTATTTGTTATCTTGCTTTCTTATCATTTTCTCTTCTTTGCTTGAGTTGTCCCTCTCATGTATGACGCCTTTTCTGTAATACTTCGATTTTTAGAAAATGAATTTGTTTCCAAAAAATATTTTCTTGAGAATCTTTACAAACCTTTTCAAGGATCACATTCTCAACTTGGACCCCTAACAGAACATGTTTCCTTCATCATGGGTTCATAAAGAAAGAACTTGAAAAATTTCCTCTGAGGTCGGAGCAACTTTGACCTTCCCCTCGTGAGGGGGAGTTTTCTTCATTTTGAATTCCTTATTCTTCTTCAAATTCATCCATTCTTCATTCAACTCATCTTATTTTCACTCTCTAGCAATATCTTCAATCTCTCTTCTCAAGCTACAACACTTCAACACTCCATTGCAACAACAACACTCCATCAAATCTAGAAATCAAGTGTGAAGCAAGCCATCACAATGTGGGTTTGAGGTCTTGCGAGACCTCCCTTCATCACAATCGAGGTTGTGCTGACTGTTTCAAGACTTTTTTCCCCTCCATTGGCTAGGGAGCTCTTGGTTGAGGATGTAACATTTTGCTTCTCTCCTTTGTGATTTGGTTGAGTAGCACTTTACTATTTTGTAGTGTTATTTGTGTAACAATAGATTAAAATATGTAGATGTATCTTTCAAATGATGATGATGGACAATCTACAACTACAATAAACAAAGCTAAATCCTAATCTAAACAATAATCTAAAATCTAACAACAAAGAACGAGGAAATAAACAAAACAAACTTAAACAAATTAATGGAAAGCTCTCACCGAATATGCGTTCATCCCTTCAAATTATCTTGATTGTTCTTCTCCATTTTTCCTTTTCAGTATTCTTGCCCTCAGATTTCTGTGTTTGAATGCAAGTATAGATTTGTTGAGTGTCTAAGCAAAATATCGAAGATGAATCTCTCTTCTCAAAAATGAATGATTTCGGGAGGAGGAATAATGATAATGGCAGGCCATTTTATAGATTTTGGGTTTTCAAACGATCAGCTTAGATACAAAGAGAGATCGACAGACGAGATTGATGAATGCCATGCGATGTGAGTTTTGTGCCAGATAGAACGTGAGTTAGAACGCGAGTTAGAACACGAGTTTAGAAAAGACTGAAGATAGAGACTAAGTTAGAATGTGAGTTAGAACACAAGTTCAAGATCTTAATCTCCAAAAATAGAAGAAATAGACTTTTTATGCAAAAGCCAAAGTTAGAACTCGAAGACTAATGCATTCGAATGAAAACATGAGTTAATTAATTAAATAAATATATTTAATTAATAAAAACATCATGCATATGAGTGGGAACTAGTTAACTGACTATTTGGGACAGCGAGTCTTCTTGCAGAAACAAACAGATGTTGAATTCGGAGATAACTAGAGAACTAAAAATAGATCTCGAGTCAGAAGGTGAGTGAATGATTAGATAACTGATTGACAAAAGAATGTGACATAATTAAATAAATATGAATTAAATGTTAATTTAATTCAACATTTGAAAAATGAAAGATTTAATTAAATAAATAAAGATCAATTATTTAATTTAACTGTTGTAAAGGTGGAATTGAATACATTAAATAATAAATATTTAATTATAGATAAAGGGGGTTAAATGGATAATTAAATAAAGATATTTAATTATAGTTGAAACATGATAAAAGGGGGGGGTGTAATTAAATTAAATTGATAGATAAAGGGGGTTTAATTAAATAATACATATTTAATTAAGAAGGAAGAATTAATTAGTTAGGGACATAATTAAACAAATATGATTTATTTAATTAATCAAGGTTGAATAAAGGTCATTTATGAATTAATGAATTAATAGAGGAAATATGTGTTAGAAAGGTTAATTAAATAATAAACATTATTTAATCATTACTATGGATAATAGAAAATTATGTCGAAAGTGGTGTTCGCAGGCCTAGACCAATTTTTGGTATCTACAGTTTGCCCCTCTTTGATATAATGTTGTTTCAGTGTTGTGTCAAAGAAAATATGCCCCGATCATGCCCCAATATGAAATAGGTTAGGGTATGCCCCAGTGAAAGGGAGAATGACGAGGAGGTAGTGGTATGCCCCCTCGAGAGGATAGGTGGGTTTGAAGAACACGCGTGTGCTCTTGAAATGGATAGATAATGATTGTGAAGATATAGACTAGAAGAAATATTAGCATAGATAATTCAAAAAGTTAGTATTGAAAAAGAATGGTTATTGATTGAGAAAAACATCTAATCTTTGATATATTGCCAAATATGCTATGCTTACTTGTTATCATCATTGGGCGGGACATGACACAACTGGAGAGTACACACTATGATATGAGATAGACCATAGCGTAAAAAGTCATCCATCTGTGAAAAACAGACAGTTGTAGACAAGGAGTGTCTCAGCTCAGACTAAGGACAAGATGCCCCAGTCGTTTTGTCGAGACAAACCACAGACAATAGACAAATAAAAGATGGGTCATAAGACGTCATTGCTCCTCTAAAGCCTTGATAGGACATCCTTGAGGAAACTAGTAACATGACTCAAAAACCAATGTTAAAAAGACAGTTGACAGACAACAGTCAAAGAAAAAGCGTCTTGAGACATCGTTGCTTCTCTAGATCCTTCAAGGGACATCCTCGAGAAAGCTAGTAACCGGATTAATTCACAAATCGATAATAAGATAAGAAAAAATAAGATATAAAGTCATAAAGCCAAATAAATTTATTCACCAAAACTTGATCTGGTGGGATTGTTTGATGTTTGATGTTTGACATAGCATAATGTGAGAGAATGACACATATCACATAAGACGTTGAGTCTGGTTTCGACTTGGTGACTTTTGTATAAGGCCTGACAAAGCCTGGTTTCAGAAAGACACGTGTCATATAAGACGTTGGAGTTTGATGACGTTGAAGTGACAAGCCACATGAGACTATGACAATGTGATGACGTCTATTGACAAGAAAGACATATCTTGTGTAAGACATAGGTTGATCGTTTTGACAATGTGTTTGATATTGACTTGATGACAGTTTGAGATGTTTTGCCTTGCTGTTGCATGACTTTTTTTTATTCCTTGATTGATAAACTATGTGTGTGTGTGTGTTGACCATGTATGTCATGAGATGATACCCTAAACTATGATATACAACTTGTGTGATAGTGATTGTGAATGAACCCTATTGGACTGACCTAATGTGGTCTCGGGAGCTCATTAATTGATTAGCCTTGCCTACATTATACATGCAGAGAACTTGTAGTTTGACATGAACAATGAATTTGAATATATAAAGAGTCATGATTAAAATGTGTGTGATACATGAAAAACCTAGACTGACAGACCTAATGCCTCGGGGGCACATCGATTGATGGCCTTGCCTACGTCTCAGTCGCAGAGGCAACATAGTTTGACTATGTCTACGACTGACTTAACATGACCAACTTGACATGGTTGACTTGACATGACTGACTTGACATGGTTGACTTGACATGACTGACTTGCCATGATTGACTTGACATGATTGACTTGACTCTGTTTTTGGGATTTTCTGACATTTTTTTTTTATAATTTTTTTGGATTTTTGGAGTTTTCTAATGTTTTTGGGATTTTTCAAGACATTTTTGATGGTGTGATGTTATGTACAAGGTGTTAGGGAATAGAACATGGATTTTACCCTAGTCGGGAATAAGATTTGGAAGAAGGAGTGGGTAATATGACGGAATGGACACTAGATGTCAATCGTTCCAAGTAATGGATAAGACAACCATTTATTATGAGTGATGGTGAAAAAGTCTGATTAGAATGATGGTAGACGGAAGGGTGAGCTTGACTGTAGATGGCGCCTATTTGCTAGGTTTTCAGCATGGTACTTATCCGTAGCACCACCAAAGCGGTTTTCACTAGTGGACGGATTTATTTCTCTTTACTTCTTTTTTTGATTTTCTCAAAAAAATATTTGGTGTTACAAAGATGCCTATTTACCAGGTTTTCATCAAGGTAACCATTTTTTTATTTTTTTTGTATTTTTCCAGATTAAGACACGGATTCTTAGAGACTTAAGCATAGAACCTCTTTAGTTGCAGACTATTGATAGGGGACAAAAGCAGTTCTCCTTCAGGAGTAGAGAGCTAGTATGCTCCTGATCCAAAGGCTTCTGTGACAATATATGGCCCCAACCAGTTAGGTTCAAACTTTCCTGGCTTTTCTCATTCAGCTTGGTTCTTAGGATTCTCCATTAATACCAGGTCACCAATGTCAAAGTGTCTATTGAGAACCTTCCTATTGTAACTATGACGAAGATGATTCTGATATGCTTGCAAATGATCTAATGCTTTCTGTCTTTGTTCATCCAGCAATTCTAGCTCTTGTAACCTAGAGACACGGTATTTTTCATCGTCGATATGACCCTTCAAGGATACTCATAGAGAAGGTATTTCAACCTCAATAGGTAAGATAGCTTTAGACCCAAATACGAGGGAATATGGATTGGCGTCGATGGGAGTACAAATGCTTGTGCGAGAAGCCCATAAGGCAGGATTAAACTGTAGGTGACAGTCACGACCAGCGTTATTGACAGTCTTCTTAAGGATTCTAACAATTGTCTTATTAGATGCCTCAACTTGGCCATCACCTTGTGGGTAATATGGGGTGGAGAAATGGTGTTTGATGTGGAATTCTTCACATAAATGGCATACTTCTTGGTTCTTGAATGGGTGGTCATTGTCTATGATTATGGATTGGGGTACACCATACCGACAAATGATGTAGTTTAGGATAAACTTAGATATTTGTGTGCCGGTGATGTAGGTCATGGGAATAGCTTCAATCCATTTGGTGAAGTATTCGATGGCGGTGATGATGAACTGATGCCCATTGGATGATGAAGGGTGTATCTTACCTATGAGGTCAAGTCCCCATTGGGCGAAGGGCCATGGTGAAGTAATTGGATGAAGCTCCTACGTTGGAACTCTTATCAAGTCTCCATGTATTTGACATTGTCTACATTTCTTTACAAAGACGTATGAGTCTTTCTCCATTGTAGGCCAATAATAACCTAGTCTCATAATCTTACGGGCTAGAGTAGGACCACTCAAATGAGATCCGCATATACCCTCATGTACCGCTCACAAATTTTTTTATGCTTCTTCAACATCGAGACATCTCATTAGGGCGTTATCTAAGGTACATCTATACAGGGTTTCTCCGATGATGGTGTACTTAGCTGACTTTCGAATAAAGGTTCGGTGTTGGTTATTGGACAAGTCTTGGGGTAAGGTTTGATCAGTGAGATAATCGAATATGTTTTTACACTAAGGAGATGTAGGACCAACAATGGTACACACTATCGCAGTATCAGGGACATCATAAGCGGGGACCAAAAACTGTTCAACCAAATACTCGAACTTAGGCACATTACTCAGAATATCCAACAAGGAACCCATGGTTTCCATAGCATCTACAACTCTATTCTGGATACGTGGTATTTGTTGAAATGTTATATCATTGAAATATTGTTTGAAACTATCAGCCATTCGCTTGTAAGGTGCAAGCTTTTCATCATTAGTGTCGCAGTCATCATTTACTTATTGGATTACTAGTTGAGAGTCGCCAAAGACATGTAGGCTCTTAATGTTCCACTGAGTTGCCATTTTTAAGCCTGTCACTATGGCTTCGTATTCTACTATATTGTTGGTACAAGGGAAAGCAATCTTGAATGATTTGGGAATGGTATCACCTTGAGGTGTGACAAATAAGATACCAGCTCCTGAACCACAATTTATATGTGACCCATCAAAGTACAGTTTCCATTCAGTTTTAATGTCAATGTTGAAGAGAAATTCATCTGGAAAATCTACCACTAATGGATGGTCCGCCTTTATAGGTGCATCTGTTAGTGGATCTGCAATCACTTGTCCTTTTATAGCCTTCCTTTCGACATACTGAATGTCATACTCGCTAAGTATCATAACCTATTCAGCCAATCAGTCTGTTAAAGTTGCCTTACTTGAGAGGTATTTAAGTGGATCAATCTTTGCAATTAACATTGTTTATCGATTGAGCATATAGTGCCAAAGTTTATGGGTAGCAAAGACTACCACAAGATAGGCATGTTCTATGTTGTTGTAATTCAATTCATAGCCCACTAAGGTACGATTGATATAATAGACTGCTCTCTCATGACCTTGATCATCGTGTTGTGCGAGAAGAGCTCCTAATGCTGATTGAGTTGCTGAGATGTAAAGTATCAATGGTTTTCCCTCTGTAGGTGGCATTAAGACTGGTGGAGTAAGCAAATAGTCCTTGATTTGTTGGAAGACCTCTTGAAATTTAGGTGTCCACACAAATGGTACTCCTTTCTTGAGTAGATGTTGAAATGGGTGTATTTTATCTCCCAGTTGTACTATGAAACGCCTAATGGACTGTAATCTCCCCTGTAGGGTTCTGAGTTGACCAATGCTAACTGGAGGAGGCATTTCTAGGATAGATTTTACCTTCTCTGGATCTACTTCAATGCCTCTTCGAGAGATGATATACCCTAGCAGTTTGCCTGATTTCACCCCAAAGACAACTTCTTTGGATTTGGCCTGATATTGTAATTTTATAGCCTCTGGAATATCTTGTCTAAAACCTTTAAATGATCTTCCCTTGTTTCTGATTTAGCTATAATTTCATCTACATAATCTTCCATGAGGGTATGTACAAAGTCATGGAAAATTGTAGTCATTGCCTGTTGGTAGGTGGCTCCTGCATTCTTAAGGCCAAATGGCATAACATTCCAATAGTATGTGCCCCATGGACATGTTAAAGCTATCTTATGTTGGTCTTCAGGTGCTATCTTAATCTGGTTGTATCCAGAGAAACCATTCATGAGGGATATCATCTCGTATCCTACTATAAGATCTACTATCATGTCAATATTCGACAAAGGGAAGTCATCCTTAGGAAATGCCTTATTGATATCTCTAAAGTTAGTGCAAATGCGAATGCCCCCATTTGGTTTAGTCACTGGTACAAAATTTGATATCCAATTTGCATAGTCTATTGTCCTTATGAATACTACATCCAAGAGTTTCTTAAGGTCTGCTTTCACTAGTAGAGCGATTTGCGGATGCATTTTCCTTAGCTTCTATTTGACTTGGTTAATACATGGCTGTAATGGTAAATGGTGCAATATTAGGTCTGGATCCAGCCCACGCATGTCAGCATACGACCATGCAAAGTTTATCTATCTCTTTTTGAAGAAGTCCTTAAACTCATGTTGTTCTGTCTCTATTAAAGAAGTTGCAAAATATACTATTTGAGGATTCTCTTCTATACCTATGTTGATTGCAACAACCTCTTCTACTAGCATCAGTGACTTTTCTTGTTCAACGGGGAAAATATTTAAACCTCTATCCTTGGGTGCCTCAGAGAGGTTTTCGCTCTCGGATATGTCCTTTATTTTGACTTTTTCATCGTCCAAAGGAACCTTTTAGTTTTCACCTAGGGACTCATCAGTTTGATTTTCATTGTCTTTTTTATTTTCATTCTCATTTTTGTGACTAGAGGTGTAAATAGACTCCTTGAAATATGCTTTATCGTTCAAGTCTATGGTAAAACCTACCTTATGATCCCCTCTTGGTATGCCTTCTCTAAGTCCCATGAACTCAACAATTGCTTCGTCATTCTTGAATGTATCTATGATAGGTGTACCTTGTTGATCCCAGTCGATAAGTTTAGGATATTGAAGGGGCATGTCATCATCAAAGTTCTTAAAGGTAGCTGCTGATAAGGTGACTATATAATGGTTGACATGGTCGCAAAAGTTTTGGACCAACTCCTTCTTGTTTTTCCTCCTAGAGGTAGGTATACTATGATGTGGGACTATAGTGAGGGCTGATTCGTCAGAAGATGGTTTGTCAGGTGCCCAAGATGCATGATCAAGGGTTTCCCAATAATAGTTTTCTTGCCATTCTTCTTTGGACAAGTGTTTCTTAGGATGAGGACTAGATTGTTTTGGTTCAGGTTTCACGTTGAGATCCAATTCTCCAAACAGGGCATCTATATTCATGGTACTAGTAGATGAAAGGGATTCCTATTCACCATCGCTGGAGTAAGGGGATTCATCATAAACTGGGGTTTTGTTGTAAACAGGGGGAAGTGGTTCATGAGATATCTCGATGTCTATGCAAGCACTCACTTCCTCTTGAAAAGATGACGAAGTACCAGGATACCCAATTCTAAGCGGTTGACACCCTA
Source organism: Sequoiadendron giganteum (assembly GCA_007115665.2). Taxonomy (NCBI): domain Eukaryota; kingdom Viridiplantae; phylum Streptophyta; class Pinopsida; order Cupressales; family Cupressaceae; genus Sequoiadendron; species Sequoiadendron giganteum. Next base: position 504,596,140 of record CM021100.1, read on the forward strand.
GCCCTAAGTATTTTGGTCGTGGGTAGATAGTGATCGGTTCTATCCTTCCATTTTGATATAGGCCTAACCCACTATGCCCATCATAGCCTTCATTTTGCATTATATTAAAGCCTTCGCCATACTGGTCCTTAGCTATTTGAATAGATAGGGAGGGGTATTCATGTTCTTCTTGATATAACTAGGAATCACCTTGATCCACAATTTCTTCACTTAATTCTCCCCATTTGGTCAATTTCATTGTAGGGGGAACATGAAACGTGACCACTAACTGTCTTCTATATGCCATGGGTAGGCCATATGCCTTAGGTGGAATCAGTTGACTGATGCAGTATGATGCCTTTATATTATATTCACCACAACCCTTGTCTTGGATCTTGAGTTTAGGAGTGGATGATGGTGGTTTGAATGAAATGGACTTAGTGAGACGTGATGGGTCAACGTATTGGGATAAAGTGGATGATGAGGCTTCTTAGTTAACATGTAATTGTCATTGTGGAAGGTCCCTTAGGCTTGTACAATATTGGAAAGGATCTGGATCACCATCAATAGTGATCTATGTGCCATTATATGGGAATTTAAGACATTGGTGGTATGTTGAAGGGACGGCTCTCATTGCATTTATCCAAGGTCTACCTAACAACAAGTTGTATGGAAGGGTAACATCCAAGACTTGGAGGCTAGTGTTCATGATCGCTGGGCCAATTCTGATAGGGAGCGTTACAACTCCTTTGGATTACCTTTCCTCATCATCGCAAGCCTTGATGAATATACTCTTAGAAGTATCTACATAGTCTTCTGAGAATCCTAATGCCTTAACCAATTTTAGGGTACATAGGTTCAAACCTGCGCCTCCATCTACCAAGACTCTTCTAACTCTAGTTTGATGGACTAGGACTTCAAGATGTAATGGATCATTGTGATCAGACTTTTTGGTGGAGTAGTCTTGTTGGGAAAATGTGGCATGATGCGAGTTGGTTAAATATCCTACCATTTCTTCGAAGCGATTGACATCCAAGTCCGTGGGAACAGTAGTGTTATGTAATGCTTTGTCAAGTATGGCTCGATGTTCTGGTGACAAAGTCAATAGTTCCAAGATAGATATTTGTGCGGGAATTTTGCTCAATTGATCGATAAGATTGTATCTATACTTGGGCCTCTGTGTAGGTGGTTCAAAAGGACTTGGAATAACTATTTTAGTCCTACGTGTGTTCACATTACATTCTGGGTGCTTCTTGATGATGATGGTATCAACATGTTCATGTGCGGCTCAGAGGCTATATATGGTCTTTCCTTTCCCATAGTCATATTTGGAGTTGGTGTAGTTGGTAGAGGGATTGTTCTTGGTTCCCGAATCAGAGGCGTTTCCTTTTGTGTGGTCATGTAAAGGGTCTGTGAAGACCTTATGATCACTGTTTTTATTATTTTTCTGCCCATTTACCTCTATGGATCCATTTTCAACAAAGTCTTGAATGATATTCTTTAATTGGTGACATTGTTGGAGGTTGTGCCCTTTCATTTGGTGATAGTCACAGAAAGCGTTATCGTCCCACCATGAAGGTTTGAACTGTCTAGGATCATACTCTCTTAGTTCTAAAGGTTTGATGAGATTATGTTTGACCAATTCTTTGAACACTACCTTGATTGGTTGCCCTAAAGGTGTAAATTCTCACATAGGAAATCTCCTTTGGGGTCTTTGTTGCGAATTCTGGACATAGTTAGCCATTTGATCTGGACTGTTCATCATGTCTTCATCTTGGTTGTATCCTCTAAGTGTGACAACCAGTCCAGTATGTATGTGTTTAGCATCAACAATGTTGTCATTCATGACATTCTTGTTCCTAGACCAGAACTTGTTTCTATCATTCGACATGTTTGGATGTTGGACAATTGGGCTCTTGCCTGGTACTTTTATTTCACCTTTGTCAATAAGGCCCTTTTCAAGGATGATACACTTTTGTACCAAGTCAAGAAATGAAGTGCAACAGTGTACACGCAAGTCACCTCTCAGTTTCGGGTTGATGTTTTTGAGGAAGATAGTGACCTTTTGTTTTGTAGGTATTTCGACGGGACAATGTCTAGCTAGACTTCTCCATCTCTTGAAGAACGTGATGAATGTCTCTCCATCTTCTTGTGTCATGTGGCACAAGGTTGCTATGGTTACTCCGTTGTCTATGTTAAAGGAAAAATGTTCGACAAACTTCTCAGCCAATTCCCTTAGAATCGTATACCATATGGCAATTTAGAAAACCATTCAAATGCTATCCCTATAAGGGTTCATGGAAATAGGCGCATCAAGTATGTGGGGTCATATGATATGTCCATGTAGGCCGTTGAGAATTCTCGAATATGTTCTAAAGGATTCTTCCTCCCATTATACTTAGGCGAATTTGGTATAATGTATCCATGGGGGAAAGGTGTCATATAGAGTGCTTTGTCGAATGGACATGGACATAGGTCTTGTGCTGAGATAGTTCATTTTCCTGACATAGACATGTCGTCCATCTTTTGTTGTAGATTCTACATTTAGTTTTGAAGGATGTTGACTTGTGTCAAGGACATGGTGTTCATGTTATTTGGATCAATGTAGGTGTTCTGATACGCCATATTTTGTGACGGGTTGTGATTTGGCGAGGGAATATATCCTATTAGGATGTACTGATTTGGTATAGGGATAATCCTTGTCTGAATGGTCTGAGTTGGTATAGGAATGCTTCCTGTCTGAATGGTCTAATTTGGTATTGGTATATTTCTGCCAACTTTGGATCTCTTACTAGTAGTGTTGGTGCCAAAGGGGTTGGAGGAAGTTGCCCCTGCAATAAATTGTAAACCTTGTGTGACATTGAAAGGGATTGTGCTTATAATTGATGATGTTTGAGTAGATACACTAGTTTGTATCACTACGGTAATTTGGGGAATAGACACAGTTGATGTCACAATTTGTGTTGGTTGAGTAGACTATGTTGTCAAAGTATGAATATCAAATCCTGGTGGTAGTGTGGCACCTTCTACTAGCAACTTTGCTAGATAGAATTGTGGATCGTTTTCCAAACACTCATCCATGAAGGATGCAAACTTAGGATCTTGAACTACTACATCTATGTCTTCTATGTAAATCTGCCCATGTGTGTCTCTCGTGACATGTTTTTCAAGTAAAGGCTTGTGTGGACATTTGCTTCCTGACGGTTGGTTTCTGAACAGATTGCTAAATTGGTTGGGGTTTGTCATTGCTTTGAGTTTCTTTTTGGACCTTGTTTCGACCATGAAATTTTTTCTCAAAATGGGTAATGCAGACTATGTCTAAAAACTGATATGACCTATATATATGTTTTTTGGATTTTTTTTTTGACACTAAATGACATTGCTAAAATGGTTTCTAAAAAGATGTATGTTAAGGTGACGTATGATGTGATGGACAATATGCAAGATCTTGAGTAAATTATGATGATAAATGAGTCTAAGACGAGTATAACCTACAACCTAATGGAGTAAATGCATGCAAAGATTTGTTTTGACCAAGGAACCTGATTGGATAACAAGGACAGTTGATAAGGCAAATTTTTCAAACTAGACTGTTGAGCTGAAAAGATCCACTAAATGTGACTAAAGTGACAAGGCTCAATGATTGCGACAAACCGAAACATGGACATGTCCAATGATGAGGAAATTTATCTATTATGGGATATGCAATTTCCTAGGAAGTATCTATATGCATGCAACTTAGGATGACTATGACTAAGACATTTATTGTGACTAAGACGTATATGAAACCTAATGAAGAAAGGTTTTTGAGCAAAATTTACCAGTTTCTAATCCAAGTTTGATATAAAGAACCTAAAGAAAATAGTGACAATGATTTTTTGGACTCAGCTCACGGTTTTTGATGTTTTCTGTTGACAGAAAAATGCGGTTCACCAAACAGTTGCGGTTCAGGTTTTGACAAATGCATTTTTTTGATAGTGCATGCAGTGTTTCTTACAATTGTGGTTTTTCCTATAACAAATGTGGTTTACCGATATACATGTGGCTCAAAAATAGATAGATTCGGTTTACCAATACACATGCGGCTCGAAAACTGGCAGATGTAGTTTTCATGCACACATGCAACTTAGAATATGACAGTTGCAACTCATGATATGCAGACTATGAAAATTGAATGTTTTGAAAAATAGATGCGGATTTTCCCCTAACAGATGTGACTCACTAGTACACATGCGGTGATTAAACTGACAAATGAGACTTGATTTTCTGACAGTTGAAATTATCCCGAAAGTTGAAATTTTCCTGAAAGTTATTGAATGACTTTTGGTTGTTTGATCAAGATTTTGACGAATACAACAAAGAACAAACACAACAATCAATGTATTTTTGGTTTTTTTGTGATGTAAGGACTGTTAAGACTTGAAAACATTTACAACCTAGGCTTTTAGGATAATACTTGTTGAATTCTTATTTAAATTTCTCTAGCTACGCATATTTATGGCGAATGACTAGTAGGTTGACCCCACTGGCTCCCCTCCACAACACTCACTTATACAGGGTAGCCAAGCTACTGTATCCATGAAACTCCCATGGCATACATTTCATTTCCACACATAAACCATAAGAATATAAGAAGGCTTCACAGGGCCGACCCTGCTGCGCCAACAAGTAGGTAGGATTTTGGTAACTCTACAACAAGGTTTTTAATAAGGGCATTCCATTCAAGGGACACTATCCAACATCGGTGAGAGTCCATTTCTGTCCATCTTGTCAGAATAGTGCGCGTGATTCGTGGGCTTTCCCCAAGAATCCTCTTTTACATACCGGATGGAAGTTGCTTGGCTTTAGCGTGCTACCGGTCTGAGTCGTCTTGGGGTGAGTACTTTTTCCCACCAAGATAGACCCAAGTTCTAGAGACAGTAACTGTTTCTCTTACACCCAAGATCGCATGACTGTGCAAGGGGAGAGGATACTTCGGTGTACTAAATTGTAAGGGTTACAAGTGCATGCAAAGCACCAGACAAAGAAGACAATGGTTCTTTTTAATCCAAATGACAATTATTTATCTACCAAATAAGAAATTCTTTTTAAAACCACACGACGATTATCTATCTACCAAACAAAAGCTTGCTTAAATAAATAAATTGACACAAAGGCATTAGGTCCTGCATGAGAATTTATCAGTAGTTCATTGTTCTTTAGCTTTCTTCCTGCAAAAAATTGTGTTTGGTTTTAATTGTCTTCAAAGCTTCATCCCGCAAACACTATGTTATTCCCCCTAAACACAACTGAAACAAAAATTAGCAAAAATTCAAACAACCCAAAAAGTGAAAAGTGAAAATATGGATATATGGAAATGACTGAAACAAGTGAAAATTTTTACCAGCTAGATGCGGCTTTTGGAGCCATAGATGTGGTTCGACTGTTGACAGGTGGATGCAGTTCACAAAGTTTGTTGACAGGTAGATGCGGTTCACGAATTTGTTGACAGGCGAATGTGGTTCGTGACTTCACGGATGAGGCTTTTGATGACAAATGTGTTGTTGTTTTTCAAAGATGCGGTTCGTGGATATAGATGCGTCGTTTTACGGAACATATGCGGTGCATTGTACGAAAAACCTGTAAAAAAGAACAAAAAATAGAAAAATGGAAAGACGAAAATATGTGCAGATTTTGAAGCGTGTTCACGTCGGGTTCACCAAATGTAACATAGAATTAAAATCTGGTCTAGGATATATGCAAACTAGAATAAACAAAGTTAATCCTAATCTAAACAGTAATCTAAAATATAACAACAAAGAACGAGGAAATAAACTAAACAAACTAAACAATTTAATGGAAAGCTCTCACCGAATATGCGTTCATCCCTTCGAATTATCTTGATTGTTCTTCTCCATTTTTCCTTTTTAGTATTCTTGCCCTTATATTTCTGTGTTTGAATGCAAGTATAGCTTTGTCGAGTGTCTAGGAAAAATATCGAAGATGAATCTCTTCTCAAAAATGAATGATTTTTGGAGGGGAAGAATAATGATTATGATAGGCCATTTTATAGATTTTTGGTTTTCAAATGATTGGCTCAAATTAAAAGAGAGATCGACGGACGAGATTGATGAATGCCATGCGATGTGAGTTCTATCTCAGATAGACCGTAAGTTAGAACACGAGTTCAGAAAAGACTGCAGAAAGAGACTAAGTTAGAACATGAGTTAGAACACGAGTTCAATATCTTAATCTTCACTTAAGGGTCTTCAAAAATAGAAGAACAAGAATTTTACGATCAAAGACAAAGTTAGAAGTTGAAGAATAATGCATTCGAATGAAAACATGAGTTAATTAATCAAATAAATATATTTAATTAATAAACACATCATGCATATGAGTTGGAACTAGTTAACTGACTGGTCGTGACAGAGAGTCCTCTCGCAGAGATAATCAGATGTTAAACCCATAGATAACTAGAGAACTAAAAATAGATCTCGAGTCATAAGGTGAGTGAATGACTAGATAACTGATTGATAGAGGAATGTGACATAAATAACTAAATATGAATTAAATATTAATTTAATTCAACATTCAAAAATAAGAGACTTAATTAAATAAATATAGTAATTTATTTAATTTGATTATTTGAAAAGGATAATATAAATAATATAAATAATTAAATAATAAATATTTAATTATAGATAAAGGGGGTTGAATGAATAATTAAATAAAGATAATTAATCATAGTTGGAAAAGTATGATAAAGGGGTAAATTATTTAATTGACAGATAAAGGGGGAATAATTAATTAATTCACAACATAATTAAACAAATATGATTTATTTAATTAATCAGGTTGAATAAAGATTAATAATGAATGAATTAATTAATTTAAAAGGGGTATTTAATTAATAGAAGAAATATGTGTTAGAAAGGTTAATTAAATAATAAATATTATTTAATAATGACCATGGATAATAGAAAATTATGTCGAATGTGTACTCATAGGCCTAGACCAATTTTCGCTGTCTACAGATGCAATCTTCCATATGTAAGCATCTAATTGTTCCAATGTGTTCAATAGATTCTTATTTGGACAATTAATCGAGATCCTAGGTCAGGTACACCTCGAAGATTATGTGGCACACCATTGGTACTTGATCCTATTGAACCCTTCCAAAGACTGAGAGGGGGGGTGAATCAGTCTACACACAACTTAACCCCTTTCAAAACTTGAAACTGTCAACACAACTTAAATTCCTTTAGCAAATAAAGATAGAATTTTAAGCAGAGCAGTAATAGAGAAGAATATAGCAATTTGAATCTTTAACACCTTAAGCAAACTTTACCAATGAAAGATATAATAGTAATCAAATCAGTAGCAAAGAGAAATAGATAGAGAACACACACATGCACAAGGAGACACTAGATTTACGTGGAAAACCCAATGAGGGAAAAATCATGGTGAGAGTTAACTCACCATATAAGGCTCATTGCCAAAAGACTTGCAAGAAGGCCCATTGCCTTAGAGCAAGATACAAAAAGGACTTACAACACAAAAGTACTAACCAAATCCAATATAAAGATATAGAGGAATTGATGAGATTCACTATCTCAGAGCATGATACAAAATATTTATAAGATAATTACAAAGATTGCCAAAACAAATCTCTGTTGACTGAGGCATTCAAGCTTAATTGATCTTTCCTTTCACAATATTTAGCACTATCTCTACTAGATATTCAATACATCTCTCACACACTTTTTCACACTTGTACACTTTTTCCTACTTGTTGCATCCAAAATAATCTTGCATTTATACCCACCACAACACTTTAATTTTTTAATTAGGTCAGCCAAGAAGATAATAAATAATGAATTCAACTGGTCGGCGACCAAAGACATAATGCAGTTGTATCCCAAAGATATAGAAGACCAAAAAAAATCTTAGCACTCTTTCCAATATGATCCAAAACCATTTAAATGCAAGTGCACATCAACCTAATTCAACATCAAGGATACGTGTGGATAAAACATTGAAGTGCATAAAAAATCAACCCAAAAAAATACTTCCAATTGAATTTACTTGATGTGGTCCCAAACAGGATAGGTCAGGACCCAAATCTATCATAACACATCTTTCATTGTTGGTGCAACCCCCCAAACACATGATCCAAGCAAAAGAACAAGCCCTGTCAGTCAGATATCCACAAAAGACCAAGAAAGACAACACAAGACACAATGCAATGCCACAACAGTCAATTAGCAATGTGCAGATCACATGGGGATGTTCCTTGAACATCCAACATCACTTCCATACATATCATTCATATTGCCATGCCATCAAATATCACATCTCAATTTCATTGCTTGCATTTAATAATGTTGAGTTAATTGACATATTTGAAAATGGAATTTATTAATTAGTATTTATGAATTTGATAAATTCAATCGTATATTTAAAAAATGAATATCTTGCAATTTTATGATAAAGAGAATTAATTCATAATGATTATCGGTTAAAGGTTACTGATAAAGTGGGAAAGTGCAAGAATGTGTGTATGTGCAGGAACAGGTTGAAGGACAAGAACTTGGTTGAGGTAGGAATGATTATCTAGAAGACAAACAGTGACCAAGATTGGAATCTAGAATCTCACACACCATAGTAGACTACGCCATATTTTTCTATAATCGATAAATATCATTCCTATTGTATGGATTGAAAATATGGTTAAATAAGTGATCTTGAGAAAGAAAATGACTCTAATGCATCCTTGTCTTATTCTAAATATTTCAAAGTTCGATATAAAATGGTATTGGAAAATGCATTTGAACATATACAACTATTATAAGGAAAACAAATGTGTTATTTTTTCATTTTGATGAATTTGAAAAAAGCTTCTTAATAAAATAAATGAGAAAATAAAATAAAATGTTTGTTATGAAATTCAACATATATATATATAAGCATATATATGTGAGTGAAACCCTATATATACAAATATATATATATATAGAAACACATATATAAAAAATATTACCAAAAGTTTTAAATAAGAAGAGTATGAATTAAATGCGTAACTCCCATAATGAGTGGGAAGGAGCCGACCCCTAAATGCTCATGTATTATTTTCATTGTCAACCCTGTTAGGGTAGAGCCACCATATTGAGCTTATTTTGTTTAATTAGCATGCATTGACATTGGGTTTAATACCCATGACAGGGTTCTACCCACACGTGCCTAAAACCTTATGGTCACGTGGTCGTTCGACTCGACCATGTTGTTGTATCTTTGTTAACAGGGTAATCCCCACTATGTACATTCTTTGTTTGAAGGGACATCATATGGTTTTTGATTTATATATTTGTAAATAATTTATTGCCAAATGGTTAATATTGTTCTTTGTCTACAGTTCAATTAGCACTTTGTGAGTGTATGGCTACGACTAGCCAAGCCATTTATAACGTTCATTACATTGATGAACTTCATGAATCATTTGATCTGATAATGTATCTATCACATCCACCATATAGTGAGGTATATGTGATGTTTTAAGCCCCATTATGAGTATGGGTTGATCGTTATACACATCATTGTACACATTGACCCGCTTGTAATTCCCACCATGTACATTGTTTTTATGAAGGGACACAGTATGGTGTTTGATTTATATGTTTCTAAATCATTTGTATCATTCATTACATTGATGAATGACATACATTATTTGATCTGATAATTTATCTATCACACCCACCATATGGTGAGGTATATGTGACGTTTCGAGCCCTGTTATGAGTATGGGTCGATCATTGTACACATCGCCCCCTTGTAAATTGCAATGTATCAAACAGTCTCATTTATTGTGTTAAGAAAAGGATAACAAATGATGCTATCATTCATAGGATATTCCTCTATTGAACATTGCAAATGTTTGGTACATAACAACAATGCATGATACTATGTTGATTTTCCAGTGTTTGTCCATCTTAGGCTGAGATTGCATGAATATTTTTCATCACCTCTGTAAATTAAAATGTCTATATGTATATATATAAACATATATATATGTTTATATATGTATATATATATAAACATATATATATATATATATATAAACATATATATATATATATAAACATATATATATATATATATATATAAACATATATATATATATATATATATATAGACATTGGTATACTATTCTTTTATTTACATGATCGAAGAATGATAATAATCTATTCTTATAAAAGATGCCTTTACATATGGTCATCTGAACCATAGCATAGAAATAAATGGGTAAATGAAGATATTTAGTGGTAACCGACATCATGTTATCGTTTACACAATAACATGCATATCGGTATCCTTATGTGAAATATTGTCACTATTAGAACATAGAAAATCATCATCATAATGCTTCAATCTTTGAATGATTAATAAGGTGAAGAAATCAAAATTGAAAGTTATGTGATTGCACATATTGGTGCGAAATAGAACTTACACATAACATTATAATGTCTCAGACCGATGGATATTTTTATTATCTTAAAAATGTTATATTTACTGGAATAGAATATTCTTGATTATCTAATTCATCCATGATCCATTTGAAAACAATTCATGATCCATATGAGACAAGTGGCTGTTGTTTTAATAATTCATTTGTATCTTAAATGAATTTATATTTTATTAAGAGATCAAATGGAAAATCTGAATGAAGTTGATACTATTTTGTTTTCTTCTTCTCAAAATGGAAAACTTGTACGTAAGGTAGAATTTCTTTTAGAATTTAGAATGTATACGCATATTCCAAAAAAATTATTTATTTTCAAGCACATATGTGTACTGCATAAATGTTTCATTTATGCATGTGCACATACATATGGTATACCTCCTGATTTCATCTTGAAATACTCATTGCCTAAGATTGTTAAAAAAAATTTTGCAAGGAAGAGAAATGTAGAAATAAAACAATGTCGAATTGCATTATGAAACTTAATAGAAGATATAGGTATAATTATTAGATGAATGTTTATACCAGGATTAGATGGAATATTTTTTGATGACATAGAAATGGAATGATATATGAAGTACAATGGTAGACTATAGCACACTAGAATATGATGCTAATAGATGGTGTAAAAGGGATGGATACCCCTTGTTATGATGAGATTTCCTTTCGGGAATGGCTGCCAGAGAGTGTAGATTTGATTTTCCAAATCTAATTTGAGTTTCATTTTATGTAGCATGAGCTTGTCCAAGCTTGGCAATCATTTTATTTATGTAACAAAATATTTATTATTTATCCTCTTTCTATGTTTCTTTTAATACCTAACATGGAACTTGCATATTCTAGCAATAGATAGAAATACATGTAGTTTGGCACACATAGATTCCACCTTGCAAATTGTATCTCTTGCTGAGTGTTCCATGTCGGGTTAGTTATTCTTTGATGGATTGAAGAATTCCAGGGAAGCACTGCTTCGTGGTTGGGTGGAAAATCACCTTAATCGTGTTCTCATCCATCAGTGGAGGTGAGCTATTAAAAAGGAATTTTATTGAAATCCTATTTATGTACTTGTATCATTGTTGAAATTGATGTAAATGATATAATTTATGTATTGACTTTGAGGTGTTGATTGCTAGGTCAAATTTTTTAAATTGGCTATTGACATTTGGAAATGAATAATATATATTCAGATTTATTTTTATTTATGGACATGAAATTTCTAATTAGAAATATCTATGAGATTTATGTCATATATTTTATATTCATAATGTCAATCTTTAATTTATTGAGGAAAATTTAGTTGGGCATGGTGCATTTGGTATTAGAGCTCAAGGTTTAGCTCTAGGCCTATGAGCCCATGATGGATAAACTAGGGAACAATAGACACTTAACTAGATTTGAGTTACATAGAAAATAACCAATATGAATTGGTTATAGGAAATGAGAAGAAAGAAGGGCAAGACCATTAGGGCTTCAAAGAAGCCAGTTGTTATTCAAGAAAATCCCAAACCCAAGAATCCTAATGATGAAACTCTAGAAAATTCTCACATGCGTCTCAAGTTGGAGTGAGGAAAAAAGATTGAGTCCAAATGAACTCCTAAGGCTAAGAAACCCTCTGGATTGAGAGATTGGCCAATAGGATGTGGACCTAATGCACCACTGTTGAATAAAGAGGAGAAGGAGTTTTTGCACACACTTCATGCCTCACCCAAGAGGGATGATGAAAATTTAAATGACGATCTAGAGTAATTTTCTCTTTCAGATAATGAGGGAACTTCTTAGAAGGGAAAAACTCTTCTAAATAAGGATTAGTGTAAACCCATATTTAATATAAAAAAATAAAGTATTTTTTGATGTTGTTGTTGATCAAGAGCACGAAACTTGAAGACTTATTTTGATATGAATGAATGTGTATATCTCTTTTGGATTACATGTGATTATAGTATTGTGTAGATGTTATATTTCAAACGTAAAAATTTATGTTAAGGTACACTAAATGCGACTATGATGCAAGTTGAAAGTGAGTCATTATGGTGACCATCAAAAATATGTGGGCGAAAGTAGAAAAGAAAAAGGGCCAAGCAAGAGACTAGACCAAATCCTAGAGCTTTTGAACCGACAAGAAAATTGAATGAACCATTTGGAACAAGAGGTCTAAGGGGTCCGAGAAGATCAAAATTTTAAGAATGGGGTACTTGACCAAGGAGAAAGAGACCAAGGGGATCTTAATCAAGGTTGAATTGAGGAAGAATTGGGAAAAGATCTTAAGAAGGTATCACCACTGAAATTTGATGGCAAGGCCATTAGAGATGGATGTAGAAGTTGTCAAAACCAACTTTAGACTCCACGAACACCTGCATGCAAATGAATACCTGTCACAAGGAAGAGAATGGATGGAAAAAAAAAACAAGGGTTTGAAGCTCTGAAAAAATGGAGAAATTATCTTATCAGAACAAAAGAGAATAATGAATGTACAATGGATCAATCCTTAAGAAGGAGATCATGCAAAACCTAAAAGAAACCCTAATAGGAAAACATAATAGGAAAACATTTAATAATTAATATAATTATTTAATGTCACTTAATGCAAACTAAAGTGAAATCTTAAGAAGGGAATAAAGGTAACTTAATTAACATAATTAAGTTAAAAACTTTACTCTAACACCCCCCCTTAAGATGAGCAAGAGTGCAACTACAAACAAGTGCAAGAAAGAAAAGGTAACTACAATGCATGAAAGTAAACATGGGTCCCAACAACTAGGCCTAATCAGGTACCCAAATACAACCAAATCTCTATAAAGTGGAGAAATAGAGAAAACCTCATGGGAAAAACTCTACTCCAAAAAGAGATGTTGAAAGCCATGAAGAACATCACTAAAGCAGAAGAAGCTGCAAACAACTGTCAAAAGATGACTGCTATGGTGCTGAAGAACCTCCTCTAAAGATAAGATGATCAGGATCAAGAAGACAACAATCTACATGAGTGCCCCAAACGACACTACTCGAATTAGATGGAAAACAAAGGAAAACACCTAGAATGAAGATACAAATGGCACAAGTACCAATAGTCTGAAAAAAACTGATCAACCGAGAATGGAAGATTCCTTCCAAGGCAAAGCCAAGGAAGCATTAGCATGAACAGTATAACCCCCCCCATAATGCTGAACTAGGAGAGCTTGATAGATCCACTAAAATGGTGTGTAACACCCTGTAGTGCATGAAGGAGAAGATATGACATCTGAAAGTGCACAAGAAAAGCACTTGCAACTGAAAAAGTGGTGTGCAAAATAAAACACACATGCATGAGGTTGGAATCATATGGATCCACTATCATCGTGGAGGGACACTTATCGGAAAAAAGGTGTGATGGTAAAAACAAAGACACTACACAACCCCCCCATGGCACTTTATAAAACAGTGCGAGTACAAAATATAGCACAACCTTATCTACAAAATCCCCAAAATACATGTACAATAGTGTGACACTTTATCTTAGTGCGTTTACATAGAAGATTGCTTACAAATGATGCTCAAAATGCCCACAAAGGACAAAAAACTGGAAATGCATGAAGAACAACCAAAAAATGAAGCAACCCACGCAAACGAGAAGTTCCCAAGAACTAATATGTCCAGGTAATTCACCAGAGTATGAAAACACAAAAACCTGAATAAAATATACCTGGATTGAAATCTGGAAAAATTACATGGATGGAATTGAAGAGCTCTGAAATATGGTTTTAGCGCCGCTGAGATCACAAAAAATGGAGAAACTGGTCAAAAGTTACCAGCTCGGGACTAAAAACAACTCCTTTGACTTCAACTAGCTGTAGAATTCACCAATAGATAGATAAGGTGATGAGACCCACACCACTGGAAAGTTGATAGAACCAGCTTTCCGATGATATCTCATTTTCCAAAAAACGATATCGTATGCCCAAGTTATGGCCTCTAGAAGAAAACAACTCCAAAGGGAAAAAATAACAGTGCAAGATTAAATTTGACGGTCATACGACCGTCGCAGTAAAAATACGAACCTAAAATTGATGGCCAAATGACCGTCACCGCATTTCTTCAATTGGACTTATTACAATAAAAATTGTTTTTTTATTAAAAAAATAATAAATAAAAAAAACTATGGTTTTTTTTTAAAAGAAAAAAAATCATAAAAAAAGGGCCTGGGCGGTGACCAGTGTACCGCCATCAGCGGTACTGTCAAACCACCGGTCGACAGTAAAGCCGGCGGCGTACTGAGGGGCCTATAGGCCTGCGTACGCAGGTACCTATGGGTAACCTAGTACTAGGCTCGCCAAAACCTTTAAAGGCTTTTAATTTTTATTTTTCCTTTTGATTTATAAATAAAAAATCTAAACAATTTCACAATTTTGTTTTAATTTTTTGACAAAAAATTAAGTCAAAAAATAATTTTTTTTACGAGACCTGAATTTATATTCGATCTACATGTAGACAACCGCACAGGTAAAAATTTTTACCTCTTAAATCAACTTTGTCCAAAATGGACGAATGAAAAGTCAATTTAGGGGTTTTTGACCGCTACGGACTCAATGGCGAGGTCTATTTGGACTCAAAATTCTTTGAAATTGTAGGTGATTCCTTGGATAAAAAAAGCAAACCCCAAAACTATGAATGCCTGATCCAACCCTTGTAGCTCCAAATTCTTCAAAGAATAACAGGCATGCAGCAAGAAAGCTCTGATACAATGTAGAAGTTGTCAAAACCAACTTCAGAATCCAGGAACACGTACATGCAAATGAATACCTATCACAAGGAAGAGAATGGATGGAATAACAAACAAGGGTTTGAAGCTCTGAAAAATGGAGAAATTATCTTATCAGAACAAAAGAGAATAATGGATATAAAATGGATTAATCCTTAAGAAGGAGATCACTCAAAACCTGAAAGAAACCCTAATAGGAAAATATTTAATAATTAATATAATTATCAAATGTCACTTAATGCAAACTAAAGTGAAATCTTAAGAAGGGTATAAAGGTAACTTAATTAACATAATTAAGTTAAAACCTTTACTCTAACAATGGAGTCGAGGCCTAGATCATAGAGATTGAAAAATAATTTGGGCTCTACAACCTATTTAACCAAACCAAGGTTGCTTGGGATACGTATCAATTATCTGGAGAGGCAACTACTTGGTGGGATAATGAGAAGGAAAAAGGGATACTTCCGCTAGAGGAGATCACTTGGGAGATTTTCCTTTGATCTTTTAGGAAGAGGTGGCTACCGCAACTTTTATTTGACAAAAGGATGACTAAATTTCAAAATCTGACCGAGGGTAGCCTAACAGTGGTTTAGTATTGGGAGAAGTTTACCAAATTTCTCAAGTATGTGTCATAGTACCAATCTGATGAGCAGTTCTAGATTCATAAATTTATATTGGGATTGAGACCCCACATTGGAGTTGAGGTGGACCTCCACAATCCCCTTACAATGCTAGAAGCTTTTGAGAAGGTCATTAAGCAAGAATAGAAGTTTCATCAATTATCCAATCTTTGCAAGGGTTCAAACTTCATGCCTCAATTTAGAAACAAGAAGTTTCAAAAGGGTGGTGGATAAAAGGAAAAGAAGACCCATCAGATAAAAAATTTGAAAAGGGAAAGTGACCCTCTAGAAAAGGAAGAAGGCAACCAAGGTGGAAGAAAAAAAAGGGCTAATAGGGGAAATGATAGCTTTAATAGTAACTAGAGGAACTCAAAAGAGGATAGGTCTGGAGGTTGAAAAGGACCACATGATAGGTGTTACACTTGTGGGGAGACCATTATGCATCTAGTTGCCCTCAAAATTTGAAGTCACGGAAGGAAGGAAATTAGTAGTAGACCTTGCAATATAAGATCCATGCGGTGGTGGATAATAGGCAAGTAGAGTACCAGGATTCTCCAATACGATTGATGGGTAAGCTCTATGGATGGAATTTTTCTATTTTGATAGATACTAGAGCTATTGAGTGTTTTATAGACCCTACGATGATTTCTAAGCTTCCCATTAGAACTGAACATTTGGTAAACTCATGGTTAGTTTAGTATGGAAATTGAGTAGAGCGGAAAGTAGATTCATGTTTCTTTTGTAGCGAGTTAGAACTTCCCAACTTGCTGACCCAAGTTGACCTTTACATGGCACCACTAGGGTCCTATGATGTAATCTTGGGAATTAACTAGTTAACTGAGCACAAAGCTATTGTAAATTTTGAAGATAATATGGTGAGCCATTTTGATGACTATGGGTACCTGGTTGAGATACATGGGGTACAAAGATCCTTGGCACTTAGGAATATTTTAGCTATGCAACTCAAGAGGGCTCAAAGGAAGGGTTGTTTCATATATGTTGTGCATGCCAAAAAACTTGACGATGAGAAACCATACCTTGATGATTATCCAGTTCTTAGGGAATTCTGGGATGTGTTCCCTGAAGATCTCATCGAGATGCCTCCAAAGTGAGAATTTGATTTCTCCATTAATATAGTGCCAATAGTCAAGCCTTAGTCTAAGGCCTTGTACAAGATAACCATCACCAAGCTTTATGAATTGAAAGCCTAGTTACATGAGTTGCTACATAAGGGGCTTATTAGACCGAGTGTGTCACCATGGGGAGCACCAGTTATCTTTGTGAAAAATAAGTATAGAACCTTGCATCTGTGTATTGATTATCAAATGTTGAGCAAGGCGACCATCAAGAATGATATCCCATTCTAAGGGTCAATGAATTATTTGATCAAATGAAGGGAGCGGCAATATTCTCAAAAATAGATCCCAGATTTGGTTATCATTAGTTGAGAATAAAGAAAGAAGATATTCCAGTGATGACCTTCTGAAATCGTTATGGACATTATGAGTTCACCGTTGTACTATTTGGATTGACCAATGTACCCAAAAATTTCATGAATCTTATGAAAAATGTGTTTTGGGACTATTTGGATGATTTTATCCTAATATTTATTGATGACATCCTGGTTTATTCCAAGTCTATTGAGGAACAAAATTGGCACTTGAGGATAGTCTTACAACGTGTAGGGAAAAATAAGCTTTTTCGAAAGCTATCCAAGTGCTTTTATTAGGATAGGGTGCACTAATTAGGAAACATTATTACATCCAAGGGAGTCTTTGTGGATCTTGAGAAGATAAAGACAATTGTGGAATGGCTGAAACCTCAAAGTGTGATGAAGGTGTGAATCTTTATGAGCCTTTCTAGATATTACAAAAAATTTATGCAAGGTTTTTCTCAAATAACATCCCCGAGAACATCTCTCGAAAAGAAAGGAAAGAGTTTTGAGTGGACCAAGAAATGTGAATAGGATTTCCAACTCCTAAAGGAGAAGCTCACAACAACTCTAGTGTTGACTATACTCGATCCCAATGGTCAATTCTCAGTGATCATGAATTCTTCAGGAGACGAAATAGGAACAGTGTTAATGCAAGGAGGAAAAGTGGTGGCATATGAGTCTAGGAAGCTGAAACAACACAAAGTAAACTATGTACCACATGATCTAGAGCTAGCAACCATAGTGCACACCTTACAAATGTGGAGACATTGTCTTTTGGGGAAGTTGTTTGAGCTTAAAATGGATCATTTGGGATCGAAATACATCTTCACTCAACCAAACCTCAATGCACGACAAAGGATATGGCTGGAATTCCTTAGTGAATATAATTTCAAAATTGAGTATATAAAAGGAAAGGAAAATAGTGTGGCAGATGCTCTTAGTAGAAGAAGACATTTGATAACCATTACCTCTACAAGATCCAATTTAAGGCATCAAGTGATGCAACACTTGCAAGGAGATGAGCATTATGAAAGGGTGAAAAAGGCTTTAGAAGAAAGTTCGTCAGAGTGTCGATTCAATGGGTATGAATTTGAATCGAATGATATCTTAAGATACAAAAGTCAGATGTATATTCCAAATTTTAGAGAGCTTAGGAAGTTGGTCGTAGAAGAAGTCCACAATGCACCATATTCAGGACACCCTAGAGTAACAAAGATGGTTGTAGAATTGAAAACCTTGTATTATTAGCCGAAACTTGGGAAGGACATAGTAGAATATGTAGCCAGATGCTTGGAGTGTTAGTGAGTTAAGGCTAAGCATGTGCATCCAATAGGGCTCCTTTACCCTCATGATATACCTAAGTACAAATGACAAGTGATCAACATGGACTTTGTACAAGGGTTACCCTTAAGTAAGAACATACATGATGTCATTCTGGCAGTAGTTGATAAGTTGGGTAAGGTAGCACATTTTATTCTAGGGAACCTTAAGGATGGATTATTGACCTTGGTCAATAAATTTGTCCAAGAGAACTTTCACTTACATGGAGTTCTAGAAACAATTATATACGATAAATATACACAGATGACATCAAGGTTCTCGACAACCTTGAATGCAACATCGGGCACTAAGCTAAATTTAAGTTCAACCTATCATCCTTAGACTAACAGTCAAACTGAGAGAGTGAATTAGGTAGTATAAGATCTTTGGATGTACTATATGGATTAACAATATAAATGGGAAGAGTATCTAACGGTAGTACAATTTTATTATAATAACTCTCATCATGCATCCTTAGTTATGGATCCTTTCGATGCCTTGTATGGTTGAAAGTGTCATACTCCCATCAGTTGGGATAGGCTAGAAGATAGGATCATAGTAGGTCCTGAGATGTTAAAAGAGATGGAAGAGAAGATGAGACTTATCAAGAGAAGACTAAATGAGGCCTAACAGATAGACAAAAAGCTATACCAACAAAAATAGAACCTTTAGATAGTTTGCAGTTGGGGATAAGGTCTTTTTAAGAGTCAAGCCGCATAAGAGCTCTATTACCTTTGAAAATTATCCAAGTTGGATCCTAGATACATGGGCCTATTTAATGTGTTGGAAGTAATCGATTTGGTTTCTTATAGAATTTCTCTACTGCTTTCTCTAAATCAACTCCATAATATATTTCATGTTTCCTTGCTTAAATGATACCACCTAGATACATCTCATATACTTAACTAGCATTCTTTACACATGGAGGATCTAGGAGTGGTGCTAGTGGAGCCCATTAGAATTCTGGACAGATGCAACATCAAGTTGAGAAATAGAGACATTGTTCAATATAAGGTCCAATGGGATCAATATTTTCAAGACAGTGCTACATGGGAGGATGCAGAGGAAATAGAACAGTCATTTCCTCATTTTCTTTCTTAGATAGACTATTGATTCGCTATATATTGTTGCTTAAATTTTTTGGACTTGTATACTATGATGTTTTGGATTGAAAGCAATATGATATGATGAACATATGTGAAACAATTTTTTTTTATCAGACATCAGGACGATGTCTCTTCAAAGTTGGGAAGGATGCCACATCTCAATTTCATTGCTTGCATTTAATAATGTTTAGTTAATTGAAATATTTGAAAATGAAATTTATCATTTAGTATTTATGAATTTGATAAATGCAATAATATATTTGAAAAATGAATATCTTGCAATTTTATGATAAAGAGAATTAGTTCATAATGATTATCAGTTAAAGGTTATTGATAAAGTGGGTAAGTGCAAGAATGTGTGTATGTGTAGTAACAGGTTGAAGGATGAGAACTTGGTTGAGGTATGAATGCTTAGCCAAAAGAAAAATAGTAAGAAAGATTAGAATCTAGAATCTCACACACCACAGTAGACTACGACATATGCATTTTTGTATAATCGATAAATATCATTCTTGTTGTATGGATTGAAAATATGGTTAAATAAGTGATCTTGAGAAAGAAAATGACTCTAATGCATCCTTGTCTTATTCTGACTATTTCAAATTTTGATATAAAATGGTATTGGAAAATGCATTTGAACTTATTCTTTTTGACGAATTCGAAAATAGATTCTTAATAACAAAAATGGGAAATAAATTAAAATTTCAAATAAAATAAAATGTGTTATGAAAATCAACATATATATATATATATATATATATATATATAAAAGCATATATATATTCTCATATATATATATGCGAATATATATTTAAACAAGGAGAGTATGGATTAAATGCATAACTCCCAAAATGAATGGGGAGGAGCTAACCCCTAAATGCTTAGAATGGAAGGAAAGGGGAGGCTAAGTGACAGTGGAATAATGGCCACTATCTCTAAAGATAGAAGATGTCATGCCCAATTTTTTTTCTCACCTATGGACATGAGCACAACCAATTTTATTTTCTCTAGCTCTATCTAATAGCCCTTTTCTAGATTGAGATAAATAAAATAAAATAAAAACAATCATGCACCCTTATTGATGTCATGAGACATCATTGCAAAATCATCACCCACATGAGCTCGATGAGGAGGAATGTCATAAGAAAGGTTGTGAAGCTCATCATTCTTGCCCTAAGATAATAGTAATTCACTATCAAGTTGGGTGTCTTTGTGTCAGGGACCTTAAGGATGACTAGGTGGTAGTGGGGATGAAAATCTAATAAGGTGCAATCTCAAGATTAAAATGACTATTCATAGTTAAATTAAATTATAATAATTATAATAAGATTTGACTAAAATAATGATCATTTATCAATTGGAATGATGAGATAAATAAACATATCATATCTCTTGGTTTAAAATTTGCATCGAGTAACTCAATAAATCATCATACTCCATCCTCTTGATGTTTCCCATGAAATCTAGTTTACCATTTAAGAAGATAACATAATAATAATTATCTCATTCCCTATTTTGATAAAAGGTTATTTCATGGGATCCTATTTCCCTTAATATTTAAATTAATTAAATTAAATAACATTGATGTTGAACTAACTCAAACCTAAATGTTTAATTTCCCCTAACTTCATTAAATTTCCTTATTTTCTTAAATCGGATACCCACTACAATGAATAATTACCCCACTATAAGACATAATAATTACGACATCAACTAACCTATTTTATGAAGCTACTCACAATTACACTTGATAAATACAATTTTATTTTATTTTATATCTAAATTCCATTTTATTTTATATTGAGAGAATGCAAAATACAAGAGGTAAAATACAATTAAAAATTGCAAAAAAAAATATCAACAAGACATGAGAGTTAAGAAGTCATTGCCAATTGAAGCAAATTTCATAACAACAAAGGATAACACATCTTTACAATAACATAAATAGCACAGCAACAAACTGAAATGACAACATAACAGTGACCAAATAGAACAACAGTGATGTAGATAAACAACATATGCAATGAGTTGAAGCAGTAAGATCAGAACTGAGACATTAGAGCCTGTGATATACAAGGACCTTTTTTGCTTAAAATCTATTTCACTTGTAGTTTGATTTTTTTGAATGTGGACCTCTAACATAGGATTCTTTTTGGACTCCGCCTACAATTACCCAAATAAAGAGGCGAGATGATAAAAAGTGTTAGAGTAAAGCTTTAAAACTGTAGCTTCCTAGTGATTGCAATAAATGTTAAAAATTGCTTTACATCTAGTTCGCCATATATGCAAAAATATAATCTATTTGATACTAGCAACAATAAAATTATCATGCAGCCCTGTCCCCAGAAGAGCCTCTTTCCATCTTAATTTATGATAAAAAATAGTAGGCAAGTCACTAAAAATAGAATTCCATTGCTTTTTAACGAATTGGAAACCCTAGAAAATGTACCATATATCTTCAATTTTTGAACAAAAAGGACATTTACTTGGCTAAAGCATGATACATTTTAACCCTAATGGGCGGCTTACAGTGGAGCACTTTCCAAGCAAGTAATTAAGCATCTGAAGAGGCTTTTGATTTCCAAATTTGACTAGAAATTTTGGCCCTGAATTTTTCACTAAATCTATGATACCACTTAAGATTTAAGTGGGGATTCAAAGGGTAGACATGAGAAAAAGGAAATCTGAGAAAAGGATAAACTCCTAGCCATTGCCAATCTTTAAAAAAACTGCAATGTAAGGGGGTACATAATTTTATAGACAGTTCCATTGGAACCAAGGAGCATACAAAAATCAAGAATGATCTAAATTTATTGTTCATCTTAAATTGTGCTTTGACAGCATGCCATGGAAGCCAACACAAAGTGGAAAAATACCAAAGATCACCAACATTACAAACCCGTTTTTTGAATATAAAATATGTTTGCTTCGAGAAGCTTAAGGCTAAGGGTTGCTCGTGATAACAAATGAGTTTGTTCCACCAATTTGAAGAAGTGGAGAAGTTGAATCCATGTTGAAGAGAGGCCTCTCTCCATTGTAAAATATGACAAACACATTGCCAAGCCTTCCAAATTGATTGGAGGGATGGAGAAGCATTAATTGAAAATAAGGGGGCATGAAGGATTTTGTCAAGTGATCCCACTGGTTGCCATTTACCTTTGACGAACACTGAAGTGATTTTGTTTCTTATAAGAATCTTCAAAGATTCCCCACCTTTGACAACTCTTATAATCCATTTAGTAGCCAAACAAATACCTTGAGTTTTAGGATCAATTAACCCCAAACCCCAAATTCTAATATTTATTATTAATTGAAAAAGGGAGTTTTTATCCCACAAGAATTAACCCAAATAAACATTAAATATTTTCTTAAATATATATTTTTTTTCATCCAAACTTCCATTTTTTATTTACCCATTTATACTTCTTGAAACTATTTATTTACTTTACAATGTTTAGTTTTTCTTTTTTTACTTTTAAAAATAAAATAAAAATAACTAACTTTATTTACATGTCATTTTCATATTTTTACAAATAAAATAAAAGTAACTGATAGTATTTACATGTCATTTCTAATCACCCAAAATTTATCTCTTGGATATTTAACATGTCTATAAATTAGGAAACTTTATATCCTCTTTAAATAATAAATATAATTTATAAAAGCAACCCACCAAGTATTTAGCATGCCTAAATATAATGGACTTTATATCCCTCTAATTAGTTAAATATACAATAAAAGTAACCATTCAATCTTTCTCTTCTCTTTTTTAAGTCATTCGATCCTTTCCTTTTAAACATTACATGAGGCTAAAAAAAAACCATTATAAATGAATAGCATGCCATATTAAATAAGAGCTCAAAACAACGAAGTTCCTCTCAAAATGTGAATCTTGTTTTTATTGGTTGTATCTGCTATGTTTAGCAATAAAGTTGATATTATAAATATAGTCTTATTAATTTGAAAAGTAGTTATATTTCTTTTCTTTTTTTTCTTTTTTTTCGTTATTTTTAATTAATATAGATTTTTTTGTAACACCCTCTCCAATATAATTTAATAATATGCACTAAATGTCTTATTAGTAATAAACAATGAATAAAAGACATATTTTTTAGACTTATTTTTTTTTAAGTTAATATGAAAATAATGAAGTATTTTCCTTTATAAGTAAGAAAAGAGATTATTTTCAAGTTAGATATAGCAAAATTAAATCATTAATTAAATTTTCAAGGAGAATGGAGAAGAAAAACCTACTCTGGATTATTTAACTTTTACTTAATGACAGGTAAAATTTTAAAAATGAGAAAAATCTTACCTTACTACACCAATCAAATAAATATTTTAATAATTAGCTATCTTCATTACTAAACCGGTTACTAAGAAAATCAATGTAATGCCCTACAAAAAATTTGGCTAATAAATCACAATGAAATAATTATAATTGCTAAGAATGATTCATCAATTAAGAAGTAAGAAATAGTCTACTTGCATTTAATACTAAATACTCTTATTGATATGGTAACAAAATGATGAAACCCCTTTTTCCTTTACAACCGTACAAAAGAGTTATTTATCAAGAGAGATATTTGTATTTGTAACCCAATGTTATATTTTACAAAACACAATATTGAAGTGACAAAGATTTGTCACTATTAAAACTATAATTAAAGATATTCTATTTAACAAATATATATATAATAAATGTATTATGTTTTAATGCTGAAAATAGGAGTTCATATGATTTTATTTGCATACATATACACATATTTGAATAACTAAAATATAAATTTCCACTTTTCAAATCATGCTCCTCTAGTTGATGCACATGCAATGTAGCAGCTACAAATTCATCAAAATCTACAAGTCCATCTCTGTTGCTGTCCATCTATCCAAACAAAAAATAAAAGTTGCAATTTAGTATTCACAATATTTATTCAGTAAGATAATCGCTCACAACTGAAATACACATGGAGAAGAATGATAAATATTTAGCACCTACTCGAAATTATAAATGATTAGAATATAACATATATGTAACAAGGAACAAATGAATAAATTTTAAAGTAAATCCAAACATTATTGTTTATTAGAATGAAGTCAGTGTGAACAATATCTTATAGAGAAAGGAACATATTTGTAATGATGTCTATGAGATACACTATATTAAAACTTTAATCTGATATACATCAGTTTAAAATAATTAGGAATGAATCCTTTTATGTGCAAAATAACAAATAAATAGCTCCAATTTGATAAATAAGTGCATGTTTTATAGGCTAATTCTGAAGAAAAACATAAAATTGACTGTTAATGGTTGAATATTTTGGAAAATCTATTAAAATTATGTATATTTTATATGAAAAACTAGTATATGCATTTTTGAAAAAAATGGGTGAATAGAGAATATTTTTTTGGAAATTTGAGGAAGACTTAGCCAAATAGCATGAAATATACACCTTGATTTATGTGAGAAGATATTTGTGATGATGTCCGAGAGACCACACATTAAAAATATAAGAAATATTTTACACCAGATGCTTTGATATTAAAGAACTTCATACATCGCAGCCAGTATGCACTGCAAAACAAAATGGTTGGAGTATAACTTATGGAAATCTCATGAAAAATTAGTCATATAGCACACATAACAAATATCCTGACTTATGTTGGAACATATTTGTGATAAGATCTGAAAGACACACCATATTCAAACTCTAATCAATATTTTACATAAAATTCTTGTATATCAAAGAACTTCATAGATATAAGCCAATGCTAACTACAAAACAAAATGTAGGAAATAATTGGGTAAGCAATACAAATTTGCATGGGTTCTTGTAAATCGAACTAGGTAATAAATTTGTTTAGTATGCACATAGCCTAGATACACAACAACGTTAACCATTCGATAATTACACAACAAAGACTCGTGCATTCAAAATGTGATCCCTTAAAATGTTAAACAAACTAATGATGCAATAAAAAGAAATAACACAAAGAGGACACCTCAACGATTAGCCTAAAAAAATGATAAACATGAAAGAAAGATAAGATAAATTAGGATAGATTATACCTTCATGCTGCTTCTTCCTTGGTTGGCCCTTTGATCTTTGAAGATTTATGTGCTCCTTGGATGACAAGCTAAATTAAACATGCAAAGTTATCATGCAAGATGGATGGAGATATGGTAATGGTGAGATGCTAAATGCTATGGTGGATGAGAGCTCAAATGACAATTTTGTAAGAGTTTTGATAGAAAAAGATTGATTTCTAAAATGAGAGAAATGAGGGGGTATTTATAGAACAATTTGAATTCTCTAGAGAATTCAACAATTGAGATTAATCCAACAAGGTCAAGATGGAGGGCTATGGTGAGTTGAGGACTCACAAACCCTCACATCTTGACATGTGGTATGTGAGATGTCTTGGGGTGGGATGATGTGGAAATGAGGTGGAAGAGAGGTACATGATGTGGATGAAGGAAAAGTACCTTGTAGGTACCTTGGGGGATGAGAAGATTTCGTCAAAAAGGAACTTCTTGTCCCCAAATGAGAATGAAAGAGACATTTGAGGAATTTTAGAATTCCTCAAAAATCTCCATGGGAAAAAGGGAAATGGTTGGAGAAATAATTGTGAATTAAAAATTCACATGTTTAGGAGAGTCTCTTGGATAAGAGAGGGTCTCCAAAAAGTTGGAGATTTGTCACATGTGGGTGATGTGACAAGTCAAATGTTCTAGAAGTCCTTGACACATGTAAAGTTACAAGTCAAGTCTTCTAGAACTTTTCATGGGGATGGGGTAGACCTTGGAAGGATAAAAGTGAATTAAAATTCACATGGGGAAGAGAGGAGCCTTGGGTGAATAAATGTGAATTAAAAATTCACATGCGAAAGAGAGTCAAGGCCAAGAAAGGAAAGTGGAAAGGTTGACTAGAAAAGGTATGCTAAATGTGGCTAGTGAATTTGATTAAGGTTGTGAAAACACAAGATTAGGATAATTAATGAGATATTAGAGGCAAGTGGGAGATTATGGAAGATGTGACACTAATCTTGATTAAGTGGTGCACATCCTAATCACAGATTAATTAATTTAATCTAGATTAAAAGAGGATTATGGAGAATGTGACAAGGAGAGAGAAAAAGAGGAATTAAAAATTATTTTTTAATCCAAACAGGTCAAATGACTAAATTAAATAAATTGTCTTATTTATTTAATTTAGAGAAGAAAAGGTGTAAGGTAAAGTATTTAATTATTCAATTACATACTTTAGGAACCTTAGGCAAAAAATGAAATAATGATTAAATAAATTATTTAATCACTATTAATGACATAGATAAATAGAGTAGATGATTTTGATCATGTGGAAGTGATCAAATTTATATGTCTACATTTTTCCCCTCTTCGAAGTACCGTTAGAATAATCGTGCTTCGAATAAAAGAAAATGCAGATGACCCTATAGAGGAAGTAACCAGAAAATGATGTCCCAACGTGGGGAGGAGGACCTGAGCTATCCAATTAGTGGGGGAATGGATGAAGATGCCCCAATTCTGCAAGGGAATGAATATGGTAGAGAAAGTAGATAGATGGGAAGGGTATGCCCACTCGAGAGGGAAATGGGGGAAAAGAGAGGGGTCTCATGAAACCTCTCAATAGGAAGAAATAGATGGAATGGTTAGAAAGAGTGCAAAAAATTAGGCAAGTTTTCTTTTTGAACGAAGTCAATCGGACAAACGGTGTGCAAATGACGGCCCCGAGAAGGGAAGGGATTAGTCAGAGGAAAAAAAAGGTAAATAAGAAGTAAAAAAATACCTCTAAAAAAAGGGGGGAAAAGAGAAGGGTCCCGAATGACTTCTTGATATGAAGAAATGGAGGGTACGGTTGGAAAGAGCACACAAAATTAAGCAAGTTTTCCTTTTGAACGAAGTCAATCCGACGGACGGTTTGCAAATGGCGGCCCTGGGAAGGAAAAAAAATGGGTTGGAGGCCTGCAGAGGGGCGGATTTGCCCCACTGCAGAAGGGTGGATCCACCTCAGAAAAGGGAAGGTCCGCCCTAGGGCCGGGTGGGTCTTCCTCGACATAGGGCGAATCTACCTTGGAAAAGGGCAGGTCCACCTCGACACAGGGAAAATCCGCCTTGGGACAAATCCGCCTCGGGGCCGGGTAGGTCCACCCCGCAGCCAAGGGCGGGTCCGCCCCGGTGTAGGGTAGGTTTTCCCCACCATGGAGCGGGGCCACCACGTGGTCGGGGGCGGATCCACTCCACCACGGGGTGATGCCGCCGTGTGACCAACGGTGGATCCACCCCATGGTTGAGGGTGGGAGATTGAGGAAGGAGGAAGGGATGGGGGAAATTATGATAAATGAGATGATGAGAGGGGATATGAAGATGACGATGTAAAGTGATGGATAAGAAATGATGAGAGATGATGGGAGGTAAAGGTGAGCATAAATGGATTTGAGGACAAATATGATGTTGCCCCAGTCAAGCTACAAGCTAGGTTGGGCGGATGGTTGATGGAGTGTTGTGGATGAGGGAATGATATATCCCAGAACAACACAAGGATAGGGAAGGATATTTCCAGATGAGGATGAGGATGAGTGTTGTTGATGAGGGAATGATACATCCCAAAATAATATCGAAGGATTCATCCCGATGAGAGTGTTGTTGATGAGGGAAGGATACATCTTAGAACAACACAGGGGTAGGGAAGGATACCTCCCATTGTTGATGATGATGATGATGATGAGGGAATGATACATCCAAAAACAACACAAAAGGATAGGGAAAGATACATCCTGAGGATGATGATGACGATGAGGAGGATGATTGGATCAAGGCTTGTAGCAAGGCTAGGAACAAGACGAAGAGTGGGATTAAATTATTTGAATGGATGAGGATGGAGGAGACATGCAAGATGATGGAATGGAAAATGAAATACAATCCTAATGCAATTTTCCATTCTTAGAGCACTGATTTTTGCTATAGCATAAGGCACCAAGTGCCAGGGTATGAAGAACCAAGGCAGATTAGTGTCCAATGCATAAAACAAACACAACAGACAAGAAGGCTATTCCAACACCCCAAAGTCATGAAGACATTGGTTAGGCCAGGTGTTGGGATAACCACAAGCACAAAAGGATGTCCCAGCATAACACAAGACCATAGGGGTCTTGGTGGGTACTACGTGGAACAACCAAGAAGACAACAAACAAAAGAAAAATCAAGATATGCCCCTATGTTAACTAGTCAAAACACACCATAATATGAGAGATCATGGCGGCCTTGACAAGTGATGATAGGAAGTTCAAATGATAAATAAAATTTCAAAAGTGCCAAAAATATCATAATAAAATTGCAAATGTCCTTTGCCACAAGATCAAAAGGGTGGATGGGATTGATGAGGTATGTTAGGAAGGATACATCCTATTGAGACCAAAGATGGAGGATAGATTGGTTGATCGACATGACATAGGATATCTGAAACTGATTGGATTTCATGAGACTAAAGACCTTTGTTTTGAAAGCACCAACTAAAATAAAGACATACTTGATGACACAACAAGACGATGAGATATAAGGTGACAAGATGACAAAACGATGAGGCAAAAAAATAGACACACCCTAAAGACCTAGGGGCTCGAGGGTTGATCAAAGATCAACCTTACCTACATGAAAGCACAGAGCCCTCATAGTTTAGGAAAATACCATGGTAAAAGAAGAAAGAGGATGATGAAGAAAGAGGATGGAGGACAATGATCAGATGGACAAAAGACAGAACCCCGTGGGCGGATGAAATGATCGACCTTGCCTATGTTGAAGTGTAGGGGGAATGTAATTCAGAACAAGACCAATGACAGACAACAGATAAGGGATGATGAGATGACCATGATAAATGGATGAAAGGATGGAGCTGATATGATGAGATGGGATAGGCCGTGCGGATGGGATAGTCGACATGTTGGATGTGGGTTATGTGAAGCTTAGGGATGGGATTGTGATCTAGATTATTAGAAGATGAAATGGGATGATGAGAGGATGTATAGATGAATGATGAAGAGTAATAGAATAGGAGGAAGATGTAGGAAATAGATAGGAGTGATGATAGTGAGATAGCATGGCATTGGATGGAGGTAGCCGATAGCTAGATACCAATGATGAGGGATTATGAGATGGGAGGAAAATGGATGGATTGATAAAGATGGGGAAATAGAAAGATGATAGGATAGATGGATAGAAGAATAAGGATTTGGAAATATGGAATGGATTATAAGGATAGGGAGATGAGTGAGGAGATAAGGATGAAAATATGGAAAAGGACTAGTGGATGGGTAGATAGGAAGATAAGGACGCAGAGATGGATGGATATAAGGATGGGAGGGATGGGGAGATGAAAAAGATTACATGGAGGGATGGATGGACGATGTCGCCAAGGAATCTATCACAAATAAGGAGATGCCCCCACTCTAAATGTGTCATGCATGATGAGGAAATAGTGACAGTAAGATGGTTGACATGATGGATGGATGATGAAGGTAGATGGATGTAGATAATAAGTATGGATCAGAAAAGTAGATGGGGAGGATAAGGAAAATGATAGTGGATGAGGGGAAAATATGCCAAGAGATGTCCAAAGCATGTATGTATATGTGCCCCTATCATTATCAAGATCACAAGGAAGATGGAGGGAATGGGATATGAATGGGAGATGATGGGTAAGATGTGGAAGATAGGCAGATGTAGGAGATGGAGGAAAGAAATACATAGGTGGAATTTGCCCCCAATTGCAGAAGGAGATCAGATGGGGGATTTATGCATGATGCCGGTTTGCCAGGTTTTCATCATGGTACTTATCCAAGGTTCTTGTTTTCCAAGTTTTCACCATTGGATGAATGATTTTATCTTTACTATTTTCTTTTTTCTCTTTTTTTTTTGCTTCTTTGTTTTTGATTTTTTGAGTTTTTTGACTTTTTGGACTAGAATAAGGGTGAATATGGATGAGGATATGGATTCGGAAGACATAAGCATCAAGTTCCAGATGAGGTGATAAGAGCCCATGTTTGAAGTGACTATTCAGATGTTGGCACAACCTTATTAGAATGGATGGATTAAAGGGATTGGATGGGGGAGATATGGGGGATAGTGGATGGGATGTTGGAAAGTGTATGGATGGAATGATGGAGTGGATGTGTGATGGGGGAAGGTGTTCAGGACCAACACTGGCACATGTGTTAGATGTGAAATGATAGGAGGGTTGATGGGTGGAGAATGTGGCAATAATGGAAGCATTGGGATAGGGAATTTTGGGACATAAGGACCCAAAACAGATTTAGGAGATGGAGGATGCAAATGATTAGCATCAAGATTAGCAACTTTGGATGGAATTAGGTATTTCTCATTTGAAGGAATGGCATAATTTTTCTTGGGAATCCACATGGTTTTGATTTTTCTTTAGTGGGCTTTGGTGGCCATTTGGATTGATTTGGATTTTGGATTCAATTTTTCTGTTCTGCAACATGTCTTTTGAAGGGGACATAAGGATCTTTAGATTCATGTGGATGTATGGATTTATTCATTGTTTCTTTGGCATCCAAAGTGATTTTAGTAGCAATGGGATGGGTATGAGGAGATGGATGATACAAAGAAGACATGGATGGAGTGATAGAGGTAGGCTTGTGATGATGGTGTGTGAATGGAGGATGCAAGATAACATGCATGGAGGTGTGCCTTTATTGATCATGATTAGGAGCTATGAAGGTAGGATGTTTATGCTGTATATGATGGATATGGGTTGGATGAATAAAAGGATGAATAGGAAAAGAGGGAGGGGGTTATTTTGGGATATAAGGACCCAAAATAGATTGTGTATATGGAGGATGTGTGGGGTTTGATGGAGGGATATAAGAACCCATAGTAGATGGAGGATGAGCAATGATGGATAGAGGGACATAAGGACCCAAAATGGATTTAGAGGATGAGGGAGGAATATGGATGATTTTTTTGAGGTAATATGATGGAGGAGGGGGGATGGTGGCAAATGACTTGGTAGAACAATGGAAAGTACCTCTTGTGCCTTTAGAAGAGGATCATTTAGGATGTACGAAGGTTGTACCAACATATTTAGAGTGTGAGTTTTGGGAGACATATCCAAGACCATATGTGCCTAGATGTTCTTTGACTTGGATGGGCTCTAAAGTACCTTGCTCATGAAGGCCTAAACCTTTTCCTTGATAGTTCATGTTCTTGAGCATATGATCTAGGGTAGGATGCTTATTTTGATGGAAGCATGATGCAAGCGTATTAGTAGGTGGAAGAGGTAGGGTGGTGCATACACGTTGTTTTTATTCCACAAGAATACCACCATGGATGCATGTAATATTACCGAGGTGATAAAAAAGTGGTGTTGGGATGGCAGGCATCGGTGGAGGATCATGCGATGGAGAGGAGGGGAGAGCAACATCCTGATTGGGAGGAGGAGGTGATAAGGGATCAGGCAAGGAATTAGGGAGTATGATAGGATATGGATTTATGGAAGTGGATGATAAGGGCTCATGAGATCGAGTGATTGGATCATGAATGCAAAGGGCATCATGGGATGAAGTGGATGAGATAGTGTGATCTTGAGATGGGGTGGATGGGAGGATAGGATCATGACTTGGTTGAGGATATAGATCATGAGATGAAATAGAAGGAAGACTATGTTCTTGAGATGGAGTAGATAGGATGGAAGGATCTTGATTTGGAGGAGGGGATACGCTTGTATGCTTTGGATCAAGCTCTTGGCATGAATCATCTGGTGTGGGAGGCATGATAATGGAGGAATGTTGGCTCGACCCCGGAAGTAGGGGATATGAAAGGATGGAGGACTCATGAAGTTCAAGGGAAGGAATATCAGTGATACTAGGAGTGGAAGGAATGAATGGGACTTGTGTGTCATCACTAGGAGTGGAAAGGGTGGATTGGACTTGCAGATTTGTGGAGTGGGAGGATCTAGTAGTAGAAGATGGGGATTCAATGGATTTGATGGGTTGGACTGGCTCAACCGTTTGGATGGTGTCAGGAATGTTGATGGGAGGGGTAGGTGTAGGATGGAGGAGGGCCTCATCACTAGTGATAGTACATGATAAAGTGGGAGGGCATGGTGTCTCTTCTTGTATGAGTCCTTGGGAAACATTTTGGAAGGGATGTAGGATTTGGTAGAGTGATGGGAATGGATGGAGGATCAGGATGGATGAAGGATTAGGATTAGGGATTGGTGGATTAGGATTAGGGATATTATTAGATGTGGGGATGGGATTTGATGGTGGACTAGGAGGAGATGGAGGATTAGGGTTAGGGATTGGAGGATTAGATGAGTGGATGGGTGGATGAGGATTAGATGTAGAACTAGGAGGAGATGGAGGATTATGATTAGATGAGTGGATGGAGGACTAAGAGGAAATCAAGGATTAGGATTAGGAATTGGTGGATTAGGGTTAGATGAGGGGATGTGAATGGATGGATGACTAGGAGGAGATGGAAGATTAGGGTAAGGTATTGGAGGATTAGATGAGTGGATGGGTGGATGAGGATTAGATGTAGAACTATGAGGAGATGGAGGATTATGATTAGATGACTAGGTGGGACTAGATGGAGGACTAGGAGGAGATGGAGGATTAAAATTAGGAATTGGTGGATTAGGGTTAGATGAGGGGATGTGAATGGATGGAGGACTAAGAGGAGATGGAAGATTAGGGTTAGGGATTGGAGGATTAGATGAGTGGATGGGTGGATGAGGATTAGGTGTAGAACTATGAGGAGATGGAGGATTATGATTAGATGACTGGATGGGACTAGATGGAGGACTAGGAGTGGTTGGAGGTGGGTTATGTTTAGATGGAGGATTAAGATATAATGCAGTGAAAGGGGGAGTGATGTAGGAGGATGTGGATGCTGGATAAGATTGGGAAGATTGGGATGGTGAGTGATAGCACGAAGATGTAGATGAAGGATTAAAATGGGGAGATGTGGAATTAATGTAAGGGTATTGGGATGGGGGATTGTGATAGGAAGGTGTGGATGTTGGATTAGAACAAGAAGATTGAGGTGGTGAACCACCATAGGAAGAAATGTATGGTGAGTTGGCATAGAAGGATAGGGATGATGGATTAGGATAAGCAGATTGATATGGTGGATTAGGATAGGAGGAATTTTGGGATGAAGGATTATGATAGGAAGGTGTGGGTGTTGGATTAGGATGGGAAGATTGGGATTTGGGATTAAGGTAGAGGTATTGGGATTGTTGATGATGATAAGGAGAGGAGGATATGGAGGTTGGGCATGATAGAGGTTGAAAGGGAGGACATGATGAATATGTCAATGGTGAGGATCTTGGATATCCCTTTTCAAGGGTAGCATAAGGACCATTATTAGATGCGGATGAAGGCATGGTGGGATAGTTTGAAGAAGTAGTGGAATTTTGGTAGGTGATTGGAGAGAGCTTGCTAGCAATGATAGTGTCAAGGGGATCTATATAACAATCTTCATTATCAACAAGATTTTCATTATCGTCATCAATGTAATTAGGATTCCCCTTGACTACTATTATTGGTCATGTGAGAGGGGGATAAGGATTCATGATGGACATAGATTAATAGGAAATAATAGATGATGGATATAGAACTGGGATGGATTGTAAGCTCATATGGGGATTGGATGAAAGCTCAGATCGGGATTGAATAAAAGATTAGATTAGGATGATGGGATTAACACTCAAATTAGAACTAGATTGGAGCTTAGATTGGGATTGGATCAGAGGATATAATAGGATAAGTTTGTTTTGGATTGGATGATGAATTAAGATTGGTTGATGGAAAGGGTATTAAACCCAATTCAAAAATCACTTAGGTGACTTAATACATTGGTTGATCAGATTAAACTGGCTAAATCAATGATCACGACACCGAATCCGCCTTGAGATAGAAGGGGATTGATTTGGGCCAATGATGTTGACTTATAACACAAATCTACCTCAAGATAAAAGCAGATTGATTAGGTTGAAGAAAAGAATTGATATGTAGGATAACGATCAAACTTAACGCCTTGGTCAATTCAGGAGTTTACTCCTAAAACAAGGATTAAGGGATTTTGAAAATGAAAGATGTGTTGTTGAAGTGATCTTTTTGGAGAATGCAAATGTTTAGGTCACACGATAAGGTGGGTATCCTAAATTGTGGAATGATCAATGGGAACATGATAAATGGATGTTTAGAGAGGTTAAATGGAGGCTTAGAATGGTCAAATGAATGTTTGGATTGGTTAAATGAATGTTTGGATTGGTTAGATGAGTGTCTATGATGATCAAATGGTCAAACAAAGACTTGGGGTGGTGAAATGGAAGTTCGTAATGGTCAAATAGATGAAACTGTCCATTCAAGAGGGTGTATCCATCCTTCTATAGTCAAAACAGTGGATTAGGGGGGCAAATTTGCTCCTCTACAAAAAAATAATGGATTAGGAGGGCGTATCTGCCCTTCTACAAGAAAAATAGTGGATTAGGAGGGCATATCCGCCCTTTTGCAAGAAAAATAGTGGATCAGGAGGGCATATCCGCCCTTCTACAGGAAAAACAGTGGATCAGGAGGGTGTATCCACCCCTCTGTAGGAAAAACAGTGGATTAGGGGGGCGTATCCACCCTTCTATAAGAAAAAAAGTGGATCAAGGAGGCAAATACGCCCCTTTGCAAAAAAATAGTGACTTGGTTTTATGGCAAGGACTTGAAAGGACTCAATGAGGCTGACTTATCAAGATTTATTGGTTTTTTTACAAAAAGACACTTTGAACAAGCACAATCCTATGATTAGTGTTAAGGGGTATGGCCAGCAAAGGTCTTACTCTAGGATGCACAATGTTTCTAGGGAGTCCTCAATATACGCTCGGTATGTGAGGCACAACCGTGAACACCAGTCTATCACATGCATGATTCGATAACCCCAATGAGATACTGAAAGGCTCAGACCAACTCTTCACATCTATCTAGGTATCACCCTAGCTTCGACGTTCCACCAATTACGACATAACTAAATTGGGGTACAACTTTGGCTCTCCCCTCTTTTTATACCCCACGGGACGTGTGGTTGGGATCATCCCTTGGGGTGATGAAATCCCCAAGCAGGTCTTGCTAAGAAGAAGACACTAATTGTTTCCAACTAGCCCCCCGGTCCGCACAAAGTGCAAGGGGAAGGTGAAAACAAACTAATGCCCCCTTAGGGTAACACAAAGAAAAACAGACACATCAAACAACAAGTATTACTTCCCTCTAATTATACTAAGTGCATAGATAAAAAAGCAAGGAAAAAATAAACTTTATTATTTGAGTAAATAGATGGTCCTGCAAACAAATGTTAGTTGTTTTCTCTTCTTGTCCTTTGTGAATTTCAGTAAAATACTACAAAGTACTAGTGAGAAATCTGACTTCACCCACCAACAAACAGGGTTAGAGGGTGATAACTCCAAACAACAAAAAATAGAGGCAAAAATGAAGCTAAAATGCAACTTTTTTACCTTCCCGAACGTGCTGTTTAGGGAAAATCCACCCCTCTGTAGTGAAAAATACTGGAATAGGAGGGAAAATCTGCCCCTCTGCAGAAAAAGTCAGAAAACGTTGAACCGGGTGGGCAAATCTGCCCCTTTGCAGAAAAAGTAAAAAAACGTTAGAACAGGAGGGAAAATCCGCCCCTCTGCAAAAAAATTGTCAGAAAATGTCGGAATAGGAGGGAAAATCTGCCCCTTTGCATAAAACTATTAGAAAATGTCGGAACAGAAGGGAAAATCTGCCTCTTTGTAGAAAACTATCAGAAAACGTCGGAATAGGAGGGCAAATCTGCCCCTCTGTAGCGCCCGGGAGGGCAAGTCCGCCCCTCGATGGGGAAAATCTGCCCCTCTGCAATCTGAACCTACAAACAACTTAAACAACAACAAACGTAAAGCAAAGAGACCCGTTTGTGGGTCCCACCGGACATGGCAGAAATGTGATCTCCTAAAATGTTATGTCCTAATATGAGATGCTAAACAAACTAATGATGCAATAAAAATAAATAACACAAAGAGGACACCTCAACGATTAGCCTAAGGAAAGATAAACATGAAAACAAATTAAAGTTGATTATACCTTCATGCTGCTTCTTCCTTGGTTGGCCCTTGGATCTTTGAAGATTTGTATGCTCTTTGGATGGCAAGCTAAAAATATGCAAGATGGGTGAAATGCTAAATGCTATGGTGGATGAGAGCTCAAATGGTAATTTTGCAAGAGTTTTGATAGCAAAATATTGAATCCCCAAATGAGAGAAATGAGGGGGTATTTGTAAAACAATTCGAATTCTCTAGAGAATTCAACGGTTGAGATTGAGTCAACAAGATCAAGATGGAGGGCTATGGTGAGTTGAGGACTCACAGACCCTCACATCTTGACATGTAGAAATGAGGTGGAAGAGAGGTACATGATGTGGATGAAGGACAACTACCTTGTAGGTACATTGGGGGATGAGAAGATTTCCTCAAAAGGGAACTTCTTGTCCCCAAATGAGAAT
The DNA here is from genome assembly GCA_007115665.2 of Sequoiadendron giganteum. Taxonomy (NCBI): domain Eukaryota; kingdom Viridiplantae; phylum Streptophyta; class Pinopsida; order Cupressales; family Cupressaceae; genus Sequoiadendron; species Sequoiadendron giganteum. The sequence goes on from CM021100.1 coordinate 504,633,399, forward strand.
GAAAGAGACATTTGAGGAATTTTAGAATTCCTCAAAAATCTCCATGGGAAAAGGGGAAGTGATTGGAGAAATAAATGTGAATTAAAAATTCACATGCTTAGGAGAGTCTATTGGATAAGAGAGGGTTTTCAAAAAGCTGAGAATTTGTCACATGTGAGTGATGTGACAAGTGAAAGGTTCTAGAAGTCCTTGGCACATGTAAAGTGACAAGTCAAGCCTTCTAGAACTTGCATGGGGATAGGCTAGACCTTGGAAAGATAAAAGTGAATTAAAAATTCACATGGGGAAGAGAGGAGCCTTGGGTGAATAAATGTGAATTAAAAATTCACATGAGAAAGAGAGTCAAGGCCAAGAAAGGCAAGTGGAAAGGTTGACCAAAAAAGGTATGCTAAATGTGGCTAATGAATTTGATTAAGGTTGTGCAAACATAAGATTATGATAATTAATGACAGATTAGAGGCAAGTGGGAGATTATGGAGGATGTGACACTAATCTTGATTAAGTGGTGTACATCCTAATCATAGATTAATTAATTTAATCCGGATTAAAAGAGGATTATGGAGAATGTGACAAGGAGAGAGAAAAAAAAGAATTAAAAATTAGTTTTAATCCAAATAGGTCAAATGACTAAATTAAATAAATTGTCCTATTTATTTAATTTAGAGAAGAAAAGGTGTAAGGTAAAGTATTTAATTTATTCAATTACATACTTTAGGAACCTTAGGCATAAAATGAAATAATGATTAAATAAATTATTTAATCACTATTAATGAAATAGATGAATAGAGTAGACGATTTTGATCATGTGGAAGTGATCAAATTTAGATGTCTACAGTACCAAATCAATGTCCATTCCAATCCCAGTTCTGATTACCATTCTAACTCCGTCTCCGATCCTGCCATATGGTTTGTTGAAATCAATGTCCATTCCGGTCCTGACCCCGACGGTGCTTTAAAGACTTTATAGGAATGTCTTCTACCTGGTCCCGGCTCTGGTGTATATGAGGGGTAAGATCTTTGATCGTGGTTTTGTTATACTTCTCGTAGATCTAATCTGGGGTTTTGTTGCAAAAATTAAAGAATGTCAGGAGCATCGGGGGAGGCTTCCCAGAGGAGTCAACTTGCAAAAAATTCAAAACCAAGAGCTAAGCCTAAAAAGGTTAAGCTTGAAAAACTCCCTTATACCTTGAGGTATAAACATTGGGGTTCTGTCATCACTGCTAGCAAGGTGGAGTCCGATTGGGCGGACATAACTGATACAAATCTGGGTCTGTTCCATTATGAGGAGTTGTACTCCGAGACATTTGCTGAAGAGGTAATAGGGAGGACCCAAAGAATAGTGGAATCTGTTTTGGCTCATATCACTATTTTTCCTCTATCAATCCAATGTCCTGAATAATAATGACAACAGTTGGAGCCTATAATCCGGCTACTAGACAGTGTATGGATTCACAAGGCAATGTCATCATTGATTTAACTCCCCAAATGTTCCAGTTTATGTTCAATGTCCCCAATCCAGGGAATCCTAAGTAGCTCAATTAGGCAGAGGCTTTGGAAATGTATAGTAATCATAAGGAAGCCAACAAAGCTCATTTGAATAAGAAATGGATGAGGAATGAGAAAAAGTCTTTAATTAAGCTTCCAGATCAACTTAAAAGGGCAGAATTCTACAAAGAGGTTGGGGAAATAATAATAATGTTATCCAGAGTGTTTGGGAAGAGGGATGCTTTTCACTTTAAAGAATGAATGTTTCCATTCATTCAAACAATCTTAGATGGTAGGAAATAGTTTGATTGGCCCATGAATGTGTTTGAAAGCATACATAATCAAATGGTTAGAGTGAGGGAAACCAAGAGTTTATTTATGAACTCTTATGTCATTTATGCAGTAGCAAGGAGAGGCATTTTTCCAGGTTTAAATAGAGTAGGGATTTTGGGAGAAGTTGATGGACAAAAAATATTATGGAACCATTATGATTAACTATCCTTGCAGATTTCTGAACTACATTATAGAAGGGTTAATGATGCATTTCTGTATGTCATTATTAACCAGCTTACGGGAGATGTAGGGTATACATTGAGCCATGAGGCTATGGCGTTCATTACAAAGTGGGGATATTGGTTTATCCAATACCCCAAATTTACTTATTTCAGGCTAGCTAGGTTTGATGGTCATCCTCACTTACTCCCTAGATGCTACAGCAACAAGATGGTTTTAATGGAGTTTGTTTACCAAGCCTTGGGGGTTAATACTAAATTTGGTATAAAGCATAAGCTTGGTTGTCATAAGTTCCCTATGCAGTTGGGTGAATATAGCTGCCCACACCTTGTGGGAGCTAAGGTTGTTTCCAATGAAGTGATGCATTTGAAACTGGGCTTGTTTACCATTAGGAAGCACTTTGATCCAAAGAAGAAGATGAATGCCTTGCTTGCTTCCATCTTTGATAGACACTTCAATCTATTGGAGGACTTATGGAGTGATCTTCAGGATGAATATGACTTGAGGAAGAATTATTATGAAAGGTTGCCTATCCCACTCATGTTGGAATATGGGGTTAAAGTGGATATTCCTGAACCACTATCAGATGATGGTGTAATTTTGGATCCCTTATATGAGGTACATAATGTAGACACCAAGAGTTTAGATCCTGTAGATTGGGGCATGGAGGAGACAATAGATATTAAGCAAATAGAAAGACCAGTGTTGGATAGAAGTATCCAATGGTTTGTGCTGAGAACCAAGGAGCCTAGGGGTCAAACCTACAAGAAAAGAAAAGGTGCAAGTACCAAACAAGGGTACAAGAGAATGAAGAGAAGAATTCCTCCAAAGGAGCCCTTGGAATTCTTCCCTCCTGACATAGAGGAATTTTAACTTGAAGCTCCAGCTCAAGATTTGCTTGAAGCACATGAGGAAGAAGTCCCAATAGGAATTGTGGCATCAACATTAGTTATGGGGAGTTTCCTACTCAAATCCCTCCTATAGACCAGCCAGGTGGAGAAATGCCTAGGGGAACCCTTCATAAGGAAGCTGAACCGTTAAAGGGAACGAAAGTTGAGGTAGAAATCTATGATATAGGGACAAACTCTGAGGGTACTCTGTCAGATAAGGAGACACTAGAGGAGACTCCTCTTGATGAAGTTGAGCATGTTTTGACAAAAGAGGACCAATGGGCATTGTTTGAAGAGGCTAAGAGAGCATCAGATGCAAAGGCACAAGCTGAAGCATTGGCAAAACAAAATGAAATGGATGCAAAGGCACAAGCTAATGCATTACTCCAACAACAAAAATTAGAGGCCAAGAAGAAAGCTGAGGAGTTGGCCAAGCAGTAGAAAAGGGAGCAGGAGCTCATAGTAAAGGAGGAAAATGACAAATTGGAGATGCTGCAAAAGATCCATGAGCTAGAGGAAGAGAAGGCCAAACAAAGAAGAGAAAGGGAGGCCCTTGAGGCTAAATTTAAAATGATTGAAGAGGCCTATAAGAAAAGGGAGGAAGCATAATGCTTGAAAAAATAAGAGGAGGTTGAGAAGGTTGCAGAAGAGAATGCGGAAAAGGAGCAAAAAAATGTGCAGGAGGTTGATTCTCAACCTAAAGTTACTTTATTGCAGCCACTATCTTCTCCAACTACTGCCTCTTCCTCTACAATAATGGCTACCACTCCTAGTGCTCCTACTTGGTTAAATTTGGATCTTGAGAAGAAGCAAATAGCTCCACCACAACCTCTTAATTGGGAAGAAATGATGAAGGAGATAGAAAAGGAGAGACCAAAGAAGAAGGCCGGAGTCCTTCATTCCACAAGGCTCACCAAGACATGGGAGATCATTGCAGAATGTGCAATTCTAGTGGTGGACAAGGATAGAGGAGATATGCAAGTGACCGATTATCAACTGGGCACTTTCAATTTAGGGAAGCCTATAAGGAATCAAAAAATGAATCTGATTGATGTTGTAGCATCATCCACAAAGTCCAGAATGATCAGAGACAAACAAAGAAAGGATGAGCTTAAGGCTCAAATGGATCAGCTGCATACTTTCTTAAGATATGTTTCTACCCCCAGGTCACAACAAGCTGCTGCATTGGAAACGCCAGTCTTACTCAACAAAAGAGAAGTTGATGATATGGTACAAATGAGGAGTAAGTCTGGGATGATGGATAGATGGATAGATGGATAGATAAGCTTAACCAAGAAGTGGGTGATGTGTTGGTAAGTAGTTTTGAAGTTCATAAGACAACGTTGGAGTTGATAGAGGAAATGGGTCACAACACTGAAACTTTGGGAAAGTAGGAAGAAGAATATAGGGGGTATATTAAGAAAATAAAAGATATCAGTAAACTGCCAAAGTCAGCTCTTCTTGAGCAATCAATCCTCAAAGAAGATAATGCAGATTTCTTGGAAATGTAGGAGTTGAGAAAATACAACACCACAAACCCCGAAGATCACCTACATGCAAATAACCTGTCACAAAAGAAGAGATGGAGACAAACAAGCAAGGGTTCTCTGAAAACTGAAAATGTATATATCAGAGAGAATGAGAGAATGAATTGATATGAAATACAATGGGATCAATCCTTATAAAAAGGAGATCATGCAAACTCTAATAAAACCCTAATAGGAAAAACCCTAATAGAAGCCCTAATAGGATAACATTTAATAATTAATATAATTATTAAATGTCACTTTATGCAAACTAACGTGAAATCTTAAGAAGGGAATAAAGGTAACTTAATCAAAATAATTAAGTTAAGACCTTTACTCTAACACCCCTCCTTAAGATGAGCAACAGTGCAGCTACAAACAAATGCAGAAAAGCAAAGATAACTACAATGCAAGAAGGAAAACATGGGTCCCGACAACTAGGCCAGATCAGGTACCCAAATACAACCAAATCTCTGTAAAATGGAGAAATAGAGAAAACCTCATGGGAAAAGGCTCTACTCCAAAAAGAGAAGAAGAAAGCCAAGAAGAGACATCACTGAAGCAGAAGAAGCTGCAAACAACTGTCGAAAGATGACTGCTATGGTGCTGAAGAACCTCCACTGAAGATAGAATGATCAGGAACAAGAAAACAACAATCTGCATAAGTTCCCATACGACACTACTCGAATCAGATGGAAAACAAAGGCAAACACCTGGAACGAAGATACAGATGGCACAAGAACTAATAGTCTGAAACACTGATCAACTGAGAATGGAAGATTCCTTCCAAGGAAAAACCAAGGAAGAATTAGCATGAGCAATATAATAACCCCCCCATAATGCTGAACTGGGAGAGCCTGACAGATCCACTGAAATGATGTGAAACACCCTGTAGTGCATGAAGGAGAAGAAACATCTGAAAGTGTGCAAGATAGCACCTACAACTGAAAAAGTGGTGTGCAAAACAAAGCACACATACATGAGGTTGGAATCATATGGATCCATGGTCATCGTGGAGGGATACTCACCTGACAAAGGTGTGATGGCAAACAAAGGAAAACTACACAACCCCCCATGGTATGGATTCAATGTTGTCGTGGAGGGATACTCACCAGACAAAGATGTGATGGCAAAACAAAGGAAAAATACACAACCCCTCATGGCACTTTATAATATCAGTGTGAGTAAAAAATATGGCACAACCTTATGTGCAAAATCCCCAAAAGATGTAAGTACAATAGTGTGGCACTTTATCTCAGTGCATTTACATAAAAGATAGCTTACAAATGATGCTCAAAATTGGCCTTAAAGGACAAAATGCTGGAAATACATGAAGAACAACCAAGAACAAAGCATCACATGTGAACAAAAAGTTTCCAAGAGCAAATATGTCTAGGTAATCCACCAGAGTGTGAAAACACAAATAACTGAATAAAAGATACCTGGAGTGAAATCTAGAAAAATGGCATAGATGAAACTGAAGAGCTCGGAAATACGGTTCCAACGCCGTTGAGATTACGAAAAGCGGAGAAACTGATCAAAAGTTATGAGCTTGAGACTAAAAATATCCCCTTTGTCTTCAACTGGATATAGAATGCACCAATAGAAAAAATAAGTGATGAGACCCACACCACTGGAAAGATGAGAAAATCAGCTTTCCGACAATATCTCGTTTGCCAAAAAATGATATCGTATACCCAAGTTACGGCCTCTGGAATAAATCAGCTCCAAAGAGGGAAAAAAACCAGTGCTGGGTTAAATTTGACAGTCATACGGCTGTCGGCTACAGGGGGTGGTGCCCAAGGGGCTACCATAGGTGGCAGTACCCTTGGGTACCGTCCCTGCAAGCGTAGGGTACCCGAAAAGGCTAAGGAAGGCACAACGGCTGGAGAAGAAAAAGGACGGCGCTTGGCAGATGAAAAGGACAGCGCCTGGGATGAGACGTGCAACCAGATGGGGCCGACAAGGCAGGGTACGACCCTTGCAAAACTCCACATAATTTTTTTAATAAACCCCAAATATAATCCGCCAACCAATATTTTAATAGCCAAAAAACATTACAATAAGCCCGAAATTTTCGATAAAATACCGATGGAAAATATATTGCAGAATCATAAAAAATTAAATAATTTTTTATTCTGCATAATCGTACCTGGCCCTGGGTGGGCTGTACGACCACTCAGGTGAAAAGATTTTGCCCCTCAAATCAACTTTGTCCAAAATGGATGAATGAACAGTCGATTTAGGGGTTTTGGACCGCTGCGGACGTAATGGCGATGTCCGTTTGAGCTAAAAATGCTTCAAAATTGTGGATATGCACTAGATCAAGAAAACAAACCCCAAACCCTTGAAGCTCCAAAAATCTTCAAAACAAGAACAGGAAGCAACAGGTGTGGAGCTCTGATACCATGTAGGAGTTGATAAAATACAACACCACAAACCCCAAAGATCACCTGCATGCAAATAACCTATCACAAAAGAAGAGATGGAGACAAACAAGCAAGGGTTCTCTGAAAATTGAAAATGTATATATCAGAGAGAATGAGAGAATGAATTGATATGAAATACAATGGGATCAATCCTTATAAAAAGGAGATCATGCAAACCCTAATAAAACCCTAATAGGAAAAACCCTAATAGAAGCCCTAATAGGATAACATTTAATAATTAATATAATTATTAAATATCACTTTATGCAAACTAACGTGAAATCTTAAGAAGGGAATAAAGGTAACTTAATCAACATAATTAAGTTAAGACCTTTACTCTAACAGGAAAGAGCCTCAAACATAATCTAATTTAGGTCTGATTTCATATGTAAGCATAGAAATGAAATTCAAGATGCTAGTAAGGACTTGAATGAGCAACTAGATGAACTAGAAGCTATTGTGGCCATTTTAGTCAATGTGGACATACCGATTAAGGAGGGCATGCCTTTGAATTAAATAAAGGAGAAATGGGACAATAGGTTTCAGGAGGTCATGCACAAAGATGATGATGGAGAAGACTTATTATTAGATAGACTAATGGATGTTAAAGAAGAGGTGAAGGATTCCAGGAGGTAATTGACCAAATTAAAAGATATGAAAAGATTTTCCTAAGCAGAGTTGAGAATTAAATTTGAAGACAACTTGGTCGATGGGCTTGATGTGGATATTCTTCAACAATTATTCTCAAGTAATAATGAGTACCTTCTTGAGAAAACTACGCAAGAATGAGTTGGCATCAGGATTATCTATTTTGGGAACTTGACTTCCCCCTTTTCTCTTCTATTTCATAGGGCAATCAACGTTTGAACTAAAGATCAACAAGTCTAAGTTTTTGAGGAGGTTCTGATTCCTTGATTAGTGGATCTCAATTTTTATTGAGAGGGATTTGTGCTTAAGCATCTGTATATGTACTTTTAAGCTCCATATTGCAAAGGTCAACAAATGGAAGTAGAATTAGCCACCTGATGATAGCAGATAGAATTTTTAGCTTTGAGCGAAAGATACTTTTAAAAGTTCATGTTGAATTTAGATACACTTTATATATAGTTTTATGTTGGAATTGAACTTCTTGGATGAGGTTAATGAATCATAATCAGTCTATATGCTAGTGGGTTTTTCTGTGCATAAATGTTTATTATTTGATGTGAATCAATAGGGGAAACCAGATTATAAAGATTATTTCATTAAATTGTCTATGAATGGAATTGTTATATGTCTATTGATCTATATTATTCGCAATGAATGCAAATTTTTTTTTGAATCTTGTGAAATTTTGATGATTAAACTAAGCACTATGAATGTATGCAATGGTATGGATTGTTCTATAAATTGCATCATGTTATGGTTTTGATCTGTTAAGAAACACTCATTGTTAAGAATATATGTCTGGATGTTAAAGAATTTTGTTCATGTTTTACTGATGTATGCCTTGATCTATCTTTTTCTATTTATTTAAACCCACCTATTAAACATAGATTGATGAATCCAATAAAAATTGTATTCCTTATCACCAACAAAGGCCCCTTGAATACTACAGCTGCATTGGCCAATTGAGTGACATCAGATAGTTGAGAACCAACTACTAGGACCTTGGAAGTTAGGTTACTATATGTTGTCTTTCTTTTTCAGGAGAAATAGAGTAGAAATATTCTATTTTACGTTGTTTGTGTCATTTTCACCATCAAAAGGTCTTAGGGGCCTATACTGGAGCTTTTCCCTCTCCATTCTTCACTTATTTTTCCTTTGCTTTCTTTTCTTCTTCTACACAAGCAGGTACATCTAACACATATCCGTCTATAACAACTAAATTCTGTAAATCTTCATCAACCTTAACATTTTCTATTTCAACAATATTTCTTAGCCTTTTGTTGTAACATCTATAAGCTTTGATTTTAGTAGAATATCCAAGGAAGATACCTTCATCAGACCAAGTGCATCAAACTTTCCTAAGTTTTCTTCATCTCTTTTGATATAACATTTGTTTCCAAATATTCTAAAGTAATTGATAGTAGGAATCCTTCCATACCACAACTCATAGGGAGTCTTTGTGTTGTTAGCTTTGGTTTGAACTGTGTTAAGTATGTAAACAACAATATGAGTTGCTTCTCTCTAGTAGACTTCCAGTAGGTTAGCTTCTTTTATCATAGTCCTTGCATCTTTTTAAATAGTCCTATTTTTCCTTTCAACCACTCCATTTTGCTAAGGATTTCTAGGGGTAGACAAGTGTCTCTTTATTCCACGAACTTCACAAAACATTCTAAACTCATTGGAGGTGAATTATCCACCTTTTTCAGACCTCAAACATTTTATTTTTAAATCCATTTCATTCTCAACTATATCTTTAAATGCTTTGAATCTATCTAGAGCATCAGATTTTTCTCTAAGAAAAGTAACCCATGTCATTCTGGAGTAATCATCAATCAAAAGCATGAAATACATGTCACCTTGAAGACTTCTCACCCTTGTAGGACCACAAAGTTTTGTGTGTATTAATTCCAGTAGTCTGGTTGCAGATTGTTCCTTTCCCTTGAAACTACTCATTTGTTTTCCAAATTGACAATTTTTGAAAACATAATTGATAGGCTTTGTAATTCTTGGTAGGTCTCTTATTGCATGAACTGAATTGATTCTAACTAAATTTTCAAAATTCATGTGACACATCCTCCGATGCCATAACCTACTATCATTAGTTTGAGACATAAAGCAATGACCATTAGCACCCTTGAGTTGATAGATATTTCCATATGTCCTCTTACCAGCAATAATCATAGTTTCAGACCCTTTTTTGATCTCACATATTTCATTCTTAAACACAAGATTATATCCTTTGCTACACATTGGTCCAACACTCAAAAGATTATTCCTTAAGCCTTTAACATAGTAAACATCTTTAGTATTATGCTTGCCATCAAAATTGATTGAACCCATTCCACAAATCTTAGCTTCTAAATCATCTCCAAATTTAACTAATCCTCCATCATAATTTTCAAGTTTAACAAAATTAATTTTGTCTCCGTTCATGTGATTAGAGCAGCCACTGTCAACAACACAGTAGTTCTTATCCTGTTTAACATGAAAAGTAGAAACCAAAGTACCTTCAACCTTATCCTTCTTCTCCATAACATTTTCCCTCACACAACTTTCACAGTTAGCAAAAGTAAATTCATATTTTAAAGATAAGAATAAGCATTCATTCTCATAAGAATCTCCATAATTAGATTCATCATCAGAAATACTAGCATCTTCTCTAACATAGTAACTTCTTTTAACCATCTTTCCTTTGTTCTCCTTACTTTTATTGTTCACAACTCTATTTGGACATCTTGAAGCATAGTGACCTATATTTCCATAGCTAAAACATTTGAAAGCTAGTTTACCTTTGTACGTACCAATTCCCTTTTTCATCCTTCTTACAAAGTTAGCTTCCACATTATCAAGATCATCATCATTTGAATCTTCAACTTTTTCTAGTTTTCTAGCTTTGAAAGCAGTCTCCACTTTTGTACCATTTTTCAAACCAAGTTTTCTCATTTCAAATGAAGTTAGTGTACCGATAAACTGATCTCTATAATAAGTATTAAAATTTTCAACTTCCTCAATAGAAGATACCTTTTCACTGTAAGAATCAGGAAGAGATCTGAGAACTTTCTTTACCTCCCTAGGTTCTTTGACTTGTGCACCAAGATCTCTCATTGTACTTACCATCTCATCAACTCTCTGCATGTAGATTTTAATTATTTCATCTTTAGACATTCGTAGGGTCTCAAATTGTGCCTTCATATTTTGAAAATTTGCTTGTTTAACCTTATCATATCCTTCATAAACACTTTCAAGCTTGTCCCAAACTTCTTTAACAATCTTTAGATTCATAACGTTTACTAATTTAGAATTTGAAAGACTATTCAAAAGAATAAATATTGCCTTACCATTTACTTCATGGGACTTGATCTCATCACTTGTGCTTGGACCATTCACAAGTGCAACATATTGAGTCTTTATTTCCTTTTCAATCTCATACCCAAAGGATGCTAGATATCCTTCCATCTTTGTCTTCCAAAATGCATAGTCTGTGCCATCAAACTTAGGGCTCTATATCTTGTTTTCCATCCTTGATCTACCTCAAGAGGTTAAGATCTTCTCCAAGGAACCTTGCTCTTATTCTAATTGTTGAATGAAAAATATAATTGAGAGGGGGGTGAATTAGTTGTATCAAATTAAAACATCAAAAACCCTCAGCAGTAATTATATCCACAAGCATTCATTAAACCCTTATTATGTTATAGTGATTAATCATGAAATGCAGATAAAAAAAATGAAACAACAACACCACACACAAGAGAACACCATATTTACGTGGAAAACCCAATGAGGGGAAAACAACGGCGAGGATTAGCTCATAATATAAGTAATTGCAAAATTGGTACATGGGCTCATTGCTAGAATATGACACACTATCCAATAGGGCTCACAACCAAATCTCATTGCTTAGAATATGAAAATAAGATAGAAGAGAAATTTTGCATAGAGAGAACTATCTCAATGCAATAAGGAATTCACCACAATTGCTCCAACACTTTTACAGCCTTGTTTGAAAGATTGTAGACACCTTTAACTCATTGCCTTTATAATTCCAACACTTTGAAGTTCACACTGTTCTACTCAAATTCACATCTACACTTCTGCAATTCACACTACATTCATCACTCACATCTATCTTGAGATTTTCCAACAACACCACTCTTATTTATACCATCCTCAACCTTGAAAATCTTCTCCAAGTTCGACAACACATCCTTTACATTTACAATTTCAAATTAGGTCGACACCCAAACATTTTTGTGGTGGATAGGAATGAAGATGAACCACATAAATACTTAGTTAGGACCCAAGTTTGTCCTAACACACCTTAACACACTTCCAAAAACTTCAAAATGGATTCACATGTAGTGTTAACGCCAGGTCGGCCATTACCCATGTTAAACACTATAAAACTATTAAGTACATGCTTCTCACTTGATCAAGACAACACGTGGACCACATAAACATATTTTACATGATTTGGAACAATCCAAAAACCACTTGAGATCCAAAAAATAATTTTTCCAAACTTGCATCATAGAAATACTTTAACCCATAACATCCAATTAACCTAATGCATACATTAATGCATGAAACACACACTATACTACACCAAATCATGAGAAATATTGAATTCAAAAAGAGATAATAAAAATAATCAACTTTCCAATCTGCACAACTAGAAACCAAGCTATGAATAAATGCAGAGCAAATACATTTCTCCCAGACCACAAAAACCAACACTAAAAACCTAATTCACACATTGGTGAACACATCTCACTCTGCACAATAATTCAGAAGCCCAAACTCTGGATATAGCTAATGAAAACCTTGAACAACATATTAGATCCACACAAGGTATAGAGTCAACATAGAAGAAATGTGGATGACATCTCAGAGCACGCCTGAAACACTTGCACAACATTGTTTTCTCTATTTATCAAATTTTCTCAAAAGCACTTGGAGACCAAGCACTAGAGACACCATCTTAGCACATTACTTCATTCCAACACATCCCCATACACTACAATAGAAAGATATCTCCATGTACTCACAAAAATTCCTCAATATCTCAACTATACATACACACAAATTGTAACAAATCGTTTCCCTCTTTTTCACAATTTTCTCAATATCCTTGACATCTTCATCATCCAACAACATTCCTCAACACATAGTTGACATCAATGACAATACCAACTTGTTGACATCAATGACAACATCTTCATACTTGCAAAATTCTTGTTTTTTTCTCTCCCAACACCTCTCCTACTTGGGAAAATATTGTGGCACAAGAGGATGAAATAATTGATACATTTCTTTCCAAAGATAGTAAGATGGATTACATAGATGAAGATACTAAGGTGTCATTAGATCCCTCATCGATAGAAGATCGTCAACAAGTAGTTAAATCATTTGAGGTTATTAACACACAATTAAAAATTGGATCTCCTTTAATTATTGGACCTCCCAAGACTCCTCTCATTATAAGACCTCCTAAACCTCTTGGCCATATCTTAAACTATGAAAAACAACTCACTAGTAAGCATGTGTTGCAACAACCCAGTTATCACATAGTTGCTCACACATATAACATTCCTTAGAATAGTGGCAAAGAATATGATATTTTTGAGCAACTTTGTAATACTCTAGCCAATATTTCCCTTTGGGACTTGATTCAAACATCACCTACATACCACAGGATGGTCCAAGAGACTTTGTAGAAGCTTGATGTTCCAACTCCTGTTAAATCAAATGATGTAGAAACCTTGTTTGATTGTATGAAAATATACAATTTGGATATTACATTCTCTTAGGATGAATTACCCTCACTTGAGATCTAAAATAAACATGAAACTTTAATGATAAATGTGTTCATTAATAAAACTAGAGTTAGGCGTACCCTCATAGACAATGGCTTAGGTTTTAATGTTTGTATCATTGATCTTCTAGATAAAATGGGTATGGATAGGAATCTTATAGAACATAATGATATTTCAATCTATGGATTTGATAATGTTAATAAGAAATCATTAGGAGTGATCATGCTACCCATTGAGGTTGGGCCCGTGGTTTTACCTACGCCTATCCATATCATGCAAGGACCTAATGGATATAATGCAAACATGGAATAAAACAACAAGGATCAATTGAAGTCTATATCATACTTTTGTAAATAGGGTCTAGGTTTCCAACCTTCATCCCCATCTTCATCCAATGCTTTATCATCTACTGTATGTATGAAATTTTATGGTAAGTGAGCAAGCTTTTCTTCACAAGAGAAAGGAATGTCTCCTACTATTGAGAAATATAATATTTTGTTGAGGCTTCTCAAAGCATTCTTGATTACTGTTTCTTCGAAAAAATCGAATAAATTTTATTACAAAAACTCATTTTGTGCATATCATCGAGTGCATAGTCATTCTACCAATGAATGCTAGGCCGAAAAAAAAAGAAGAAAAATTTAATGATTGTGGTGCTCTTCCATGTGTTGATGCACCTAATCACTCTAAATAATAATGATCTCTATCCTATGTTGTTGCTCCTCACTATGTGGAATTTGTAGCTTGATGTGTTTTCTCATTGCCATTCATGGTGGTACAATCCTAAGTGTAGCCATATTTTCCATGGAGACAACATGATAAATTATTGCATGGTTTACATAAATAATGGCCCCCTTTTAGTGATGATAGAATACATCTCCTAGAAAGTGTGACCTTTTCAATTGGGTTCTGGCCTCCTAAATCCATGCTTATGTCCCCTTTGTGGTGATATTAGGCTTGAAGTCCCCTAATGATGTGAATTTTCTTGGCATATGATGTTCCCTTTGGTGGTGATACTATGGCTAGTATTCCTTAAAGTATGATCTTATGTTCCACGACTTTTCCTCTCTTAGTGATGGTATCATGTGCGATATTCCCTAAGGTGTGAATCTTCATTGAGCAATGCCCCTTTATCATTTGTAAAACACCTTTTGTGGAACAATGTGGTTTATAACACCCCTTGAGGTTTTGCTTTGTTTTTTGTCCTCTTGGATTATTATGCACCTTCTTAGGTGAGTTTTTCGTTCATCGTCTTGGACATTTATGCACCTTCTTAGATGAGTTTTTCATTCATCCTCTTGGATGTTTATGCACCTTCTTAGGTGAGGCTTATTCATCTCCTTGGATATTGAAATTTGGCAAGATAATCCATGGATTTGGCATAATGCAACTTGCTAGATCCATGTGGCTTATGAGTAATTTTACATCCTTATGGGAGTATCATTTTGTTTTGATAGAACATTTGATGAATGGCATTTGGTATTTGAGATAAATTTAAGGCTGAGGTCTCTTTGTCTTACCGACTTGAATTCCTTTAGTACTAAACTTGTGTATTTTTTTGTGCATCTTTTGTGATTTTTTCTTCGTGTTTGCATTGTGTTTGCATCATGTTTTTTTACATTTTATCATCATATTTATGTTAGGTTAGGCCATTTGTTTTCATCATGTATGCTTCATGTTTTTGTCATGTATGTTTTGTGTTGTCTTATTGTATTACATACATGTGTGTTCCTTTGTGTTTATGTTGGTTTGGAATAGGATATTGAGTCCTTAGGGGCTTGTGCATCCCCTAGATTCAATATCATCTTATCTCTTCAAAATTTGGATAATCATACCCCTCTTGACATATTTTCTACTTTAGTGTGATTCTGAGCATAAGTTCATACTCTCACTAAAGTGGGGGCTAAATGTAGCATTGTAAATTGTCACCCATGATAATTTCACACTATGTTTTGTTAATAGAGATATTTTGAATAGGATTAAACACAACTAAATATAGATAGATGTATACACTACTATAACAGTACTGAATATATGCCTTACCCCAAAAGCTTTCACTAGGTCAAGGACTAACCTATTGCAATAACCTATATTGAGATGATAAGGCCTCTACTACATAACAATATGATATGGGTATGTGTAACATATGAAAAAGGGAACACTAAGCCTAGGGTATAAACCTAGGATTGATTTTTGGTCCCTTTTCAAAGGCACATTAGGATGAAAATCAACAAGGTGCTTAGATAGACTTTCAACCATGTAGGTGAGCCAATAAGACCTATATCTTCATCCTTGGGGGATGGGAAATGGATTGGAATTGATTTACTATGATTACACTAATTAGACTATGTGCCCTAATACTAAAATTGTAAGAATCCGACAACTAATAAACAAAAAATAGTCAATTGTAGGCAAATTTGGGAAGTACAGAGGATTGTGTACCTGTCCAAAAAAATTAGTTTCAATGTGCATAGGAGAACATATATTCCCAAGGGTGTATGAGTCCTTGTAAGTGTGTCTTGATCAACTTTTTGGGTCCTTTGGTGGTAGATCTAAGACTCCCATTTTTGCTTGCAAAGTTGTCAGAACACTATCAAATAATTTTAATGTAGGTGAGTTTTCATGGATTGACAAGATTTAGGGCTTTAAATGAAACAATGAACAAGTTGTCTTCAAGGTTCCTTCAATCCTCTTCAAACCTAAGACTTTCACATTCAAAGAGAGGGAAAATGTTGGGCCATTTAGGGGATTACCTTAGTCAAATCCCATGTAAGTGTTTCCACTTCCATAATGACAATTGCCAATGATAAAATGATAATGGATAGGAAGGAATGATGAAATCACAAAGTTCTGCAACTCACCACGCTTCAATGGATTCCTTGAAAGAATAAAGTCATGCACATCTCATCAAGGTCTTGATCTTGGTTGCTTTATTTTATTGAATGCTTTGGAGACCTACAAAAGTGTTAACCTTCACAAAAAAATGAACACATAAAGTCACATAAGATTTGACATGGTGTTAGGATCTTGAATTACTACAATGAACATTTGAAATGTTGCTCTTGACTTGCTTGATACTTCTCTTGATCATATTTTTTCTAATATAATTTCAATTAATGCTAAACCTCTTTGAAATGATGCAATAACTAGGTATTTATAAGCATTTCTCTAATTTCCTGAGAATTAAATCCCAATAGATGACGCTTCAAATTTGAATTTTGAATATTAAAATGCCAACACTGACATATTAAAAATTGATCCCTGATAGAATAGGGGGACCCATACGCCCATGGGAATATGGGTCCTAGTCCTATTTTCTAGGACACAATGTATTGGGGAAAATATTAATTACTTGCATTTGTTCAATACATGCAATTTCTTGGAAAATGGTACAAATGGGCTATAGAATGCATAATTTACGAAATTAGGGGCCCAATTAAGTTCAATAATTTAGGGGGGAGAAAAACATGTAAAATTTTCAAGGGTGACAATTTATGATGCTATGTTTAGCCCCCACTTTAGTGAGAGTATGAACTTACACTCAGACTCACACTAAAGTAAAAAATCTATGTCAAGAGGGGTTCAAGTGTACAAAATTTGAAGAGATAGGATGACTAAGGATCTAGGGAGGTGATCAAGCTTCTATGATCCAATATCCCATGGAAAACCAACATAATAAAAAAGGAACACACATGTATGAAATGAAACAATACAACATTCACTAACATACAATGTCAACATGAAATGCAAAAAGAGGGTATGGACTAGAAAATTGTGTTATGCTAGGATCCACACCAAAGGTGTTGATGACTCATACAATAGAGAATTTCAATATTTTCTAGGTGAATCACAAACAGGAAGGCACATGGGCTAGTGAAGTTTGATATTCACCAGGTAAGCCCCCAAGATAAGGTAGCAAAATGAGAAACACTCTAGGTCTAGTGAGGACCACTTTTCACTAGGTGTGTACCTATGACAACCATACCAAGATTTAATCTCCTTGATAACTCTGATAAGGTGCTACAAAATGGTCAAAATACTATGCCAATGCAATGCTAAGTTCAATGCCTATGAACGAAGTGAAGTAGAAAATGTCAATGTCAACACACCATTAAGTCTAATGCTTGTGAACAAAGTGAAGCAAATAATGCCAATGTTGTTGAATCCCACTTATGCTATTTTGTCCTTGATGTCACTTGATGCTTATCTTCTCAGTTGATACATATTTTGATTGGCACATTTACTTCATTGGTTTTATTATCTTGGTGGCACTGATCGTTTAACTTCATGTGTAGATTACAAATGTTTGTTGAGGTATTCTAGTTATAGGTCATTTGTCTCCATTTGATCAGGTGATTCATTTATGGTTTAATCTATTACTAGTTATTTGCTCCATTGATTAGGTTGATTACTTATGCTTGATCAGTTACAAGCAACTTGACATTCACCAAGGTATACTTCTCTTTCTTCAGTCAGTGGCATAGGTTTGAGGATCAATCCTATTATTATTTTGAGCATCTCAGTTTTCATTCCTTGGCAAATTTGGCATTAAGGAATTTAGTTATGGTATTTGGTATGGGAGAATGGCACTCAGAATCTTGCATAATATCTAGCTTCTTTTATCTTGGCATCGACACATCATATAATAATGGAAATTTTGAGATCACAATTTGGCATTAATATATTTGGTTATGTCACCATGGAAGTGACTTTAGTTTATTTACTTGGAATCTTTTGTTTGTCAAAGGAAATCGATTTTGGATTGCAATAATTTATGGCATCACTTGGTCGGCAGTCTACTTGGCTTTTTAAAAATGTCAATTTTTTTGGACAACATGATTACCATAAATCTGCCCATGGATTTCAAAGAGCACAATGATTCTTTGATTTATCATTATCTGTCCTTACGGACTCCAAATGTTATTTCATTTCTGCAAAGGAACTCACTTTTTTGTTTGCTGTGGCAAGTTAGGGAAAAAACGTTTTTCTGTTTCACATTTTTCTTGCTGCCCACATTCTGGTCACCACCATGCATCCTCTACCTTGGGCGTTTTTGCTGTTGGACAGAAAATCAGGAGCAGTCAGGAACTCTCCACTGAAGTCGCTCCATGTGTCTTCCTTCAGCCACAGGCTGCAAACTCATTTTTGGAAGGTTGTGTGGCCGTTTTTCTTCTCCATTGCAGATCTGGTAATCTATTCTTTGAACAACAATTTCATTTTGCCAGGTATTTTCTCTTTGATTGGTTTGAAAATCCATTTCAGCTCAGCAAAGGTTATTTCGTGCCATGTCTTCTCTCTTTTGAAATCAGAAAAATGAAAAACGTTTTTGTTTTTCTCATGAAAATTCTGGAACAACATTCTATTTTGAGGGTTATCATGACAGTTATTTTAAGGATCTAGCTTGTGTGGTTATGGGTAATGATAATATCATAGAATCTTTGCATATGCTCATCTTGGTGCATGGATAACGTTTCTTGTGAAAGTATTTCAGTTACACTTCAAAATGCTTTTAGCTTATTAAGTTTATCTGTCACTGTATTGGACTTAGATCTTAGAATATTCTCTTAGCCTCACTGGAATGTGTGGGTAACTATTAAAATTCTTGGTTATTGGTTTTCGGTTGCATGTTGGTTGGGGTTTCAGTTATCTCTCTTTCATTGTAGCTTATTTTGTCAGATCTCCTTGGGTATATGCATTCTTCATTACTACATGTGGGTAAAATCTGAAGGTGGTTTCTTTTTACTAAAAATACTTATGACGCATTGTTGGTCTAGTCAAGAAAATTGGTTATCATTTCATTTTTAAATGATGTGGTCTCATTGCATTTGTTTAAGCATTTCATGTGCAGGCTTCTAGTGAAGACAAGCTCTTTCACTCTTCTATTCTTGGTCATTGTTGTTCTATCCTAAATAGAAAGAAAGAATCTCTCTTTCATGACCACTGCAACATCAGATCTGACTTGACAGTCATTATGTAACCTAAAAAACAACCTTGCATAACCTTTTCTGGAAAGTGAAATTCGAGAGACAGCTGTAATACTTCAAATTTGTAATGACGTTTTTTTTCTATAAAAGGAAAAACCAGTGAGTTTAGGGTTTAATTATGATAGAAAATCAAAAAGGAAAAATAGGGATATTACTATTAAGAGTACTGAAAGTCTATTCTACTCTTTAATACTAAAAATTGGAAAACACAGTGTGCAGTCAGATTTGTAGGTTCTGCATGGAAAGATGTTGAAAATCAAACAGTGAGAAAAGAAAGAAAAGATGTATCATTGTAATACAGTTTGATGAGATTGTATTGTGACTGTGATAAGATTTTCCTCAAGCCGCCTTAAGGATTGATAATGGGTGGAACACTGAAGAGTCATTCTTGACTTTTGAGCGTTCTACAAATTGTTTGTCAAGAGGGACTTGACAGAAATCAAGAGAAACAGAGAGATCCTCTGTATCATTGTATATTCTACTGAAAAGCAGGAAAGGGGTTGGTGCTCCTTGAGATAGGTGTCTCTAAATAGAAAAGGGGTTTTTTCTCCTTTAGATTGGTGTCTCTACACAGAGGGGTTGGTGCTCCTTGAGTCAGTGCTCAGAAATCAGCCATTGAGGCATTGTCAAAATAACTTTTGAAATTAAGACAGTAAGGTAGTTTAGGAGGTGTTTTTCTACCCCAGGAGGGTTTTCATTCCCGCATCTCTCATTTGTGTGATCTATGTCTATCTTGCATAATCTTTCCTTCAGTCATTTATGTTATTTTTCTCATTCAGTTGGTCAATGCTCTAATACTTTAAGGCTGCTTAAAAGTTTTATGTAAGTTTGCTCAAGTCTGTCATGCAAATTTAGTTTGTGCAATTCTGGTGCAAAAATGTCTTTTATAAAGTGAATTAACTTCTGCACTCTGTACTCATTATATATGCTCAAGAGATTGTCAAATGCAAGTCAAGGTTGCATATTATGAAGTTTTGTTGTTCTGTTGATATTGCACAACAAGATTGTTCATAAAGCTTTAATTGGACAATATCATATGAGGCTTTTCATATGGGTTGTAAATGTCAGTCAAGTTTCATATCAATCTGCTATAAAGTGCTAATGTTCACATTGGGTTAAATTTTTTAAATGTTTCTTTATGCATTCAATGTTAAAAGTTAAAATTAGTCCACTTCGATTCACCCCCCCCTCTTAGAGTGAATCCACTTCCAACAATTGGTATCAAAGCGTAGGGTCCTGCATTAGGTTTCATACCTAGGATTGATTCTGGTCTTGGAAGTCTATTTTTGGGTGTCATGGAGTATTTGTCATGGCTAAGTGCAAAAGGAACAAAGGTCAAAAGAAAGCTACTTGTGTCAAGAAAACATTTGATAAATCAACCCCTGCCAAGTCTTGTGAAGTTTTGTCTAAAAAATTGCCCCTGCTAGTTAATACTAAAAGTGACTTTATAGTTGGTGAAGAAGATCACTTGGTAAGTGAATTTGAACAATAATTTGACGAAAAGGATTGTGAAGGTGATGAGTTTGAAGTTGATTTATAGGCAGATCTGCTTGCTTCCTTAGATGAGCTTAAGAGAATTAGAAAAGAAAATTAGGATCTTAAGGTATGCTTACAAGAAGGTGTCAGTGTCAATAAAGTTGTAATACAAGATCATAATGATGATAAAAACTCTATTAAATTTCTGAAAGCCCAAATTGTTGACAAGAAAAAGACTGAAGAGGGATTAGTATCCAAGTTAAAATATAGGAATGATTTATGCAATAAACTGGAAAATGAAGTTGCCTCATTTAAGAGATGTTCAGATAATGATTCCTTGTTAAAAGAACTAACTCTTAAAGATAATTTGATTATCAATCAGAAAATTGAAATTGAAGAATGCAAAAGGATTGTAGTTGTTGTAAAGTCTGATTTGGAAGTTAAAAATATTGAATGTCTAAACCTTGAAGGAGAAGTAGTTGCTTTGAGCAAAGAACTTGAAAGTGTTAAGATTCAATTGATTAAAAATCAGCAATTTGATTGTAGTACTAATTTATTGAATGAGATGATTGGCAGACAAAAGTGATTTAAAGATCCTACAGGAGTGGGATATGAGGTTGGACAAGGCTCTACAGAAGAATCTAAGAATGAAACAATTTTTACTACTGCAGATGGAAAGTCATTTACTGCTAAGAATACACCAAGATTGAATGTTGATCTCGATCATCATAATATTGATGATCAAACAAAAGAAAAATGGGTTAGGAGAAAAAGACCATCAAGATCTTCGTATATCAGGTATAACCACTCTAAATTTCATGGCTATTGTTTTTTCTGCAATGCTTATGGACATAGAGCAAGAAATTGTTGGATGAATAAAAGTCATAATCATGTGAGAAATGTCAAGAGAGGTTCATACAACATGCCTAGAAGAAATTACTCTCTCCTTGGTCTAGACAACTCTATTAAATGTTATAGGTGTAATGGGTTTGTACACAAAGCACAGTGGTGTAAGAAAATTTTGATAAAGCCATCTAGGGACTACATGTTCAAACAAAAGGAAAATAATACCGTGAGTAAGGAAAAGACAAAGCCTATACAAGTATGGAGAAGAAAGCAAGAAAAGAAAAATGAAGAACTAAATCTTCTGCATGCTGCACAAGAATCATCACTAAGCTTTTGAAAGACTGTATGAAGATAGGGGGAGATGATTAATGCTCTCTGAATAAACCCCTTTGATATCAAATAAAAGGTAACAAAATTTTATTGTCTCATAACCTATTTATCATCAAATGCAAGACACAAATTTGTTTTATTGTCTTGTTGGGAATAATAGTGACAGTGTGTGATGATAACTATCTTATTGCAATGATCCATCTATATCATTATTAAGTTAGAAGATGCTTTTATCATATGACTTTTGGTGTAGCTGCAATTGATACCTTGTGTGTCTTTGGGTGTGTCCACAGTAAAAGATACGTGTGACAAAATTACATTGTCCACCATTGGTAAACAAATTGTGATTAACCTCACTTTACTGTAATGTATTGGTTGGGCTAGAAGGATCAATATCCTTTCTTTGTTCTTATCAGAATAGGTGATGGTTTGTGTTACTCAAAGAGATTCATGAGGTTAAGATTCTTGAACAGTCAAGCAGTGCTCTCTTTGTCTTTATCATCAAATCTTGCTATACTGTCTCATCTTTATTCAATACTTTGAAACCATTTATAACAATAACTTGATAAAAATTCAGCAACAAAGCATGTTATGATAGTGAATTTGTTGAGGTCTAAATTGGAAGAATGATAGAGGTAGTTAGTTGAAAAGCTTTAAATTGTAAATGCTGAGTTCTGCAGTGTTGTGCTTGAAAACTATGAACAACATCTAAGTGATTGTGATAAATTCATTTGTTTATGGGATTGTATTTGCTGATGCAACATTTTTGTCTTTGATTATGTTTGTATTGTATACGTGAACTCGAAGACAACAAACAACAGTGATAAAAGTTTGGATACTCTTGGATGATGAAGTTTTCAACATGCATCTAATGATCAATACTTTCTTTTGACAATTGTTTATTACGTGATACTGACAGTTTGGTGTCTTGAGACTTGTGTAGTCGACTGTATGCTACAGATTTGGCTGCTTTGTGTTTTTCTGGTAAAAGGTGTTATTCTGGAGAACAAGATCAGAAAATATTTTTTTTGTGAAGCTTATTCGTTGGGGGAGCTTGGTTCTATGGTTGCTCTCTTATAGCTTGTTGATCTTTGTTTGCTACTCTAAGTGTATTCTCAGCTGGTTCATTAGTTGTTTGTCCTTGATAACACTACTAGTTTTGGTGACACATTTACATTTTCTGGGTGGTACTTAATGTGAACAATTGGTTCTTGGTTCACATGTTCTATGGCATGCTCTTAGTTTTTATATGATGGTACTGATGTTTTCCATATGCTCATTACAATAGGATATGCACTTGTGCTTGGTTATTCATACTGGTAATTGTGTGCTTACAGTTGACAATGAAGGATGAAGCTTAATGTGACCAAAAGGTGGAAAATTTAGCCTTGGTCTGCAGTTTCGTTTATGAATCTTCTGACAGGTTGCTTGGAAAATGGCTGTACAGTGATATTCAGATTTATAGCCTTATGATGTTGATTGGTTTTTCAGTCATTTTGGTTTACTCTTGATGTCAAACCCGAGATTGATACATTTGTTTAACTTCATGCAATTAAGATGATATCCATTGGCATTCATGGTTGTCCAGGATCATAAAATCTGCTTATGTTACCGGTCATAGTTTTGTATGGGCATGTATTTGTTTCAGGTTCGACTTTGTATTATAGGTGACCAAGGTATTGGTTGGTTGGTTGTATTTCATGGAGAAAATGGGGAGAAGATGGTGGTATCTTCCTTTGTCCTTATGACAAAAAGGGGGAGAATTATGAGCATTTGGTTCTTGTATTTCATTTTTGGTTTGGTGGCTCATTTTTTGCCATCAAGGACAAAGGGGGAGTTTGTTGAATCCCACTTATGCTATTTTGTCCTTGATGTCACTTGATGCTTATCTTCTCAGTTGATACATATTTTGATTGGCACATTTACTTCATTGGTTTTATTATCTTGGTGGCACTGATCATTTAACTTCCTGTGCAGATTACAAATGTTTGTTGAGGTATTCTAGTTACAGGTCATTTGTCTCCATTTGATCAGGTGATTCATTTCTAGTTTAATCTATTACTGGTTATTTGCTCCATTGATTAGGTTGATTACTTATGCTTGATCAGTTACAAGCAACTTGACATTCGTCAAGGTATACTTCTCTTTCTTCAAAGTGGCATAGGTTTGAGGATCAATCCTATTATTATTTTGAGCATCTTAGTTTTCATCCCTTGGCAAATTTGGCATTAAGGAATTTAGTTATGGTATTTGGTATGGGAGAATGGCACTCAGAATCTTGCATAATATCTCGCTTCTTTTATCTTGGCATTGACACATCATATAATAATGGAAATTTTGAGATCACAATTTGGCATTACTATATTTGGTTATGTCATCATGGAAGTGACTTTAGTTTATTTACTTGGAATCTTTTATTTTTCAAAGGAAATCGATTTTGGATTGCAATAATTTATGGCATCACTTGGTCGGTGGTCTACTTGGCTTTTTAAAAATGTCTTATGATTTTTTTGGACAACATGATTACCATAAATCTGCCCACGGATTTCAAAGAGCATAATGATTCTTTGATTTATCATTATCTGTCCTTACAGACTCCAAATGTTATTTCATTTCTGCAAAGGAACTTGGTTTTTTGTTTGCTGTGGCAAGTTAGGGAAAAAATGTTTTTCTGTTTCACATTTTTCTTGTTGCCCATATTCTGGCCACCACCATGCATCCTCCACCTTGGGCGTTTCTGGTTCCCTTAGCCATTTTGCTGTTGGACAAAAAATCGGGAGCAGTTGGGAGCAGTCGAGAGCAGTCGGGAGTAGTCAGGAGCTCTCCACTAAAGTCGCTCCATGTGTCTTCCTTCAGCCACAGGCTGCAAACTCATTTTAGGAAGGTTGTGTGGCCGTTTTTCTTCTCCATTGCAGATTTGGTAATCTATTCTTTGAACAACAATTTCGTTTTGCCAAGTATTTTCTCTTTGATTGGTTTGCAAATCCATTTCAGCTCAGCAAAGGTTATTTCGTGCCATGTCTTCTCTCTTTTGAAATCAAAAAAATGAAAAACATTTTTGTTTTTCTCATGAAAATTCTGGAACAACATTCTATTTTGAGGGTTATCATGACAGTTATTTTAAGGATCTGGCTTGTGTGGTTATGGGTAATGATATTATCCTAGAATCTTTGCATATGCTCATCTTGGTACATGGATAACGTTTCTTGTGAAGGTATTTCAGTTACACTTCAAAATGCTTTCAGCTTATTAAGTTTATCTGTCATTGTATTGGACTTAGATCTCATAATATTCTCTCAGCCTCATTGGAATTTGTGGGTAACTGTTAAAATGCCTGGTTATTGGTTTTCGGTTGCATGTTGGTTGGGGTTTCAGTTATCTCTCTTTCATTGTAGCTTATTTTGTCAGATCTCCTTGGGTATATGCATTCTTCATTACTACATGTGGGTAAAATCTGAAGGTGGTTTCTTTTTGCTAAAAATACTTATGACGCATTGCTGGTCCAGTCAAGAAAAGTGGTTATCATTTCATTTTTAAATGATGTGGTCTCATTGTATTTGTTTAAGCACTGCATGTGCAGGCTTCTAGTGAAGACAAGCTCTGTCACTCTTCTATTCTTGGTCATTGTTGTTCTATCCTAAATAGAAAGAAAGAATCTCTCTTTCGTGACCACTGCAACATCAGATCTGACTTGACAGTCATTATGTAACCTGAAAAACAACCTTGCATAACCTTTTCTGGAAAGTGAAATTCGAGAGACAGCTGTAATACTTCAAATTTGTAATGACATTTTTTTTCTGTAAAAGGAAAAACCAGTGAGTTTAGGGTTTAATTATGACAGAAAATCAAAAAGGAAAAAAAGGGGTATTACTATTAAGAGTACTGAAAGTCTATTCTACTCTTTAATGCTGAAAATTGGAAAACACAGTGTGCAGTCAGATTTGTAGGTTTTGCATGGAAAGATGTTGAAAATCAAACAGTGAGAAAAGAAAGAAAAGATGTATCATTGTAATATAGTTTGATGAGATTGTATTGTGATTGTGATAAGATTTTCCTCAAGCTGTCTTAAGGCTTGATAATGGGTGGAACACTGAAGAGTCATTCTTGACTTTTGAGCGTTCTACAAATTGTCTGTCAAGAGGCACTTGATAGAAATCAAGAGAAACAGAGAGATCCTCTGTATCATTGTATATTCTATTGAAAAGCAGGAAAGGGGTTGGTGCTCCTTGAGATAGGTTTCTCTAAACAGAAAAGGGGTTTGTTCTCCTTGAGATTGGTGTCTCTACACAGAGGGGTTGGTGCTCCTTGAGTCGGTGCTAAGAAATCAACCATTGAGGCATTGTCAAAATAACTTTTGAAATTAAGCCAGTAAGGTAGTTTAGGAGTGGTTTTTCTACCCCAGGAGGGTTTTCCACTCAGAAATTCACGTGTCTCTCATTTGTGTGATCTATGTCTATCTTGCATAATCTTTCCTTCAGTCATTTATGTTATTGTGCTCATTCAGTTGGTCAATGCTCTAATACTTTAAGGCTGCTTAAAAGTTTTATGTAAGTTTGCTCAAGTCTGTCATGCAAATTTAGTTTGTGCAATTCTGGTGCAAAAATGTCTTTTATAAAGTGAATTAACTTTTGCACTCTGTACTCATTATATATGCTCAAGAGATTGTCAAATGCAAGTCAAGGTTGCATATTATGAAGTTTTATTGTTCTGTTGATATTGCACAGCAAGATTGTTCATAAAGCTTTAATTGGACAATATCATATGAAGCTTTTCATATGGGTTGTAAATGTCAGTCAAGTTTCATATCAATCTGATATAAAGTGCTAATGTTCACATTGGGTTAAATTTTTCAAATGTTTCTTTATGCATTCAATGTTAAAAGTTAAAATTAGTCCACTCCGATTCAGCCCCCTCTCTTAGAGTGAATCCACTTCCAACAATTGGTATCAGAGCGTAGGGTCCTACATTAGGTTTCATACCTAGGATTGATTCTGGTCTTGGAAGTCTGTTTTTGGGTGTCATGGAGTATTTTTCATGGCTAAGTGCAAAAGGAACAAAGGTCAAAAGAAAGCTACTTGTGCCAAGAAAACATTTGATAAATCAACCCCTGCCAAGTCTTGTGAAGTTTTGTCTAAAAAATTACCCCTGCTAGTTAATACTAAAAGTGACTTTGTAGTTGGTGAAGAAGATCACTTGGTAAGTGACTTTGAACAAGAATTCGACGAAAAGGATTGTGAAGGTGATGAGTTTGAAGTTGATTTAGAGGCAGAATTGCTTGCTGCCTTAGATGAGCTTAAGAGAATTAGAAAACAAAATCAGGATCTTAAGGTATGCTTACAAGAAGGTGTCAGTGTCAATAAAGTTGTAATACAAGATCATAATGATGATAAAAAGACTATTGAATTTCTGAAAGCCCAAATTGTTGACAAGAAAAAGACTGAAGAGGGATTAGTATCCATGTTAAAAGACAACAATGACTTATGCAATAAACTTGAAAATGAAGTTGCCTCATTTAAGAGATGTTCAGATAATGATTCCTTGTTAAAAGAACTAACTCTTAAAGATAATTTGATTATCAATCAAAAAATTGAAATTGAAGAATGCAAAAGGATTGCAGTTGTTGTAAAGTCTGATTTGGAAGTTAAAAATATTGAATGTCTAAACCTTGAAGGAGAAGTAGTTTCTTTGAGCAAAGAACTTGAAAGTGTTAAGATTCAATTGATTAAAAATCAGAAATTTGATTGCAGTACTAATTTATTGAATGAGATGATTGGCAGGAAAAAGCGATTTAAAGATCCTACAGGAGTGGGATATGAGGTTGGACAAGGCTCTACAAAAGAATCTAAGAATGAAACAGTTTTTACTAAAGTAGATGGAAAGTCATTTACTACTAAGAATACACCAAGATTGAATGTTGATCTCGATCATCATACTATTGATGATCAAACAAAAGAAAAATGGGTTAGGACAAAAAGACCATCAAGATCTTCGTTTATCAGGTATAACCACTCTAAATTTCATGGCTATTGTTTTTGCTGCAATGCTTATGGACATAGAGCAAGAAAGTATTGGATGAATAAAAGTCATAATCATGTGAGAAATGTCAAGAGAGGTTCATACAACATCCCTAGAAGAAATTACTCTCTCCTTGGTCTAGACAACTCTATTAAATGTTATAGGTGTAATGGGTTTGGACACAAAGCACAGTGGTGTAAGAAATTTTTGATAAAGCCATCTAGGGACTACATGTTCAAACAAAAGGAAAATAATACCGTGAGTAAGGAAAAGAAAAAGCCTATACAAAGCCTATACAGTGATATAATAGAGCTCGAAACTAACATCATTCCAAAAATACTCATGGAACAACAATCACAATAAAGGAATGACACATAAAGAGGGGTGATAAAGAAACCTTTGTGTCAACATGGAAGATACCTAAATGTCTCAATTCCTTGCACCATCCCCAAAAGGACAATACAAGACAAAAAGAAAAGATAAAGTTAACGACATATAGAAGAATGTTATGACAGGTTTTTTTTCTTTGTATTCTTGTGCCAAAGGAGCATCAAGGGTCATCCAAAGAAAAATCACAAACAAAAAGCCATGCCAAGTAGCACAATGCAAGAGATCACATCATGTGCAAGAAAACAAAAAGAACACATGAAACAAACATAAAGGAGTGCCACACATGTGATCCAACGTAAATCAAGTCGTCCACATCCCAATCTTGCTCATCATATAGGGAAGGTGGAAAAGTAGCTAAGGGGACTACAAATAGTGTTATACTAGGAGCATCTCTAGGTTCATCGTGTGGTGGTTCACTCTCATCAAGAGGATCATCATGGTTTCCCCCATCTAAATTCATTAACTTTAAAAATAAAACATTAAGCTCATTATGGACCTCTTCATCAATTTCAGTAATTTCATCTTCATCAACCAAATTGATCAGAATGGGAGGTTTTATGAAAATGGTAGTTGATTTTTCTTGTTTCGATTCCATGTCTTGTTTTGGTGAAAGTTCTAATTCTTCTCGAGTTGTTTCCATAGGTGTTGGATTATCATGCACTATTTTATTCTTTTCTTCTAATTGATGAGCAATAGAATGATGCCTACTCCTACACTCTTTCTAATTTTGGTTTCTTCTTGCACAAATTTTAATTTGCGACAAGTTAGGAGAGGGTTTCTAGACCATTGGTCTCTTTTCTTCCCTTAAGGGAGGAACTGAAGGAACCATCAAGGGCTGGGAAACCACTATCTCTTTAGGTCTATACACTTTTTTTAATCTTTGGAGGCACAAAAGGAATCATTCTATTATCTCTTGGCCTTTGATAGGGTATGGGTGGAGGAACTAAGGTATACTTACTTTGGTTACTTAAAAGGGTCTTTTCTTGGGATATGGGCTCATCCATAATAGGTGGGGGAGGAGGAACAACCATGGACCTATCATTCTTAGGAATATTGCTAAGGGATAACTCAATTATGTGATATTCCTTAAAATTTTGGTATGACTTGAAAAAGAAGTCCTCACAAGGATTTATAGGTTCCATAGGTTGAGGCTAAAATAAATCCAATGAAAAGTTCCCATGGGAAGACAAAGGATTAAACCCACT
The DNA here is from genome assembly GCA_007115665.2 of Sequoiadendron giganteum. Lineage (NCBI taxonomy): Eukaryota > Viridiplantae > Streptophyta > Pinopsida > Cupressales > Cupressaceae > Sequoiadendron > Sequoiadendron giganteum. Next base: position 504,662,949 of record CM021100.1, read on the forward strand.
ATGATGCGTAGTAAATATCTCATTTTCAAAGGGGAAATTTATGCACTTTTGAATAACTGATGAGATTAAATTCATGGAGCATAGCCATAGGTAGCCTAGCTTCACACAAAATTGGTGCAATATTAGGATTATGGAGAATGATACATCTAACTGTTTCAATCCAAATTTAAGAGGAAGATTGATCGAACCTATTGTAGGGCGAGAAAAACCATCATGAGTTTTTATCCATGCTTTCGATTGTTCATAAGAATCTCGATAAAGCTCTTGCACAAATAATAATTCCTCAGTGATCACATTATCTACATACACAGGATCAATGAGTATGCCTTGTACAATTTTTTCATTGATACAAATGACAACGTAGAGAGGATCATTGAGTACATGTCTAGATGAAACAGTATTGGTGAAAGCAATTTAAGGTAACATGGTGGTTTGGTGCTTACGAGGTTCAACATCTATTAAAGAAACCATGCTATATAATTCCTTCTCATCATTATTTTCACTCATTATCATTCATATCACCACTCATATCACCAGTCTTATCAATATTCATCTCATCATTCTTAACATCACAAGCTTGCACAAAGTTGGATGAATGGTTTTCTTTTGGATTGGTGAAATGCTACAAGTTTTAGTTAGTCCTGGCAAAAAAATTATTCCCTTGATCATTAGCACCATCCAACTGGATATGATTAGAATCAATAAGGTCTTAAACTTGGTGTTTAAGACACATGCATCATTTTGTATAATGTCCACTTGTGCGATGATATTGACAAAAGGAATTTGGATTATAGCTTGGAGGTAAAGGATTGGTTATATCCACGGGTCTAATAGGAGGAAATCAGATTAAATTCTTACTGAAAAGTTGAAACAAGATCAAATGGAGAGTGTCAGTTAACTAGGGAAATTGTCTATCTTTAGGGCTAAATTGGTACAGGGTTGAAATTATGGCAACAAATTTAGGTTCAATGTGGTTAGTTGTTTGAGGTGTATGAAACTTGATAAAATTTTCATTTTTTTCTTAAATGGTTGATAGTTTTTTTGAGGTATGGATTCAAACATCTCAGTAGGAGTTGATGAAGATATCTATTCATACTAACTAACTGAATTCTAATAATCAAGAAGGGTCATACACAAATCTATGAAGGATGGAAATTTCATTAATAATATTCTATCTGTTATGTCAGGTTGCAAGTTTTCAATCAACACTCTTTAGACATTGACATCAGGAAGAGTAAGATTGATCTGTGAATAAAGAAATTGACAAAATCCTATGAAATCTATAGCCTTTTTATTTTTCTTTTGTTTGCATCACATTAAATCAATTAGGTTAATCTTAGGACCAATGTTTACTTAGAAATGATTAAGGAATGCATCAAAAAGTTCATTGAACGAGTAGATTGAATTGTTTGGCAATGAACAAAACCATTCCAAAGCCATGTCCTTCAATGACCTAGGAAAGAGTTTATCCAAAATTTTATCCTAAAAATGAAGACACTACACAAGATTGTAAATGTTGATATATGATTGATAGGGTCTCCCTTACCATTATACTTGTCAAATTGGAGTATCTCTATATTTTGCGACATTTTTTCTTTCAATATTTCAAGTGACAATGGGATCCTTTTAACATATTGTGATGGTTGTCCATTTTGGTTTTGGTTCAAGGTTGAGATTTGCTATTGAAGTGAAGTTATGTTTTACAAAATTTGATTAATGATGAAATCATTAGTTGAAATGTTGTGGGAATGTCATGAACATGGTGGAATTGTGTATGTGCTTGGTGGGCTACTATGTTGAATATTTATGAGAGGGGATGAAACTTGAGGTGTCACATGTGAAGATCCAAAACCAAAATGATTTCCAGTGGAAAAGCCTTAATTTTGAGTTATACGAATTCTTTGTTGTATTGTTGAAGCAACAATCAAATTTGTGTATGTAGGGATAGAGGTTATAGTTGTAGGGAGGGAGACTTGACTTCCTCCTTGACTTTGAATGTTTCTCAAAGCTTGAGTGGAACTAGCCATCGTAGGTACTGGGCTAGGCTATGCAAAACCTCTAATCATTGAACACCATTAATCATTTTCCTCATGTTATCAATTATAGGAATTGTTGTACCAATGAAGTACTTAGTACTCATAAAGTCTTGAATTTTTTCTAAGTCCTTGTCCAATTTTCTTAGTTTTTCTTCAAGAACATGGGAAACCATAGTATCAACATTTATAAAAATGGGGGACTGTAGGGTTGTCATTGGTATGGCAGCATCAAGGATAGAGTCCAAAATGGTTTGAGTATTTCCAACACTTTGCATTAAAGAGTAGGAAGACTCATGATCCATAGCGGATGTAACAATAGTGTGGGATTCCATAAGTCTAGAACTATGTCACTGAAGTATTGGCAATAGGAAACCAGGTTGTGAAACTCATACCAGTTTTAAAACATTAAGTGCAACCAAGATGAACACTAAAAAAACACACAGACAAAGTAAAATGGCCAAAAATAGAATATAATAGCAAAAGAAAATAGATAATATCACAAGACAGGTCTGTGCAAAAATCGGTTTAGTAAAAAACAAGAGAACAAAGGCGCCCAAGGGCATTTGTGTCTTAGGATGGTTTTTCAAAAATTTAAAAGTTGAACATGTGTGACTCTGTTTAAGGATTTTGGGTATGGTTGCAAATAGTTTGAACAGTAAATATTTTTCCAAAATTTGCCTAATTTATGCCAATGCAAGTATGTAAAAATATGTGAACAATAAATGACAATTTTGAATGAAATTTTTTTGATCTAAAATGAACAAATTGACTAATTTTAAGATTCTTAAATCCGAGAATGATGTTTTGATATAATTTTGAAACAAAATAATGCAAAAAAATTTCACTTTTTTGAGCTAAATGAAAGATGCCTAAATGAATGCAATTAGGAATGTCAAAATAGAGTTTTGCAAGTAATCACAAACTGAAGACATAGAGATACATGAGTGTGAAAAAGTTTTTTGATTAAATTGTACAAGGAAAGAGGTACCCAAGGGTGTTTGAGTCCTTGATAGGGGTTTTGAGAATTCAAAATTTGATTGTTTATTATGTTGTCTACAGGTTTTGCTTCTGTGTGTAAACAGGTTTGTAACTAAGTATTTTTCCAAATTTTTCTCAAATTAATACAATGTGATGCAAATACAAATGTGTAACAATGCAAATGACAATTATGAATGCAATTTTCAATGTAGATCCAATCTAGGTGACTAAAATGAATCCTAATGTAACCTATGATGTAAAATGATATGTAAATTTTTGAATTTTTTATATTTTTTATGATGCAAAAGTGAAACCCCAAATGAAAGATGCAAAAGAATGCAATGTAAAACTTAGATCTAGGATGAAATTTTAGAAGGTATGTAATGTTAACAGATTATGTTCATAAAAATGAAACATGGAAAATGATGGACCCTAGGTTTACAATGTAAACCTAGGGTTGAAATGGTTGGGATTTGATTAGGGGGTGATATTTTCTATTGTTTTATTAAGATGGAGATTAACAAGGTGAGTAGATTGATTTTCAACCATAAAGGTGAGCCAATAAGACTTGAACCTCCATCCTATTAAGACTTAGAATGATCTGTAAATGATTTTTTAAGATTAACCTAATTAAACTATATGACCTAATATAAAAAAATGTAAGATCCTAAAAAATAATAGACTGAAACAACAGTTTGCAGGTAGATCCGAAAAGTATAGGAGATTGTGTACCTGCCCAAAAAAATTGGTTTCAGTGTGTATAGGAGGACTTATAAACCCAAGGGCGTATGATTCATTGTAAGGGTGTCCTACTCAAATTTTTGGGTCCTTTGGTTGTAGATTTGAGACTCCCGTTTCTGCTTGCAAAGTTATCGAAACACTATTGGATAATTCTATAGGCGAGTTGTTGTGGCTTGACAAGATTTAGGGCTTCAAATGCAACAACGAATAATTTATCTTCAATCTCCCTTAGATCCTCTTAAAACCTAAGACATGTACATTCAAAGAGAGAAAATGTTGAGCCATTTAGGGGGTTGCCTCAGTCAAACCCTGTGTAAATTTTTCCACTTCCACAATGGAAATTTTTAATGATGAAATGATAATGGATAGGAAGGAATGATGAAATAACAAATTTCGACAACACACCACTCTTCAATGGCTTCCTTGAAGGACTAAAGTTGTGCACATCACCTCAAGGTCTTGATCTTGCTTACTTGATTTTCTTGAATTCTTTAGAGACCTACAAAAGTATTAGCCTTCACAAAACAAAGAGCACACATAAAATCACATAATATTTGACATGATGTTAGGATCTTGAATTGCTACAATGAAGATCTAAAATGCTACTCTTGACTTGCTTAGTGCTCTTGATAATAATTTTTCTAATATAATTTCACTTAATGCTAGACCTCTTTGAAATGATGCAACAACTAGGTATTTATAGGCATTTCTCTAATTTCTCAAGAATTAAATCCTGATGGCCGACACTTGAAATTTGAATGTTAAAATACCGACACTGACATATTAAAAATTGGCCTTGGGAAAAATAGGGGGACTTGTACGCCCATGGGCATATGGGTCTTGGCCCTATTTTATAGGACACAATGTAGGGGGAAAAATATTAATTACTTGCATTTGTTCAATGTTTGCAATTTGTTGAAAAATGGTACAAATGGGCTATAAAATGCGTAATTTAGGAAGTTAGGGGCCCAATTAGTCTCAATAATTTAGGGGGAGAGAAACATAGTGTGAAATTTTCAAGGGTGACAATATATGACGCTACAATATGCATAAAATGACTCTCTAGAACAATAATAGTTTAACGATCACTAAGTATATTTTCCTTGGTTATAATAATGAATCATGAAGTGCGTAAAAACTACAAAGTCACCACGCCCTAAGAAAAAAACACATTTAAATTAGAAGGAATATGAGCTATGTAATATATACACCATAAATATGACATCACACAACTAAATATACTTAGAAATTTATCCCTAGAATACAAAAATCTATATGTAATAAAAAATGACCATTAAAAATCTTGTAATGTTTTATAATATTGTAAAATTTATCAAATATCTATTACATTCATACTAGCAAATGTTTGGAAAGTGGAAACCCCTATCTAGAATCTTCTTAAACATCTAAAAAGCAAGATGTAGAGACATTTAATTAAATAAATAATTTATAGTATTAACCTCCTTGTGATTTAAAATATATGATTCTCTAATGGTGATTGGACATATAGGAATTGAAACCCTATAGACTCGTTTGCACTTGAGCTCATGTGGAAACATGAAATGATCAAACTTTTTTTATAAATTAAATTGATATAGATGACACTTTGTTTTCATGTCACTTCAAGAATTGATGAATAAATATATGTTGTGAATTGGTGATAAGGAAAGCTTAGATATCACAAAATATGTTGAACAAGCAATTTGAAGCAAATGCGTGAACTATTAGGATATGAAAATTAACTATTGCATTAATGAAAACATGAGTCATCTTTATCTTCCATCAATAAAAGTACATCTAAATCCACACCATCAATATGGAAAATTATTTTTGGATGGGAAAAACCCTTTGGTATAGTTGTAACATCAAATATAGATATTAATGGTAATCTAGGTCATGCATGGAGCTAGGTGGGAGTGGAAAATGTAAAATGTGAGAGTTTTATAGTTTCAAGGATTGGGTGTTGGCAATACCTCATTAACCCATATTACATGTTAGGTATTGGGGATAATCCATACCTTATGCCCAAAGAAAAAAAAGTGCATCTCTATATCATTGAATTTGAAAATATATATGAAGGGAATTATTGAGATTTAGGGATTGAGGATACTAATGAATTCATTCCACAAGGAATGCAAGTAAGGATAGGTCTAAACTCATGAAACTAAAAAGATAACATAAAAGGAAATTTCAAGTATCAAGATTTTAGAAAATATAATAACTCATCCTCAGGTATTATAGTAAGGGTATTCCAATCTTTTACTCATAAATATATATAAGGAAATGTTAGAAGTTGGGGATCAAGGATACCGAGGAATTATTTCCATAAGGTATATGGGTAAAGGGATGATACAAATTATGATTATGAAAGGTAACTTAGTGCAAAACATTTGAACATGGGGTTTCAAGGAAAACCATGATAGTAATATAAAATCTAAAACTTTGATAAGGAAAAGGGAAAAATTAGGGATCAGGGGAAGGGTATTCTAGGATTAGAAAGTTCAAAAATTTGAAATTTAGCATATTTCTTGAAATTTAAATAGAAAGGCCTCCACACTTAGTTCATTTTTGGATCATTACAAATTTTAACACATTGGTATGCACATGGGGATGATGGAGAAAACCACTTAAGCAAACTTGACCAAAGGAAACCCATTAGGAAATATATTAGATTAGTTATAGATGATGGGAAAAATAAACCCTAAATGCATAAGGAGATATGAATCAAGCATAATTTAGAAATATTCAAATTGGGAACCAACAAGATGATGACATGTGTCTTAATCATATGATAGGAGACACCAAAATTAAAGACCCTAAGTAAAGTTTAATAGTGTGAAAAGGTCCTAAAAGGAATTTGGATAGTTAGAAACCCCTATTGATGTCTATAATTTTTTAAATTACATCTTATTTAATTTCACATTACATATGCCTTACTCTTAGATAAATTTAGATAATTATGTTCTCTTTCAACCCAAAACCATCTCTTTCCACCTGGCATGCCCAGTTCCTCGACTACCTATTTTCTCATGACCAATGTACATCATGCTTGTGTCTTGAGACAATCCTTGACTAAGCTATCCATTGAGATGTTACACCTACCATGTTTTAGTAGTGTAACACCTGTACCAACCTACAACCCTGTCAGGAATCACTTGGATAGTATTTTTAGACCAAAAATCCCCTCTTTCTTGAGGATTCAATTCATTCAATCTATTTCTCTGGAAGAAACACACACAACTCTATATTATTCTCTCATTATTTACCATTCTACAATACTTATTGAGAATTCACAACATTCTCCATCTCTTTATGCATATCTTCCAAAGAACTCTTCTACAAATTCTAGATTAAACTCCATTGTTGCAAACACAAGCTCATATTACAAAGAGGCCATTTTCATCTTGGAGGTTCTTGTTACTTGTTCATTGCACTAGTAAGCTACTTAGCTTTTGTGCTTGGGAGTGGTAACTATTCAAGTCTTTTCATTAAAGCATATTACCTATTTTTTAGCATATTGTTCTCTTTATTATTTTATGTCTATTTCCATTATCCTATCTAAGGTTGTCCATGGAGGTGGAAACACCAATACAGAGGTTTGACTAAGGAAAAATCCTATACAACCAGCCAAACCTTTCTCTTTGGTCTTGTGTGTGTAGGTGAAAATATAAACTACTTGGAGAAAGCTTGGATTTCATCAAACAACTTCGATGATGTCTTAAACATTTTTTCATCATTTCCCTTTAAGTTTCACTCACTATCTTTTATTTTAATCATTTTATATTCATTGTACATTTTTATTTCATGCACTTTAATGCCCAAAAATCTACACAAAGTATTTTGTGCCATTCTATGATGGTTTTTATTTTCTATCCATATGGGACACTAGCACAACATGTTGTCCTTTGAAAGTTGTACGTTAGTCTTGGACAGAGAGCTTGTCAAGCTATCCAAAAGACATTTGTAACCTACAATTTCAGTTTTTGATGTCTGAAAGGTCTAGATAATTTATGTACTCTATTAAATATCATATTTCTCTATTCCCAGTTCACTTGAGTTGTGTCAATTGAGGTAGTTGAGAGTTATTTGTTCCTTAAGACCTCGTTGTCTTGAGAGTAGCGAATTTCCTCCTCTATATTTTGGTGAACCCAACATGAAACTCGCCTTTCAAAAATATTTCCAAGCATCATTTAAATTATTAAAACCATTATTTTCCTTTCTTGCATTCTCTTCTCTCATTATCTAGAGTTTGTAAAGTTATGTGTTGTGAATAATCTTTTATGAACTTTACGACCTAGTCTATAACTTCTAGATACATAGTTAGAAGAAACTTGAGAGCTACCATACCTTTGGAATGGTATAGTCCTACCAGAACCAACCCGATATTTTCTAGAAATCTTGATCCTTTTGGCCCATAGCCGATCTTTGGGGATTCTTCTCCTTCAAATTCTCCCTCAAAGTCTCCTCCTTCGGTAGATTATGAAATTGCTCTCAAGGTCCCCTTTGAGCAAGTCCAGTAGTTGGAGGAAAAGCTAAAGTATTTCAAAGATTATCTTAATTGTGACAAATTTTTTACTCAAGTTCTTGTTTTTGATAATTTGAGAAACTTGCTCATCTCATATCACAAGGGCCTTGAGTTGGTTTGTGCCCTAACGAATATAATTAATACTCATGTACCTTCATACACGTCAATCTTGAGTTAGCCTCATAATGCTCAATCGAATGTCACTAATACCTAAGTCTTCTAATGCCTAAGATGTTTTTGCATATGATAGATGCTAATCCTACTATACCTCCTATGTCTTCTTCTAATAAAATAATTTTTTTTGTCTTTGCCTCCCATTACTCTTGGGGTTAATGTAACTCAGATCTTTTGGGGTATAAAATTCCTCCTCTACCTATTTTTGCACCTCAAAACTTCCACGATGCAATCTTTTGTTGTAATGGCTAATCTGCCTCCCCCACCATCTAATCATATTTTGGACACCCTCTTGCAAAATATGGGTCAAATACAATCTCAACTCGCTAACCTAACCAACTGTATAGGCGTGAATTTGCATCGCTAATGCAAATTACCCTTTACCCCCTTACACTTTAGAAAACCTAAGGCAGAGGGTTAATTCCACTTAAGCTTGTTGCTCCCGTCACACTTGGTGCCCTGTTTGTGTGTCGATGGAGGCATTTCTATCGGGGACGCCCGCGTGACGCACAAAAATCCGTGCGACGTGCTTGCATCCTTGGCAGATTCCTACGGATGGAGATTGTAAAAATGTTACACTTCCTATTGGGAGTGAAAGTGTAACGCTCCTCTTCGACTAGCCGACCCGAATATGGCTGTTTTTCATCCTCTTCCTTCATATTCTTCACTCTATAATCCATTCTCGGGAGTTTTGGAAAATTTTGGAAAGATCTTGAGTTCATCTCTTCACACTTTCTCCACTCTTTCAGGCACCCACAAGCATTGTAGTAACACTTCACACTCCATAGCAGAAATTTATCACTCCATCACTCTGATAGTACAAGTGTAGGACAAACACCATTGCAACAGAGGCTTGAGTTCCTCTCATTTTCTCCCCCACTAGCCTTGAGTGCTTTGGATGGAGGTGGTCAACTTCTCTTATCTTCTTTATCATTTTGGTTGAGTAAGCATACACTATTTTGTAGTGTATTTTTTTTACGTAGCTTGTACTCCCTTCTTTATCATTATTTCTATCATTGCAAACTTGGCTGTCCGTGGAGGTGGAAACACCAAAACGTGGGTCTGACTGAGGCAGACCCCTAAACAACCTCCCAACATTTTTTTTCTTTTCTGTGTGCAGGTGGAGAGATCTCAGAGCAAGCTAGCAAGAAGGTTGTTGTGCGAAATCGTCTTCGTCACCCTTGTGGTAATCCATTTCATTTATCACGTTCGTCTTTATGTTTCACTCTTCTTAATCTCATTATGTCATTCTAGAAACTTCTAAACTAGGTTGATAGTCCTTTCTTAGGGCTTAAACCTTGTCTCTCTGGTTTTCTAGTTGTACGAATGCCTGCGCACCTCTGAGACACTAGCGTTCCGTATTGTCATCCCAGAACCACGCTTTTGTCCTCCAATAGAGAGCTACTTGAGATGCAGAGTTGACCCTAAAGATCGACTCATCTAGTCTCCCTCCAACTCTCAGGTTTGTAGAGTGATTGAAGGACCTCATAGTCCTCATCATTCTCATCTTACTCATCCTAACACTCCTTTAAAATGAGGTAAATTAGGGAAGCCTTACTACTCT
>CM021100.1:504673066-504702800 GCA_007115665.2 Sequoiadendron giganteum
TTTAAGAGTCAAGCCGCATAAGAGCTCTATTACCTTTGAAAATTATCCAAGTTGGATCCTAGATACATGGGCCTATTTAATGTGTTGGAAGTAATCGATTTGGTTTCTTATAGAATTTCTCTACTGCTTTCTCTAAATCAACTCCATAATATATTTCATGTTTCCTTGCTTAAATGATACCACCTAGATACATCTCATATACTTAACTAGCATTCTTTACACATGGAGGATCTAGGAGTGGTGCTAGTGGAGCCCATTAGAATTCTGGACAGATGCAACATCAAGTTGAGAAATAGAGACATTGTTCAATATAAGGTCCAATGGGATCAATATTTTCAAGACAGTGCTACATGGGAGGATGCAGAGGAAATAGAACAGTCATTTCCTCATTTTCTTTCTTAGATAGACTATTGATTCGCTATATATTGTTGCTTAAATTTTTTGGACTTGTATACTATGATGTTTTGGATTGAAAGCAATATGATATGATGAACATATGTGAAACAATTTTTTTTTATCAGACATCAGGACGATGTCTCTTCAAAGTTGGGAAGGATGCCACATCTCAATTTCATTGCTTGCATTTAATAATGTTTAGTTAATTGAAATATTTGAAAATGAAATTTATCATTTAGTATTTATGAATTTGATAAATGCAATAATATATTTGAAAAATGAATATCTTGCAATTTTATGATAAAGAGAATTAGTTCATAATGATTATCAGTTAAAGGTTATTGATAAAGTGGGTAAGTGCAAGAATGTGTGTATGTGTAGTAACAGGTTGAAGGATGAGAACTTGGTTGAGGTATGAATGCTTAGCCAAAAGAAAAATAGTAAGAAAGATTAGAATCTAGAATCTCACACACCACAGTAGACTACGACATATGCATTTTTGTATAATCGATAAATATCATTCTTGTTGTATGGATTGAAAATATGGTTAAATAAGTGATCTTGAGAAAGAAAATGACTCTAATGCATCCTTGTCTTATTCTGACTATTTCAAATTTTGATATAAAATGGTATTGGAAAATGCATTTGAACTTATTCTTTTTGACGAATTCGAAAATAGATTCTTAATAACAAAAATGGGAAATAAATTAAAATTTCAAATAAAATAAAATGTGTTATGAAAATCAACATATATATATATATATATATATATATATATAAAAGCATATATATATTCTCATATATATATATGCGAATATATATTTAAACAAGGAGAGTATGGATTAAATGCATAACTCCCAAAATGAATGGGGAGGAGCTAACCCCTAAATGCTTAGAATGGAAGGAAAGGGGAGGCTAAGTGACAGTGGAATAATGGCCACTATCTCTAAAGATAGAAGATGTCATGCCCAATTTTTTTTCTCACCTATGGACATGAGCACAACCAATTTTATTTTCTCTAGCTCTATCTAATAGCCCTTTTCTAGATTGAGATAAATAAAATAAAATAAAAACAATCATGCACCCTTATTGATGTCATGAGACATCATTGCAAAATCATCACCCACATGAGCTCGATGAGGAGGAATGTCATAAGAAAGGTTGTGAAGCTCATCATTCTTGCCCTAAGATAATAGTAATTCACTATCAAGTTGGGTGTCTTTGTGTCAGGGACCTTAAGGATGACTAGGTGGTAGTGGGGATGAAAATCTAATAAGGTGCAATCTCAAGATTAAAATGACTATTCATAGTTAAATTAAATTATAATAATTATAATAAGATTTGACTAAAATAATGATCATTTATCAATTGGAATGATGAGATAAATAAACATATCATATCTCTTGGTTTAAAATTTGCATCGAGTAACTCAATAAATCATCATACTCCATCCTCTTGATGTTTCCCATGAAATCTAGTTTACCATTTAAGAAGATAACATAATAATAATTATCTCATTCCCTATTTTGATAAAAGGTTATTTCATGGGATCCTATTTCCCTTAATATTTAAATTAATTAAATTAAATAACATTGATGTTGAACTAACTCAAACCTAAATGTTTAATTTCCCCTAACTTCATTAAATTTCCTTATTTTCTTAAATCGGATACCCACTACAATGAATAATTACCCCACTATAAGACATAATAATTACGACATCAACTAACCTATTTTATGAAGCTACTCACAATTACACTTGATAAATACAATTTTATTTTATTTTATATCTAAATTCCATTTTATTTTATATTGAGAGAATGCAAAATACAAGAGGTAAAATACAATTAAAAATTGCAAAAAAAAATATCAACAAGACATGAGAGTTAAGAAGTCATTGCCAATTGAAGCAAATTTCATAACAACAAAGGATAACACATCTTTACAATAACATAAATAGCACAGCAACAAACTGAAATGACAACATAACAGTGACCAAATAGAACAACAGTGATGTAGATAAACAACATATGCAATGAGTTGAAGCAGTAAGATCAGAACTGAGACATTAGAGCCTGTGATATACAAGGACCTTTTTTGCTTAAAATCTATTTCACTTGTAGTTTGATTTTTTTGAATGTGGACCTCTAACATAGGATTCTTTTTGGACTCCGCCTACAATTACCCAAATAAAGAGGCGAGATGATAAAAAGTGTTAGAGTAAAGCTTTAAAACTGTAGCTTCCTAGTGATTGCAATAAATGTTAAAAATTGCTTTACATCTAGTTCGCCATATATGCAAAAATATAATCTATTTGATACTAGCAACAATAAAATTATCATGCAGCCCTGTCCCCAGAAGAGCCTCTTTCCATCTTAATTTATGATAAAAAATAGTAGGCAAGTCACTAAAAATAGAATTCCATTGCTTTTTAACGAATTGGAAACCCTAGAAAATGTACCATATATCTTCAATTTTTGAACAAAAAGGACATTTACTTGGCTAAAGCATGATACATTTTAACCCTAATGGGCGGCTTACAGTGGAGCACTTTCCAAGCAAGTAATTAAGCATCTGAAGAGGCTTTTGATTTCCAAATTTGACTAGAAATTTTGGCCCTGAATTTTTCACTAAATCTATGATACCACTTAAGATTTAAGTGGGGATTCAAAGGGTAGACATGAGAAAAAGGAAATCTGAGAAAAGGATAAACTCCTAGCCATTGCCAATCTTTAAAAAAACTGCAATGTAAGGGGGTACATAATTTTATAGACAGTTCCATTGGAACCAAGGAGCATACAAAAATCAAGAATGATCTAAATTTATTGTTCATCTTAAATTGTGCTTTGACAGCATGCCATGGAAGCCAACACAAAGTGGAAAAATACCAAAGATCACCAACATTACAAACCCGTTTTTTGAATATAAAATATGTTTGCTTCGAGAAGCTTAAGGCTAAGGGTTGCTCGTGATAACAAATGAGTTTGTTCCACCAATTTGAAGAAGTGGAGAAGTTGAATCCATGTTGAAGAGAGGCCTCTCTCCATTGTAAAATATGACAAACACATTGCCAAGCCTTCCAAATTGATTGGAGGGATGGAGAAGCATTAATTGAAAATAAGGGGGCATGAAGGATTTTGTCAAGTGATCCCACTGGTTGCCATTTACCTTTGACGAACACTGAAGTGATTTTGTTTCTTATAAGAATCTTCAAAGATTCCCCACCTTTGACAACTCTTATAATCCATTTAGTAGCCAAACAAATACCTTGAGTTTTAGGATCAATTAACCCCAAACCCCAAATTCTAATATTTATTATTAATTGAAAAAGGGAGTTTTTATCCCACAAGAATTAACCCAAATAAACATTAAATATTTTCTTAAATATATATTTTTTTTCATCCAAACTTCCATTTTTTATTTACCCATTTATACTTCTTGAAACTATTTATTTACTTTACAATGTTTAGTTTTTCTTTTTTTACTTTTAAAAATAAAATAAAAATAACTAACTTTATTTACATGTCATTTTCATATTTTTACAAATAAAATAAAAGTAACTGATAGTATTTACATGTCATTTCTAATCACCCAAAATTTATCTCTTGGATATTTAACATGTCTATAAATTAGGAAACTTTATATCCTCTTTAAATAATAAATATAATTTATAAAAGCAACCCACCAAGTATTTAGCATGCCTAAATATAATGGACTTTATATCCCTCTAATTAGTTAAATATACAATAAAAGTAACCATTCAATCTTTCTCTTCTCTTTTTTAAGTCATTCGATCCTTTCCTTTTAAACATTACATGAGGCTAAAAAAAAACCATTATAAATGAATAGCATGCCATATTAAATAAGAGCTCAAAACAACGAAGTTCCTCTCAAAATGTGAATCTTGTTTTTATTGGTTGTATCTGCTATGTTTAGCAATAAAGTTGATATTATAAATATAGTCTTATTAATTTGAAAAGTAGTTATATTTCTTTTCTTTTTTTTCTTTTTTTTCGTTATTTTTAATTAATATAGATTTTTTTGTAACACCCTCTCCAATATAATTTAATAATATGCACTAAATGTCTTATTAGTAATAAACAATGAATAAAAGACATATTTTTTAGACTTATTTTTTTTTAAGTTAATATGAAAATAATGAAGTATTTTCCTTTATAAGTAAGAAAAGAGATTATTTTCAAGTTAGATATAGCAAAATTAAATCATTAATTAAATTTTCAAGGAGAATGGAGAAGAAAAACCTACTCTGGATTATTTAACTTTTACTTAATGACAGGTAAAATTTTAAAAATGAGAAAAATCTTACCTTACTACACCAATCAAATAAATATTTTAATAATTAGCTATCTTCATTACTAAACCGGTTACTAAGAAAATCAATGTAATGCCCTACAAAAAATTTGGCTAATAAATCACAATGAAATAATTATAATTGCTAAGAATGATTCATCAATTAAGAAGTAAGAAATAGTCTACTTGCATTTAATACTAAATACTCTTATTGATATGGTAACAAAATGATGAAACCCCTTTTTCCTTTACAACCGTACAAAAGAGTTATTTATCAAGAGAGATATTTGTATTTGTAACCCAATGTTATATTTTACAAAACACAATATTGAAGTGACAAAGATTTGTCACTATTAAAACTATAATTAAAGATATTCTATTTAACAAATATATATATAATAAATGTATTATGTTTTAATGCTGAAAATAGGAGTTCATATGATTTTATTTGCATACATATACACATATTTGAATAACTAAAATATAAATTTCCACTTTTCAAATCATGCTCCTCTAGTTGATGCACATGCAATGTAGCAGCTACAAATTCATCAAAATCTACAAGTCCATCTCTGTTGCTGTCCATCTATCCAAACAAAAAATAAAAGTTGCAATTTAGTATTCACAATATTTATTCAGTAAGATAATCGCTCACAACTGAAATACACATGGAGAAGAATGATAAATATTTAGCACCTACTCGAAATTATAAATGATTAGAATATAACATATATGTAACAAGGAACAAATGAATAAATTTTAAAGTAAATCCAAACATTATTGTTTATTAGAATGAAGTCAGTGTGAACAATATCTTATAGAGAAAGGAACATATTTGTAATGATGTCTATGAGATACACTATATTAAAACTTTAATCTGATATACATCAGTTTAAAATAATTAGGAATGAATCCTTTTATGTGCAAAATAACAAATAAATAGCTCCAATTTGATAAATAAGTGCATGTTTTATAGGCTAATTCTGAAGAAAAACATAAAATTGACTGTTAATGGTTGAATATTTTGGAAAATCTATTAAAATTATGTATATTTTATATGAAAAACTAGTATATGCATTTTTGAAAAAAATGGGTGAATAGAGAATATTTTTTTGGAAATTTGAGGAAGACTTAGCCAAATAGCATGAAATATACACCTTGATTTATGTGAGAAGATATTTGTGATGATGTCCGAGAGACCACACATTAAAAATATAAGAAATATTTTACACCAGATGCTTTGATATTAAAGAACTTCATACATCGCAGCCAGTATGCACTGCAAAACAAAATGGTTGGAGTATAACTTATGGAAATCTCATGAAAAATTAGTCATATAGCACACATAACAAATATCCTGACTTATGTTGGAACATATTTGTGATAAGATCTGAAAGACACACCATATTCAAACTCTAATCAATATTTTACATAAAATTCTTGTATATCAAAGAACTTCATAGATATAAGCCAATGCTAACTACAAAACAAAATGTAGGAAATAATTGGGTAAGCAATACAAATTTGCATGGGTTCTTGTAAATCGAACTAGGTAATAAATTTGTTTAGTATGCACATAGCCTAGATACACAACAACGTTAACCATTCGATAATTACACAACAAAGACTCGTGCATTCAAAATGTGATCCCTTAAAATGTTAAACAAACTAATGATGCAATAAAAAGAAATAACACAAAGAGGACACCTCAACGATTAGCCTAAAAAAATGATAAACATGAAAGAAAGATAAGATAAATTAGGATAGATTATACCTTCATGCTGCTTCTTCCTTGGTTGGCCCTTTGATCTTTGAAGATTTATGTGCTCCTTGGATGACAAGCTAAATTAAACATGCAAAGTTATCATGCAAGATGGATGGAGATATGGTAATGGTGAGATGCTAAATGCTATGGTGGATGAGAGCTCAAATGACAATTTTGTAAGAGTTTTGATAGAAAAAGATTGATTTCTAAAATGAGAGAAATGAGGGGGTATTTATAGAACAATTTGAATTCTCTAGAGAATTCAACAATTGAGATTAATCCAACAAGGTCAAGATGGAGGGCTATGGTGAGTTGAGGACTCACAAACCCTCACATCTTGACATGTGGTATGTGAGATGTCTTGGGGTGGGATGATGTGGAAATGAGGTGGAAGAGAGGTACATGATGTGGATGAAGGAAAAGTACCTTGTAGGTACCTTGGGGGATGAGAAGATTTCGTCAAAAAGGAACTTCTTGTCCCCAAATGAGAATGAAAGAGACATTTGAGGAATTTTAGAATTCCTCAAAAATCTCCATGGGAAAAAGGGAAATGGTTGGAGAAATAATTGTGAATTAAAAATTCACATGTTTAGGAGAGTCTCTTGGATAAGAGAGGGTCTCCAAAAAGTTGGAGATTTGTCACATGTGGGTGATGTGACAAGTCAAATGTTCTAGAAGTCCTTGACACATGTAAAGTTACAAGTCAAGTCTTCTAGAACTTTTCATGGGGATGGGGTAGACCTTGGAAGGATAAAAGTGAATTAAAATTCACATGGGGAAGAGAGGAGCCTTGGGTGAATAAATGTGAATTAAAAATTCACATGCGAAAGAGAGTCAAGGCCAAGAAAGGAAAGTGGAAAGGTTGACTAGAAAAGGTATGCTAAATGTGGCTAGTGAATTTGATTAAGGTTGTGAAAACACAAGATTAGGATAATTAATGAGATATTAGAGGCAAGTGGGAGATTATGGAAGATGTGACACTAATCTTGATTAAGTGGTGCACATCCTAATCACAGATTAATTAATTTAATCTAGATTAAAAGAGGATTATGGAGAATGTGACAAGGAGAGAGAAAAAGAGGAATTAAAAATTATTTTTTAATCCAAACAGGTCAAATGACTAAATTAAATAAATTGTCTTATTTATTTAATTTAGAGAAGAAAAGGTGTAAGGTAAAGTATTTAATTATTCAATTACATACTTTAGGAACCTTAGGCAAAAAATGAAATAATGATTAAATAAATTATTTAATCACTATTAATGACATAGATAAATAGAGTAGATGATTTTGATCATGTGGAAGTGATCAAATTTATATGTCTACATTTTTCCCCTCTTCGAAGTACCGTTAGAATAATCGTGCTTCGAATAAAAGAAAATGCAGATGACCCTATAGAGGAAGTAACCAGAAAATGATGTCCCAACGTGGGGAGGAGGACCTGAGCTATCCAATTAGTGGGGGAATGGATGAAGATGCCCCAATTCTGCAAGGGAATGAATATGGTAGAGAAAGTAGATAGATGGGAAGGGTATGCCCACTCGAGAGGGAAATGGGGGAAAAGAGAGGGGTCTCATGAAACCTCTCAATAGGAAGAAATAGATGGAATGGTTAGAAAGAGTGCAAAAAATTAGGCAAGTTTTCTTTTTGAACGAAGTCAATCGGACAAACGGTGTGCAAATGACGGCCCCGAGAAGGGAAGGGATTAGTCAGAGGAAAAAAAAGGTAAATAAGAAGTAAAAAAATACCTCTAAAAAAAGGGGGGAAAAGAGAAGGGTCCCGAATGACTTCTTGATATGAAGAAATGGAGGGTACGGTTGGAAAGAGCACACAAAATTAAGCAAGTTTTCCTTTTGAACGAAGTCAATCCGACGGACGGTTTGCAAATGGCGGCCCTGGGAAGGAAAAAAAATGGAAGGTTGGAGAGCACAGAGAGAGTAGTTGCCCCTTGAAAGAATCCACCTCTGAAAAGGAAGAAGTGCTTTAGAAGGTGGAGTCTTGCTTGCTTGCCCTCGACATACCTTGGAAAGAGCCCGGAGGTCCACCTGACCGGGGGAAAATCCATGGGACCTGCGTGAAAATCCATGCCTACCAGGCCCGTTGCGTCCTACTGCAATAGGCGGGTCCATGATGTGGGTGGGTTCCCACCATGGGCGGGGAGCCTGCGTGGTGAAGTGGGATCCACTCTGCACGGGGTGATGCCGCCGTGTGACCAACGGTGGATCCACCCCATGGTTGAGGGTGGGAGATTGAGGAAGGAGGAAGGGATGGGGGAAATTATGATAAATGAGATGATGAGAGGGGATATGAAGATGACGATGTAAAGTGATGGATAAGAAATGATGAGAGATGATGGGAGGTAAAGGTGAGCATAAATGGATTTGAGGACAAATATGATGTTGCCCCAGTCAAGCTACAAGCTAGGTTGGGCGGATGGTTGATGGAGTGTTGTGGATGAGGGAATGATATATCCCAGAACAACACAAGGATAGGGAAGGATATTTCCAGATGAGGATGAGGATGAGTGTTGTTGATGAGGGAATGATACATCCCAAAATAATATCGAAGGATTCATCCCGATGAGAGTGTTGTTGATGAGGGAAGGATACATCTTAGAACAACACAGGGGTAGGGAAGGATACCTCCCATTGTTGATGATGATGATGATGATGAGGGAATGATACATCCAAAAACAACACAAAAGGATAGGGAAAGATACATCCTGAGGATGATGATGACGATGAGGAGGATGATTGGATCAAGGCTTGTAGCAAGGCTAGGAACAAGACGAAGAGTGGGATTAAATTATTTGAATGGATGAGGATGGAGGAGACATGCAAGATGATGGAATGGAAAATGAAATACAATCCTAATGCAATTTTCCATTCTTAGAGCACTGATTTTTGCTATAGCATAAGGCACCAAGTGCCAGGGTATGAAGAACCAAGGCAGATTAGTGTCCAATGCATAAAACAAACACAACAGACAAGAAGGCTATTCCAACACCCCAAAGTCATGAAGACATTGGTTAGGCCAGGTGTTGGGATAACCACAAGCACAAAAGGATGTCCCAGCATAACACAAGACCATAGGGGTCTTGGTGGGTACTACGTGGAACAACCAAGAAGACAACAAACAAAAGAAAAATCAAGATATGCCCCTATGTTAACTAGTCAAAACACACCATAATATGAGAGATCATGGCGGCCTTGACAAGTGATGATAGGAAGTTCAAATGATAAATAAAATTTCAAAAGTGCCAAAAATATCATAATAAAATTGCAAATGTCCTTTGCCACAAGATCAAAAGGGTGGATGGGATTGATGAGGTATGTTAGGAAGGATACATCCTATTGAGACCAAAGATGGAGGATAGATTGGTTGATCGACATGACATAGGATATCTGAAACTGATTGGATTTCATGAGACTAAAGACCTTTGTTTTGAAAGCACCAACTAAAATAAAGACATACTTGATGACACAACAAGACGATGAGATATAAGGTGACAAGATGACAAAACGATGAGGCAAAAAAATAGACACACCCTAAAGACCTAGGGGCTCGAGGGTTGATCAAAGATCAACCTTACCTACATGAAAGCACAGAGCCCTCATAGTTTAGGAAAATACCATGGTAAAAGAAGAAAGAGGATGATGAAGAAAGAGGATGGAGGACAATGATCAGATGGACAAAAGACAGAACCCCGTGGGCGGATGAAATGATCGACCTTGCCTATGTTGAAGTGTAGGGGGAATGTAATTCAGAACAAGACCAATGACAGACAACAGATAAGGGATGATGAGATGACCATGATAAATGGATGAAAGGATGGAGCTGATATGATGAGATGGGATAGGCCGTGCGGATGGGATAGTCGACATGTTGGATGTGGGTTATGTGAAGCTTAGGGATGGGATTGTGATCTAGATTATTAGAAGATGAAATGGGATGATGAGAGGATGTATAGATGAATGATGAAGAGTAATAGAATAGGAGGAAGATGTAGGAAATAGATAGGAGTGATGATAGTGAGATAGCATGGCATTGGATGGAGGTAGCCGATAGCTAGATACCAATGATGAGGGATTATGAGATGGGAGGAAAATGGATGGATTGATAAAGATGGGGAAATAGAAAGATGATAGGATAGATGGATAGAAGAATAAGGATTTGGAAATATGGAATGGATTATAAGGATAGGGAGATGAGTGAGGAGATAAGGATGAAAATATGGAAAAGGACTAGTGGATGGGTAGATAGGAAGATAAGGACGCAGAGATGGATGGATATAAGGATGGGAGGGATGGGGAGATGAAAAAGATTACATGGAGGGATGGATGGACGATGTCGCCAAGGAATCTATCACAAATAAGGAGATGCCCCCACTCTAAATGTGTCATGCATGATGAGGAAATAGTGACAGTAAGATGGTTGACATGATGGATGGATGATGAAGGTAGATGGATGTAGATAATAAGTATGGATCAGAAAAGTAGATGGGGAGGATAAGGAAAATGATAGTGGATGAGGGGAAAATATGCCAAGAGATGTCCAAAGCATGTATGTATATGTGCCCCTATCATTATCAAGATCACAAGGAAGATGGAGGGAATGGGATATGAATGGGAGATGATGGGTAAGATGTGGAAGATAGGCAGATGTAGGAGATGGAGGAAAGAAATACATAGGTGGAATTTGCCCCCAATTGCAGAAGGAGATCAGATGGGGGATTTATGCATGATGCCGGTTTGCCAGGTTTTCATCATGGTACTTATCCAAGGTTCTTGTTTTCCAAGTTTTCACCATTGGATGAATGATTTTATCTTTACTATTTTCTTTTTTCTCTTTTTTTTTTGCTTCTTTGTTTTTGATTTTTTGAGTTTTTTGACTTTTTGGACTAGAATAAGGGTGAATATGGATGAGGATATGGATTCGGAAGACATAAGCATCAAGTTCCAGATGAGGTGATAAGAGCCCATGTTTGAAGTGACTATTCAGATGTTGGCACAACCTTATTAGAATGGATGGATTAAAGGGATTGGATGGGGGAGATATGGGGGATAGTGGATGGGATGTTGGAAAGTGTATGGATGGAATGATGGAGTGGATGTGTGATGGGGGAAGGTGTTCAGGACCAACACTGGCACATGTGTTAGATGTGAAATGATAGGAGGGTTGATGGGTGGAGAATGTGGCAATAATGGAAGCATTGGGATAGGGAATTTTGGGACATAAGGACCCAAAACAGATTTAGGAGATGGAGGATGCAAATGATTAGCATCAAGATTAGCAACTTTGGATGGAATTAGGTATTTCTCATTTGAAGGAATGGCATAATTTTTCTTGGGAATCCACATGGTTTTGATTTTTCTTTAGTGGGCTTTGGTGGCCATTTGGATTGATTTGGATTTTGGATTCAATTTTTCTGTTCTGCAACATGTCTTTTGAAGGGGACATAAGGATCTTTAGATTCATGTGGATGTATGGATTTATTCATTGTTTCTTTGGCATCCAAAGTGATTTTAGTAGCAATGGGATGGGTATGAGGAGATGGATGATACAAAGAAGACATGGATGGAGTGATAGAGGTAGGCTTGTGATGATGGTGTGTGAATGGAGGATGCAAGATAACATGCATGGAGGTGTGCCTTTATTGATCATGATTAGGAGCTATGAAGGTAGGATGTTTATGCTGTATATGATGGATATGGGTTGGATGAATAAAAGGATGAATAGGAAAAGAGGGAGGGGGTTATTTTGGGATATAAGGACCCAAAATAGATTGTGTATATGGAGGATGTGTGGGGTTTGATGGAGGGATATAAGAACCCATAGTAGATGGAGGATGAGCAATGATGGATAGAGGGACATAAGGACCCAAAATGGATTTAGAGGATGAGGGAGGAATATGGATGATTTTTTTGAGGTAATATGATGGAGGAGGGGGGATGGTGGCAAATGACTTGGTAGAACAATGGAAAGTACCTCTTGTGCCTTTAGAAGAGGATCATTTAGGATGTACGAAGGTTGTACCAACATATTTAGAGTGTGAGTTTTGGGAGACATATCCAAGACCATATGTGCCTAGATGTTCTTTGACTTGGATGGGCTCTAAAGTACCTTGCTCATGAAGGCCTAAACCTTTTCCTTGATAGTTCATGTTCTTGAGCATATGATCTAGGGTAGGATGCTTATTTTGATGGAAGCATGATGCAAGCGTATTAGTAGGTGGAAGAGGTAGGGTGGTGCATACACGTTGTTTTTATTCCACAAGAATACCACCATGGATGCATGTAATATTACCGAGGTGATAAAAAAGTGGTGTTGGGATGGCAGGCATCGGTGGAGGATCATGCGATGGAGAGGAGGGGAGAGCAACATCCTGATTGGGAGGAGGAGGTGATAAGGGATCAGGCAAGGAATTAGGGAGTATGATAGGATATGGATTTATGGAAGTGGATGATAAGGGCTCATGAGATCGAGTGATTGGATCATGAATGCAAAGGGCATCATGGGATGAAGTGGATGAGATAGTGTGATCTTGAGATGGGGTGGATGGGAGGATAGGATCATGACTTGGTTGAGGATATAGATCATGAGATGAAATAGAAGGAAGACTATGTTCTTGAGATGGAGTAGATAGGATGGAAGGATCTTGATTTGGAGGAGGGGATACGCTTGTATGCTTTGGATCAAGCTCTTGGCATGAATCATCTGGTGTGGGAGGCATGATAATGGAGGAATGTTGGCTCGACCCCGGAAGTAGGGGATATGAAAGGATGGAGGACTCATGAAGTTCAAGGGAAGGAATATCAGTGATACTAGGAGTGGAAGGAATGAATGGGACTTGTGTGTCATCACTAGGAGTGGAAAGGGTGGATTGGACTTGCAGATTTGTGGAGTGGGAGGATCTAGTAGTAGAAGATGGGGATTCAATGGATTTGATGGGTTGGACTGGCTCAACCGTTTGGATGGTGTCAGGAATGTTGATGGGAGGGGTAGGTGTAGGATGGAGGAGGGCCTCATCACTAGTGATAGTACATGATAAAGTGGGAGGGCATGGTGTCTCTTCTTGTATGAGTCCTTGGGAAACATTTTGGAAGGGATGTAGGATTTGGTAGAGTGATGGGAATGGATGGAGGATCAGGATGGATGAAGGATTAGGATTAGGGATTGGTGGATTAGGATTAGGGATATTATTAGATGTGGGGATGGGATTTGATGGTGGACTAGGAGGAGATGGAGGATTAGGGTTAGGGATTGGAGGATTAGATGAGTGGATGGGTGGATGAGGATTAGATGTAGAACTAGGAGGAGATGGAGGATTATGATTAGATGAGTGGATGGAGGACTAAGAGGAAATCAAGGATTAGGATTAGGAATTGGTGGATTAGGGTTAGATGAGGGGATGTGAATGGATGGATGACTAGGAGGAGATGGAAGATTAGGGTAAGGTATTGGAGGATTAGATGAGTGGATGGGTGGATGAGGATTAGATGTAGAACTATGAGGAGATGGAGGATTATGATTAGATGACTAGGTGGGACTAGATGGAGGACTAGGAGGAGATGGAGGATTAAAATTAGGAATTGGTGGATTAGGGTTAGATGAGGGGATGTGAATGGATGGAGGACTAAGAGGAGATGGAAGATTAGGGTTAGGGATTGGAGGATTAGATGAGTGGATGGGTGGATGAGGATTAGGTGTAGAACTATGAGGAGATGGAGGATTATGATTAGATGACTGGATGGGACTAGATGGAGGACTAGGAGTGGTTGGAGGTGGGTTATGTTTAGATGGAGGATTAAGATATAATGCAGTGAAAGGGGGAGTGATGTAGGAGGATGTGGATGCTGGATAAGATTGGGAAGATTGGGATGGTGAGTGATAGCACGAAGATGTAGATGAAGGATTAAAATGGGGAGATGTGGAATTAATGTAAGGGTATTGGGATGGGGGATTGTGATAGGAAGGTGTGGATGTTGGATTAGAACAAGAAGATTGAGGTGGTGAACCACCATAGGAAGAAATGTATGGTGAGTTGGCATAGAAGGATAGGGATGATGGATTAGGATAAGTGGATTGATATGGTGGATTAGGATAGGAGGAATATTGGGATGGGGGATTGTGATAGGAAGGTGTGGGTGTTGGATTGGGATGGGAAGATTGGGATGTGGGATTAAGGTAGAGGTATTGGGATTGTTGATGATGATAAGGAGAGGAGGATATGGAGGTTGGGCATGATAGAGGTTGAAAGGGAGGACATGATGAATATGTCAATGGTGAGGATCTTGGATATCCCTTTTCAAGGGTAGCATAAGGACCATTATTAGATGCGGATGAAGGCATGGTGGGATAGTTTGAAGAAGTAGTGGAATTTTGGTAGGTGATTGGAGAGAGCTTGCTAGCAATGATAGTGTCAAGGGGATCTATATAACAATCTTCATTATCAACAAGATTTTCATTATCGTCATCAATGTAATTAGGATTCCCCTTGACTACTATTATTGGTCATGTGAGAGGGGGATAAGGATTCATGATGGACATAGATTAATAGGAAATAATAGATGATGGATATAGAACTGGGATGGATTGTAAGCTCATATGGGGATTGGATGAAAGCTCAGATCGGGATTGAATAAAAGATTAGATTAGGATGATGGGATTAACACTCAAATTAGAACTAGATTGGAGCTTAGATTGGGATTGGATCAGAGGATATAATAGGATAAGTTTGTTTTGGATTGGATGATGAATTAAGATTGGTTGATGGAAAGGGTATTAAACCCAATTCAAAAATCACTTAGGTGACTTAATACATTGGTTGATCAGATTAAACTGGCTAAATCAATGATCACGACACCGAATCCGCCTTGAGATAGAAGGGGATTGATTTGGGCCAATGATGTTGACTTATAACACAAATCTACCTCAAGATAAAAGCAGATTGATTAGGTTGAAGAAAAGAATTGATATGTAGGATAACGATCAAACTTAACGCCTTGGTCAATTCAGGAGTTTACTCCTAAAACAAGGATTAAGGGATTTTGAAAATGAAAGATGTGTTGTTGAAGTGATCTTTTTGGAGAATGCAAATGTTTAGGTCACACGATAAGGTGGGTATCCTAAATTGTGGAATGATCAATGGGAACATGATAAATGGATGTTTAGAGAGGTTAAATGGAGGCTTAGAATGGTCAAATGAATGTTTGGATTGGTTAAATGAATGTTTGGATTGGTTAGATGAGTGTCTATGATGATCAAATGGTCAAACAAAGACTTGGGGTGGTGAAATGGAAGTTCGTAATGGTCAAATAGATGAAACTGTCCATTCAAGAGGGTGTATCCATCCTTCTATAGTCAAAACAGTGGATTAGGGGGGCAAATTTGCTCCTCTACAAAAAAATAATGGATTAGGAGGGCGTATCTGCCCTTCTACAAGAAAAATAGTGGATTAGGAGGGCATATCCGCCCTTTTGCAAGAAAAATAGTGGATCAGGAGGGCATATCCGCCCTTCTACAGGAAAAACAGTGGATCAGGAGGGTGTATCCACCCCTCTGTAGGAAAAACAGTGGATTAGGGGGGCGTATCCACCCTTCTATAAGAAAAAAAGTGGATCAAGGAGGCAAATACGCCCCTTTGCAAAAAAATAGTGACTTGGTTTTATGGCAAGGACTTGAAAGGACTCAATGAGGCTGACTTATCAAGATTTATTGGTTTTTTTACAAAAAGACACTTTGAACAAGCACAATCCTATGATTAGTGTTAAGGGGTATGGCCAGCAAAGGTCTTACTCTAGGATGCACAATGTTTCTAGGGAGTCCTCAATATACGCTCGGTATGTGAGGCACAACCGTGAACACCAGTCTATCACATGCATGATTCGATAACCCCAATGAGATACTGAAAGGCTCAGACCAACTCTTCACATCTATCTAGGTATCACCCTAGCTTCGACGTTCCACCAATTACGACATAACTAAATTGGGGTACAACTTTGGCTCTCCCCTCTTTTTATACCCCACGGGACGTGTGGTTGGGATCATCCCTTGGGGTGATGAAATCCCCAAGCAGGTAGCTATTTAAAATTAGCTAAAACTCATATGATTAATTTTAATATTTATTTAATCAAGGCCCAAAAGGATAGGCAAGGAATTGGTTGCAGATTTCGAAGAAGGACAAGGAGAGAATTTTGTGGCATGCATGGAAGAAGACTAAATTTGATCATCTTTTAAGGGATTTTTGTATATGAATGCCATGAATTTGTGTCTTCAATCAAGGTATCTACCCTCTATTGACAATGCATATCTGCTCTGTAAGAGGTTTTTTCAAATAGCCATGTACATTTCAGAGCATGGATAGTGTGTCCGAGTAAGCACAGTTACAAAGGGATGCAAACATGAATTTTGTAAGAGCTGGTTTCTGGTATGGGTTCGGTTATGGGTATGGGTTTTGGTATTATTTTTCAAGTTAGTATATAATAATAATGATTTTTATGCATAGAATAAATATTAATTATTTTGAATAGTTAAGTGCATTTTCAAAAGTAATTTTAAAACATTAGTTAAATTTACATTTGAAAAATAAATTGTAAAGATAGTTTATTTTCAAATAAGTTAGTAACTATTAAATTTATATTTTTTCTAAATTTTTTATATGTTTAAAATAGTTGAGTTAAAATCATTTTACAATTTAGTAATCTATATATATAATTAGTTGAGTTAAAAACATTTTACAATTTAGTAATCTATATATATAAATAGTTGAGTTAAAAACATTTTACAATTTAGTAATATATATATATATATATAGAATTAGTGTTGGGAAAGCAAATAGACTTCTGAAATTAAATTTACTTAAAAAGAAAAGGAACTATTTTCAAAATCAAACCGTCAAAATTGCAACTCTCATAACGGAGGCCGAGAAAGTCACCCTTATCGCTCAAAAGTTTTGAGCCAATTACATTTCAGAAAATTAATTTTAGATATTTGGTTCGTTAATTATTTTTCATATTTACTTTAGAGTTATTCAAATATTTGTCAAATAAAAAATAAATATCAATTCTCATTTGTTTAAATCAAACTTATCAATAACTTGTTAAGCACATGTGGTGGTGCCTATAGTAGTTCCTTTGGCAGGAACTAATAAAGATAGAAATTTTAAACCTTCTTTCAATATTAATAAATATATTACATTAATATTGCTCTATATTTATTAACATTATGTTTGATTTTTCCTCCATATTTATATTAACATTAACATTAAATCATCAAGTAATTTCTAACACTATTTTTTTGTTTGTTTTTTAATTCTAACAAAATCAATGTTAATATAATCTTTAACGACAACTTTAGTAATTCAGTATTATAATAAATAATATTGTCATTATTTATCATACTAATTAATATTATTGTTAAATTTACTTGAAAAATGCTTTTTATTATATTTCTTAAAATAGCTTGATTATTTATTATATTTATTATTGTTGATTTTTTTTTAAAAGAAAGAAAAATAAACAAACTAAATTATTGATGCAAATGTTAATACACATTATATTAAAATGAAACATAATTTTTTTATTGGAATCATTAAGTAAGCAATATTACCTAGCTACCACTTTATTTTATCATATTTACCTTGACATTTCTCATAGTAAAGTTAATAATGTATATACTAATAATTCATAGGCTATTGATTATAATTGAAAAGTCAGTTCCACACCAAAACAAGAAATCATCTTAATTCTATTAGCTTTTATTTACAATTATAATATTATTATAACATATAAGGGAGATGAGCCAATTGTCATGCGGGGTCCAATAGTCGTGCAGTAAATTGTGATTATTCATATTAATAGTAGAATGAATTAATATTATATCTTGTATATATTCATTTCACATATTAAACAAAATATTACCAAATACTTGACATTATGGTACCAATAGTTGTTCAAGTAAAAAATAAATAAATACATTCATGAACAAGTGAAATAAATATTTTTTTGTCTCAAATAAAATATCTAAACTATCCACTATAAGTGTGTCATTTATAAAATTAAATGTTTATTTGATAAAATAAGACACTAATTTAAACAAGTATTGTTATCATATGAACAAATATTGTTCTTATATGTACAATTATTGGGGTAGCAATGTATAAGCATTGGAATATTTAATATTAATAGTTCATCCTATCACAAATATAAAAGGCAAGCACAATAAAAAACATGTATTTTTTCAATAAATGTGAAGGATTTTCAAAAAGTTTTAATGTTCAACTATTGGTCCATTTTTGTTTGATATAAGTTGTAATTTAAATAATTATGTGTTGTTTTTAGTAGAACAAATAGTTTTTATGTGTTCAACTATTAGTCCATTTGTTTAAATATAAAAGGTAGAAGAAACAAAGATTTATGGTTACCAATAGGTATTTGGTCCATTTAAGTTGCATATAAGTTTTATTTTAAATAAAAATAAGATATTTTACAAGCAACAAATGATATTTTGTGTTCGACTATTAGGAGTGGCATGATTAAGTTTTGGTCGAATCTTTCAAAATTCAAAATTTTGGACATTTCTCAGTAAATGCGCTGACGTGGCAAGTTGCATGATGAGTCACACCTCCAAACCTTAGTTATAGATAGATAAGAGGCTAGTCTACATTTAAAAAAAAAAACGAAGGTCCTACGATACCAGTCAATCGCTGCATGTTGACGAAGTTAGCCCACATGACTACTGGCCCCTCTCCCATACAAATATGTAGTTAACTATAGAAAAAAGTTAAAACCTAAATGTGATTATTATTAAGATCTTTGCCACAGTCTTCATTTTAATATTTATGCTCTTAAACCCACAACACAACCTTATTTTCTGTAGCTCGCAAAAATAATTAGAGAAGTGAAAAATCAATACCAGCGAGAAAGGTTTTGGGTAAGCATAAACCAATAGTGGTGAAAAAGGGTGGCAAGTCAAATACAAAGGCAATTCTTTTTCTTCAATAAAAAAATAAAATACAAAGGCAATTTAACAGCCCACAAAAATAAATCAAAAGGCATAAATTAAAGAATGGCTGAGATTTGTTTAATCATTTTGCATTGACACGGACGCAAGATAGTCGTCGATGCGCCTTTACATGTCGTTGCCCTAATATAACCCCATCTGAAATCTATTTTTTCTACTCATTTTTAACATTTTATTTTCTAAAGGATGAACAAATCACTATTTACTATTCAATTGAATTTATATCATTTGATATTTATTATTAGTGCAAATGAAACCTCTATAGGCACATCTAACTTATATGTGCACATATAATTTCTGTGTGCTTATATAATTTATGTGTGTAGATATCTGAAATACATGAAAAATCTCATCTCGATTGAACTTATAGATTTTCTTGTCCAGAGAATAGTGGTTTTGATTTTGTTATTATTATTATTATATTTTTTTCTTCGCTATTTTATTTGTATGACTCTGAAATTAGATGTGAACTCATTCAATTTATTTTATCATACCCATCATACATGAATCCAACCTGCAACAATAAAAACTCAAACTCTACCAAAAATATCAATTTATTTTCTAACCTTGGTTCAACCCTAAGCTGTTATAGTTACACCTTCAAAATGCATATAACTTCAGATTCCGAACCAATACCAAATAGAAGATAGGTTTATTTATGATGGAAGCATACAAATTTGTTTATTTCTACAGAAAAGGGTATATCATATACATCATTTGGCATTGGCCATTACAATATCCATCAGTTTTTAAGCAACATTCAAGGAAGGACTCTCTCCATTGCAACCTGTTTGCCTGTAACAACTAATCAAGGGGAAAAAAGCTAACCACCTAATCATAATGGGTCATCAAGCTACATGATCCCTCACCATACCCCCTTCAAGAGTTACACTACTAAAAAAATATAGGTCCCTAAATGCAAACAAAACAATAACACAACATAACAATGCACAAAAATATTTACAGGGGTCCATGACTGAAAACACTCACAAAACTTATCATCCATTCACACACCCCCTTACACAAATTATTCACAATAATTTTTGTCACAAATTATTCACAATAATTTTTGTCACAAATTATTCACAATAATTTTTGTCACAAATTATTCACAATAATTTTTACAAAGGTTTGAAGCTTAAACAGTTTGAACTTACCTCATAGAATGGCCGATTTCCATGGCTGGGTGAACAAAACCCTCCTTTTCTTTCCAAACTCCCACTAGCGGGACCAAAAAAATAAAAATCCCCCCAGATCTCCAGCTAGGAACTACCAAAAAACTACCTCAAAAATCTCCCAAAACACATTATATACCCCCTTTTTGTTGCCCTAACGCTCATTATCCCTTTTGGGATTATAAAAATGCTCTAAAACTTCAATTTTCTCTTTTTTTCACCTTCCAAAAATGGGCTCCAAGCTTCCATACGGGTTGCACTTTTTCCCACCTTCTTAAGACACCAAAACATACCTGTTTTAAAACATAGGCTACAACACAATTAATACAAAATTAACCAAATTATTAGATGCACACATAATAACTACTTGGACTCGAAGGTGACACAAATGAGCATATAACTTCAACATGCGAAGTAGGGTGATTAGGGTCTCGTTGGACTCTCTCATTTCCCATTGACTAGAAATCTCATCATAATAGTTAATCCTTTGATAATTATAGAATAGAATGACCAAGATAATTCATAATTCACATGATTATCAATTTAACAGAAATACATTTACGTACCTGATCGTGTTTGCTAATTTCCAAGTGCTTTATTAAAAACCCAATCCTCAAAGTTTGAAAGGTACTCAAATATGGTCATCTCAATGTTAGCATTCAAAGATTGAATTTAATGAAACATAATTATTTGAAATCAACTAACTCCTAACAATCATATTAGCAATAATAATTAGTCAAAATCCCAAATTTCAATTCATAAGAATACATAGCCATATGGATCATGGTGAATAATTTTAACACAAACAGCTATTGATATCATTCGTGTACTATGACGTTATTAATTGTCTAAAATTCTATGAATAGAAAATATACATATTTGATTCTATTTCATTTTATGAACAAGTTGGCACAAGAAAAATATCAATTTAAATAAACTATTCAACCTAGAAATGAAATAATTGATTAAATGACGAGTTGAAAACAATGCATTGGGGTCGGACCTTATAGAAGAAAAGATATTCTCAGCAGGAAGGGTGATTTTGATGGAGACGATCTAGCAAGAAAAGCAAGGAGATTCGAAGGAAAAATAAATAGAAGATAAGGGGAAGGAAGAAAGAGGAACATGTTGCTATTTCGAACAAACGAAAAAAAACCAACAAACACATCTGAGGCATTCTCAAAAATTTTATCAGATTTTTTTCTTTGTAATTGAATGGTTATTCGATTTTCATGTGCTTTCTTAAAGAAAATGTGTAGTAGTTGTGCTCATAATATGGAAAAAAAATTGTGGCTTTGTGTTTAGGATTTGGTCACTATATAGTCGACCTCATGTATTCTTTTCATTGTCGACCCTGTTAAGGAAGAGACACCATATGGAGCTTGTTTTGTTTACTTAGCATGCACTGGAATCGAATTTAATACCCACGACAGGTTTCTACCTACATGAGCCTAAAACCTTGTCGTTGTGGTTGTTCTTCCCAACCATATTGTTGTATCTCTGTTAATAGGGTAATCCCTGCCATGTATATTCTTTGTTTGAAGGGACATGGTATGGTGTTTGATTTATATGTTTGTAAATCGTTAGTGGCTGAACGGTTAATACTATTCTTTGTCTATAGTTCACTTAGTGCTTTGTGAGTGTGTGGCTATGGCTAGCCGAGTCATTTATATCATTCGTTACATTGATAGATAACATGCATTGTTTGATATGATAATGTATCTATCACACCCACCATACGGTGAGGTATATGTGACGTTTTGAGCCTTGTTATGAGTATGGGCCGATTGTTGTACACATCAACCCCCTTGTAAATTATAATGTATCAAACAATCTCATTTACTTTGTTAAGAAATATATAATAAACAGTGCTATCATTCATAGGATATTCCTCTGTCGAACGTTGCAAAAGTCTGATACATAACAGTAATGCATGATACTATGTTGAGCCGCGAGTGTTTGGCAATCTCAGGTTGCAGTTGCATGAATATTTTTCATCACCTATGTAAATAAAAATGTCTATATATATAGAGAGATTGGTACGTGCTTTCATTTTATTTCTATGACCGAAGAATGATAATACTCTGTTCTTATAAAATATTCCTTTACATATGGTCGTTTGAACCATAGCATAGAAATAAATGGGTAAATGAAGATATTTAGTGGTAACTGACATCATGTTATCGATTACATGATAACATGCATATCAGTATCCTTATGCGAAATATTGTCATTATAAGAACAAAGAAAATTATCATCATAATGCTTCAATCTTTGAATGATTAATAAGGTGAAGAAATCTAAACTAAAATTTATGTGATTGCACATATTGGTGGGAAATAAAACTTACACAAAACATTATAATGTCTTAGAGTGATGGATATTTTTATTATGAACTAAAAATATTTTATTTACTGAAATATAATATTCTTGATCATGTAATTCATCCATGATTTGTTTGAAAATAATTCATGATCCATATGAGACAAGTGACTGTTGTTTTAATAATTCCTTTGTATCTTAAATAAATTTAGTTGTTATTAAGAGATTAAATGGAAAATCTAAATGAAGTTGATACTTTCTTTTTATTTTCTTTTGAATATGGAAAACATGTATGTAAGGTAGAATTTCTTTTAGAATTTAGAATGTATACACATATTTCAAAAATAGTGTTTATTTTTAGGCATATATGTGTACTGCATAAATGTTTCATTTATGCATGTTCACATACATGAGGTATACCTTTTGATTTCATCTTGAAATACTCATTGACGAAGAGAACTATAGAAATAGAATAGTGTCAAATTGCATTACAAAACTTAATAGAAGATATAAGTATGATGATTAGATGAATGGTTATACCAGGATTAGATGGAATATTTGCTGATGACATAAAAATGGAATGATACATGAAGTACATGGTGGAGATTGTTGATATGTGGTTTTCATTGATGTCAACACTATTGGAATTAATGTCTTTAACGATGTATATGTCAAGGATATTGAGAAAATTGCAATAAAATAAGTTCCAAGTTGTTAGTGGCAAGTTGAAGGTTGTCAGTGTTGCAGTAAAGTTTAGTATGTTGGTTAGTTTAGAATATTGATGGTGAGAAGTTGAAGATTAAAGGGTTTTTTGTCAGGTATATCTAGTTTATCCACTAAATTTTTTAGAGGTTCACATGAATATTTGATCAAGTTATGAGTTTCTATGTTCCAATAGATGTTTTGTTGTTGTAGTTGGTGTTCTTGAAAGAAGATAATGTGATTCTAGTAATTTGAGTTGTTGCGAATGATTCTATGGTGTTTCATGATGCTTGTGGATGTTTATATAACATGCTCTATATGTGATGGTTTGCATCGATCATTGTGCTCACGATTGGTGATTTTATTCTGTGTTTTCATGTTTTTCATGTTCTTGGTCAACAGGGTGATTGTAGCGTGTTGTGAATCTTCGAGGAAAATTGTTTAGGGTGTTTTGTGTTTGAGACATAATGTTTTGGGTCCCTACTATGTTGTGGCCAACTTTGGTTGATTCACATTAACAATTGTTTATTGATTTGGGCCGACAGTTTGTACACATTTTATATTTTATTGGGCCGACATGTAGTTGATGTTATCCTTAGATGTGGACATATATAACCAGTTGTTTATATCATTTTAAATATGCAAGAAGCGAGATGTATGAGTGTTGTGTGCGAATAAAGTTTAGATCTTTCAAAAGTAGAAGTAAAGTGTGAAGAAGAGTGAGCAGAAGAAAGTTTGTTCATGTGATTAATCGGAATTGTAATTAGGCATTAGCAGATGCTATTTTCTTAGTTCAATATCTTTCAGATGGATGTAATATGAATGTGACTATAAGACAACGTATCTTCCTTTTCAGAAGTAAGCCTTTTGTATTTGAGTAGTGAGTTCTAGGAAGTGTACCTAAATGCATGTGCATTCCCCATTTTTCTATACTTTAACAGAGTATAAACTTGTGGATTAACCTCCACCATGGTTTTTCCCCTAACAGGATTTCCACGAAAAAATATTGGTGTTATGTGTGTTTCTGATGTGGTGATGGCTTTTTCTTTCATGTTTAATTATCAGATCTAAGAATAAGTTTAATAAGTATAATTTATGTATCAAATGATTCACCCCGCCTCTCAGTTGTCTGTCCTTGTGTTACCAACAATCGGTATCAGAGTAGGTTCCTTTGGAGAAGCTTGAGGTGATCCGAGATGGTGACATATAAGAAGGATAGTCCAAGATTAGATGGAAAAAACTACTATTTGTGGAAGACTTGAATGGAGTGTCATCTGAGATGCATTGGTGAACCCTATTGGAAAATTACAAAGAATAGATATACCATACCTCAGAATGGTCCTTCTACTGCAGGTGAGATTAAGGAATCCAAGTACAATATTAGGGCTAAGGAAACATTGTTGAGTGTCTTGACTGATTCTGAAATGACAAATGTAATGGAGTTGAAGATTGCTTATGAGATCTAGAACAAGTTGGAAACCTTGTATGAAGGTGATACACATGTGAAGTTAGCTAAGTTGCAGAGCCTGAAAGGGAAATATGAAACATTGAGAATGGGTGAAGATGAGAACATTACTTCTTTTATGCAAAGATAAAATGAACTTGTGTGTAGTATCAGATGTGTTGGTGGAACATTGGAAGAATCAAAGATTGTTGCTAAAGTGCTCAGATCCCTGCTTGTTGCATACAAACACAAAGCTGCTACTATTGAGTAGATTCGAGCTGTGATAAATGTAACCAAAGACATGTTGATTGGTAAGCTTTCTACTTTTGAGTTAATTGAGTTTGGTGAATCTCTTCCTAAGACATAATCTATATTCAAAGCTACTGTATCTGGGAAAGATAAGCAAAGATATGATCCAGGAGAAAGTTCTTCTAGAAAAATGTCTAAATATGAGTAAGAAATGAGAGAGATTGAAGAATAAGAGAGTTTAATGGATTAGCTTGAAGCACTTTTTATCAAAAGAGTAGCCAAAGGAGAAGGTAAGTATAAAGTGAAATTTCCTCTTAAATGTTTTTCTTGCAATAAGATAGGTCATTTTTCCTCAAGGTGTCCTAAAAGAGTTCCAAAGCCAAGATCTAACAAACCTAGATTCCAAAGAAAGTGTTATTTTGTTGTTGATGAAGGTGTGACATATGATGAATCTGATAAAGGGAATGTAAGTGAGGATGAGTTTGTATTTATTTCTATCAAGGAAAGTAATCTTGTACCTACTGAATCCACTAATTGCATGAATGCGGAGAAAGATCTAGCTACCTAAGTTGAAGAAAAATATGAATGGGTGATTGATAGTGAATGCTCTAATCACATGATAGGTGATAAAAGTAAATTTGTGAGTTTGGAAAAGTATGATGGTGGAGTTGTAAGATTTGGTGATGACAAAGCTGGTGTAATCCGTGGCAAAGGATCCATTTCTTTTGATGGTAAGCATAATACTGATGATGTTTTATATGTGCAAGGTTTGAAGCATAATATTTGAAGTGTTGGATAGATGGTTGACAAGGGATATAATATTCAATTCAAGGATGGAAAGTGTAAAATATTGGGGAGTTCTGAAAATATGGTTGCATATGATACAAAAACAAAAGGTAATATCTTTCACCTAAGTACTGCTAATAAAATTTGTTTGATTGCTTAAGTTGATGAAAGTTGGTTGTGGCATAGGATATTGTGTCATGTAAACTTTGAAAATATTATCAAGATAAGTTCCACCTAGGCAGTGAGAGATCTTCCTAAGTTGATAAAGCCTACTAATACTATATGCAAGGAATGCCAGTTAGGGAAGAAAAATAGAATTCATTTGGAAGAAAACAATATTGTTCAAATGAAGTATTGGAGCTTGTGCATACTGACTTGTGTGGTCCTTCTAGAATCAGAAGTTTAAAAAGTGACAGGTACTTCAAGTTACTTATTGATGATTATATTAGATTTATGTGGGTTACCTTCTTAAGGGAAAAGTCTAAAGCTCAAGAGAAATACAATATTTTCCAGGCTATGGTTGAGACAAAGACAAGTTTGAAGATTAAATGTTTGAGATCAGATAGAGGTGGTGAATTCACTTCCAGTCAGTTTAATTATTTTTGTGAAGAGCATAGGATAAAGAGATAGTTATCTGCCCCGCGAACCCCTCAATAAAATGGAGTTGTGGAAAGGAAGAACAAAACAATTCAAGAAGCTACTAGGACTATGATGCTAGAAGGAAATGTTCCTCATATATATTGGAGAGAAGCTGTGAGTACTATTGTTTACACTCTCAACCAGGTATATGTCAGAGGTGATACTGGTAAGACCCCTTATAAGCTATGGTTTGATCATAAGACTACTATTAGATAATTCAAAATCTTTGGAAGTAAATTTTATATCAAAATAGATGAAGATATAGGAAATTTTGATGCTAGAAGTGATGAAGGAATCTTTCTTGGTTATTCTACTAAAAGTAAAGCCTATTGGAGTTACAATAATAGATTGAGGAAATTAATTGAAAGTGCTAATGTAAAGGTTGATGAAGACACATTTAGATCATCAAGAGCTTGCAGATATGATTCAAACGACCAAAATGATAGTTCAGATAAAGGAAAGAAAGTTCAAATCAATCCGATGAATTAGGAAAATCAAGAGGAAGAAACTAGTAAAAGTGCAGAAGCAAGATTCCAAGAGCTTGAAGTTCAAGAACAACCTAAGACTCCAAGGTATGTAGGACTAAATCACTCAGAAGATCAGATTATAGGTGATAAGAACAAAGGTTTTCAAACTAGGAGAAGAATTGCAAAAGAGTACTGTTTGATTTCAAAGACTGAGCCTAATAGTGTAAATGAAGCATGCAAAGATGAACATTGGATGGAAGCAATGGATGAATTGAGTTACAAAAAATTGAGAAAAATGATACATGGACTCTTGTTCCTAGACCTAAGGACAAAAATGTAATTGGAACTAAATGGGTCTTTCGAAATAAACTGAACGAGAAAGGTGAAGTTGTAAAAAACAAAGCAAGACTAGTGTGTAAAGGATATTCTCAGATGGAAGGAATTGAATTTGAAGAAACCTTTTCTCTTGTTGCTAGAATTGAAGATGTGAGACTAGTTCTTGCTTAGGCTGCTTACAAAAACCTCAAGGTTTATTACATGGATGTCAAGTTAGCATTTCTAAATCCTGAACTCGATGAAGAAGTGCATATTGAGTAACCTGATGGATTTCAATTGATTGATTGGAGAGATATGGTTTTCCGACTGAAGAAAGCATTGTATGGACTTAAGCAATCCCCAAGAGCAAGGTATGCCAGATTGGATAAGTATTTGTTGAAGTTTGGATTTAACAAAGGTACCACCGATAGTAATTTGTATTTCAAGATTGATCATGATAAATATTTTATTGTTGAATTCTTTGTTGATGATATCATTTTTGGAGGAGATGATAGCTTGTGCATGAAGTTTGCTGATGAGATGCAAAGTGAGTTTGAGATGTCTATTATTGGAGAAATGAAATTCTTTTTGGGATTGCAAATTACTCAGTTAGATAAAATGATCTTTATATCTTAGTCCAAGTATGTGAAAGAACTCCTAAAGAAATTTGGTATGGAAGATTCAAAGCCAGTTGGTACACCTATGGTGACTGGATGTAAGTTGACTCAAAATGATGATTCTCCTAAGAAAAGATAGACTAGATACAAATCTATGATTGGTGGATTACAGTATTTGACTCAAACTTGACTTGGTATCATGAATGTCGTATCTATTGTTGTAAGATTTCAAGTTGATCCTGAAGAATCTCATATGACAACTGTGAAGAGGATTTTCAGGTACTTGAAGGGAACAATTGATTTTGGCCTATGGTATCCTAAAGAGGATGACCTTACCTTGAGTTCTTTTATTGATGTGGATGATAGAAAGAGTACTAGTGGTGGTGCATTTTTGGGTAAGTGCACCAATATGTGACACAATTTCAGTGCCAAATTGCAAAAAATACCATAATAGGTCATATTGTGCTTGCCAAATTTGGTGAGTGACAAATTTGGCACTCTCCAAATGGATTTATAATTTGGCACTCTCCAAATGGCTTAAATTTTGCAAGGAATGAACAAATGTGAGTTCTCTTTATTTTTGCAATGAATCTTGGAAAGCATTTTTCTAAACTCTTTTATTTTCGCTTTCTCTGCCAGGGAAACTATATAATAAATATTTAAGTATAAGTTGACATTTACATATGGACATTTAATTTCTTATAATTTAAGTTATTTTTCATGTATATAGGTAGGATGTTTGAGAATTGTTTTAGATCTCCAAGAGTTATAATGCAAATTCTAGTTTTTGGAAGATCTTAAAAATTTTGGACTTAGTCAAATTTCAGTAATCAGGAGGTCAAATTTTGGTAGTCAGCAAGTTGTATCATCTTGCTCTCACTCTCTCCTTCTCTCTACTCTCTATCTCTCCACTCCATCTCTCTCTCCCTTCCTCCCTCTCTCCCATCTCTCTCTCTCTCTCACAACCCTCTATCTCCTCCCTACATTTGCCTCCCTCCCTTCCCTCTCTACTTTTCTCTATCTCTTCTCTCTCTAAATATTCTTCCATCTCTACTTATCTTTATCTCCCCTCTCTCTTTACCTACATCTCCCTCCATCACTTTGTATCTCAATTATGTATCCTTCCCTACCTCTTTCCCTCTCTACTCTCTATCTCTCCTCTCCCTCCCTCTACCTACATGTCTCTCTCACTCTCTATCCCTCTCTTCCCCGACTTTCTCTCTAACTCTCTCCTATTTATCTCATAATTCTCTCTCCCTCCCTCTCACTCTCCCCTCTCTATCTCACCACTCTCTATCTCTCTCTCTCTCTCTCTCTCAAACACACACACAAACCTTTACCTCCCTCACTAACACTCCCTCCCTCCCCCCTTCCCTCTCTACTTCTCTCTATCTCCCCTCTCCCTCCCTCCCTCTCTCAACCTCACCCTCCCTCCCCTTCTTTTTGTATCTCCTCTCGATCTCTCTCACTATTGTCCCTCCCTCCCTCACCCCTCTTTCTCTCTCAATTGATCCTTTTCTCTATC
>CM021100.1:504702900-504803191 GCA_007115665.2 Sequoiadendron giganteum
CCCTCTATATGTCTCACTTAGCCCTTTCTACCTCTCCCTCTCTCCAACCTCCCCTCTTTGTTTATCTCTATTTCTCATTATATCCTTACCTCTCTACTTTTTATCTCACCACTCTCTCCATCTCACTCTCCCTCCTTTCCTCTCTCCCTCCTATCCATCCCTCTCTCCTTCCCTCTATACCTACCTCTCCCCCCACTACCTACCACTCTCTCCCTCTCCCCTCTTTCTCTCTTACTCTCTCCTTCCTTCTCTACTCTCTATCTCTCCCCCCTTCCCTCTCTACTCTCTTTATCTCCCCCTTCCTCTCTCCCCTCATTTTATCTCCTCTCACTCCCTCTCCCTCTCACACACACTCACCTCTATCTCCTCCTTTCCTCTCCCACCATCCCTCCACTCTCTACTTCTATCTATCTATCATCTCTCTCTACATCTCCTTCCCTCTCTATTTATCCTTATCTCCCCTCTCCCTCTCTTTACCCACCTCTCCCCCCATCACTATATATCTCAACTGTGTCTCCTCCCTACCTCTTTCCCTCTCTACTCTATATCTCTCCTATCCATCCCTCTACCTCTCTCTCTACCCCTTCTCTCTCTCTCTCACACACACCTCTATTTCCTCCCTCCTTGTCCCTCCCTCCCCTCTCTAATTCTCTCTACATCTCCTTCCCTCTCTACATATATTTATCTACCCTATCCCTTTGTTTACTTACCTCTCCCTTCATCACTTTGTATCTCACCTATGTTTCCCTACCTACCTAGGGTTGGGGGATTAAGGTTTAAGGGTTGAGAATTGAGGGTTAAGGGTTTAATGTATAGGGTAGAGGGTAGAGGGTAGAGGGTTGAGGGTTGAGGGTTTAAGGTTGAGGGTAGAGGGTTAAGGGTCCAATGTATAGGGTAGAGGGAATACGGGTTGAGGGATTATGGTTTAAGGGTTGAGGGTTGAGGGTTGAGGGTTGAGGGTTGAGGGTTGAGGGTAGAGGGTAGAGGGTAGAGGGTTTAAGGGTAGAGGGATTAAGGGTTGAGGGTTGAGGGTTAGGGTAGAGAGTTTACTTCGGTTTAAGGGTTTAAGGGTAGAGGGTATTGGGTTTAGGGTAGAGGGTATTGGGTTGAGGGTTGAGTGTTTAAGGGTTTTAGGGTTGAGGGTATAGGGTTGAGGGATTGGGGTAGATAGGGAGGGAAGGATGGAGGGAGATATCAAGAAATAAGTGTGATGAGAGGAGAGAAGAGGAGGGGGGGATAGAGATAAACGAGGGTTGAGAATTGAGGGTATAGGATTGATGTTTTAGGGTATTGGGTTGAGGGTCCAGGGTTGAGGGTAGAGGGTAGAATGTTTAAGGATTTAGGGTTTAGGGATGAGGATTTAGGGTTGAGGGTAGAGGGTTTAGGGTATAGTTTTAAGGGTATATGGTTGAAGGATTAGGGTTGAGGGTCTAATATATAAGGTAGAGGGTATAAGGTTTGAGATTTTATGGTTTAAGGGTCAAGGATTAAGGGATGAAGGTTTGAGATTTGAGAATTGAGGGTTAAGGATTTAATGTATGGGGTAGAGGGTAGAAGGTTTAAGGGTTGAGGGTAGAGAGTTGAGGGTATAGGGTTGATGGATTAGGGTTGAGGGTCCAACATATAGGGTACACGGTATAGGGGTTGAGGTTTTAGGGTTGAAGGTAGAGGGTTGAGGATTTAGGGTTTAAGGGTTGAGAGAGAAAGGGTTAAGGGTTGAGGGATTAGCGTAGAGAGTTTAATTAGGTTTTAGGGTTTAAGGGTTAAGGGATTAGGGTTGAAGGTTGAGGGTAGAGGGTAGAGGGTAGAGGTTAGAGGGTTTAAGGGTTGAGGGTTGAGGGTTTAGGGTATAGGGTTGAGTTTTAAGGGTTGAGGGTATAAGGTTGAGGGATTAGGGAAGAGACGGTGGGATGGATGGAGGGAGAGATGGAGGGAGAAGTGAGATAGAGATAAGGATAGAAGAGGAGGGAGGGATAGAGATAGATGAGGGTTGAGGATCCAACGTATAGGGTAGATGGTTGAGAATTGAGGGTATAGGGTTAAGGACCTAAAAGGTTGATGGTTTAGGGTATTGGGTTGAGGGTATAT
Organism: Sequoiadendron giganteum; assembly: GCA_007115665.2. Taxonomy (NCBI): domain Eukaryota; kingdom Viridiplantae; phylum Streptophyta; class Pinopsida; order Cupressales; family Cupressaceae; genus Sequoiadendron; species Sequoiadendron giganteum. Next base: position 504,704,989 of record CM021100.1, read on the forward strand.
GGTTTAAGGGAGATGCGAGAGATAGATGGATTGAGTGAGTGAGAGAAAGACCTGAGAGAGGGGGAGGGGGTAGGATGGAGAGAATTGAAAGAGAGGTAGAGGGATGGAGTGAGAGAGAGGCAGAGGGAGGGAGGGTAGAGGGTTTAATGGTTTAGGGTTTAAGGAAGAGGGCCTAGGATTGAAGGATTGAGGTCAAGGGAGAGAGAGAGAGAGAGAGAGAGAGAGAGAGAGAGAGAGAGAGAGAGAGAGAGAGAGAGAGAGAGAGAGGGATATGAGAGTGAGAGAGGGATATGAGAGTGAGAGAGGGTAGGTAGAAAGGGAGAGGGCAGAGATAGAGAGATGAGAGATAAAGATGCGGGCGAGATATATATGTAGGTAGAGAGAGTTAAGATAGAGACAGAGTAGAAAGGGAAGGAGAGATGGGAAGGGAGAGAGAAGTTAGAGAGAAGGGAGGTGGAGATATTGATAGAGGGAAGGAGGGAGAGAGGGAGAGAGACTGAATGAGGTATAGAGGGATAGGTAGAGAGAAGTAGAGAGGGAAAGAGAGTTGGAGGGAGAGGTAGGCATAGAGAGAGAGAGAGAAAGGGGATATATAGAGAAGTGGAGAGGGAAGGAGAGATGGATGGAGAGGTACGGATCAAGGGAGAGATACAGATTTAGAGAGAGGTAGGTAAGGAGAGGGAGGGGGAGATAAAGGGAATTAGAGAGTGGAAGAGAGAGGGAAGAAGAGGTAGGGAGGGAGAGATAGGTAATATAGAGAGAGAGGAGGGAGGGATGGATATTTAGGGAGAGAGAGGTGAGATAAAGAGAAAGAAAGTGAAGAGGGAAGGGGGAGAGAGAGAGGTGATAGAGAGAAGTAGAGGCATAAGCAGGAAGGTAGAAAGATTGAGAGAGGGAAAGAGAGAGGGAGAGAAAAAGAGGTATATAGGGGTAGGTTAGATAGAGAGATTTAGAGTGAATTTTTGTGGAGGAGAGAGGAGGGAGGGATAGGTAAAGATGGATAGTTGAGATAGATAGAAGGAGAGAGATATAGGTAGAGAGAGGGCAATGAGAGATAGAAAGAGGGAGAGGGAGAGGGAGAGAGGAGATATATAAAGAGGGGGAGGGAGGGAGAGATAGATAGATAGAGTAGAGAGGGAGGAGAGATAGAGAGAGGTGATAGAGAGAGTATATAGGGAAAGAAGGTGGAGATATTGAGAGAGAGGAGGAGGGAGAGAGAAATTGGTATAGAAGGATAGTTAGGTATAGATAAGTAGATATGAAAGGAGAGATATAGGGATAGGTAGGGATGGAGAGAGAGGTGAGACAAAAATAGAGGTCTAGGTAGATAGAGGGAAGGAGAGAGGGAGGAAGAGGTAGGGATGGAGAGAGAGAGGTGAGAGAGATAGGAGAGAGGAGGGAGGGATAGATAGGGAGAGAGGGGTGAGATAAAGAGAAAGAGAGTAGAGAGGGAAGGGGAGAGAGAGAAGTGAGATAGGTGATAGAGATGTGTGATGGAGAGAAAACTAGATAGGTAAGGAGGAAGGTGGAGAGATTGAGAGGGAAGGAGGGGGGAGAGTGAAAGATATATAGATGGATAGGTTAGATAGTGAGAAGTAGAGAGAAAAGGTGGGTGAAGGAAAGAGAGAGGGAGAGAGAGAGGGGGAGAAAGAGAGGTGAGATAGAGAAAAGTAGAAAGGGAAGGAGAGAGGGGAAGATATAGAAAATTAGAGAGAGAGGGAGGGAAGGAGAGAGAGAATGGTGAGATAGAGAGTAGAGAGGGAAGGAGAGAGAAGGAAGCAAAGAGTGAGAGAGAAAGAGGGGAGAGAGAGGGAGAGAGGGATAGGTTGGTATAGAGAGAGGTGATATAGAGAGTAGAGAGATATATATAGATATAAAAGGAGGGAGAGGGGAGATAGAGAAATGTAGAGAGGGAAGGAGGGAGGGAGATAGATATTGGAGAGGGAAGGAGAGAGATATGGACATGTAGAGATGTAGTTCTTGAGCTCAAGGAAGAGATTGTCAGATAAAGGAATGGAGATAAGTGAGAGAGAGAGGTCTAGAGAATAAGAAATGAAAATGAGTGAGATAGAGAGAGAAAGATGAAATTTGACCTCCTAATTACTAAAATTTGACCTCCTGATTATTGAAATTTGACATGCTGATTACTAAAATTTGACTAAGTCTGAAATTTTTAAGATCTTCCAAAAACTAGAATTTTCATTACAACTCTTAGAGATTTGAAAGCACTCTCAAACATCGTGCCTATATACATAAAATATAACTTAAAGTATAAGAAAGTAAATGTCCATATGTAAATTTTTATTTCATGTATATATTTTCCCTGATAGAGCAATCGAAAATCAAAGAGTTTACAAAAATGCATTCCAAAAGTCATGAATGAAATTTGGCAAGCACCAAATTTGGTGCTAGCCAAATGAAGTAGCCCATTTGGCGAGCACTAAATTTGGCATGCACCAAATAGGTTGCATTGGGAAATAAAAAACCAATGGCTTCGATTTTTCATTGGGCATCCGACCCAAAGGTTTGGACAACCATTTCATGAAAAAGATGTGATTGTTTGAAAGGGTGCCAAATTTCCTCGTATTTTTGTCCATGATCCCTATCTCATTTGCACATCTTTCAATGAAAGTTTATAGAAAAACCATGATAGCATTAACCTCTCTCTTAGCTATCTGAATATATATATATATATATGTATATATATTTTCATTTTGACTTAGTTAAGGTTTTGATCCATGGCTTCTATAGTAAATGCCTTTGTTTTTGGTAAAAATCCAGCATGTGCTAAATTTAGGATAGATTTTTACTCGTTCATCGAAATGTGAAACAAATTAAATTTTTTGAAAATAGAATTCATTTTACACATGATGACAAAATAAATCAATTTTTGATTAGTTTGCAAAAAAATTAGGGGGGAGCACGCTCAAATTTTAGCTTTCCAAGATGTGTCCATTTTGAGAATTTATAAAATATTATATATTCATCAAAAAAATTACTTGAAAGAACGAGGATAAACTACATGGTGTTAGCTAATTTGTGATTGTTGGGATTTTCGAAATTCTATAAAAAAGTTAATCAGAAAGGGGGGAGCCCTCAGGCACTATGCTATATTTTTTTTATAAAAACAGGACTTGTTTTGCCACCCCCCTTTTTGAGACCCTTAATCTTCATTAATTTAAAAAAAAAATAGTATCTTAGAAACTAGACTTGGATCACTTCAACGTTTGTTCTTGTCGCATCTTGAAATTTTGAGTGTAACTATCTTCATTTTCTCGTGCAAATCATATTTTTCTAATTTAAAAAAAAAAGTGGCATATTAAGGGCCAAAATTGTGTCACAGATTGGTGCACTTACCCTTTTCTTGGGAAAGAAGCTGATTTCATGGTTAAGTAAGAAACATAATGCCATTTCTTTATCTACCGTAGAGGTAGAATACATTGATGCTGCTAACAATTGTACTCAAGTATTATGGATGAAGTAGATGTTGAAAGATATCAGAGTTGTGTATGATGAACCTATTGCTATATTTTGTGAAAATTCAAGTGCTAATAAAATTTCTAATAATTTGATGCCGCATTAAAAAACCAAGAATATATCTAGATCAAGTTTCACTTCATGAGAGACAAGGTGAGAAAAAAGGAAGTCAGATTGGAGTATGTGCCTACTAATGAACATATTACAAATATATTTACCAACCCCTTGCCTAAGGATACTTTTGAGTATCTTAGAGGGAATATAGGGGTGATTAGCCCTCCTAATTAGAATTAAGATGCAATGACTCGCATCAGTCTATGCATTTCATGGTCATATCTTGAGATTTAGATTGATGTTGTGATTGCTGCTACTCAGGGGGAGTAGTCAGGTGTTCAAATATGTGGTTCAAATCTTGTGTGGAGAAAGATAATGTGTACCTTTGTCATTGATGTCAAAGGGGGAGAAGAGTCATATGAAAAACTATGGAAGAGTTAAAAATAAAAGGGAGAAGAGTCATGTGAAAAATTATGGAAGAGTTAAAAAGAAAAGAGTCAAAATCTAAGGGGGAGAAAGTGCTAAGAGCAAATTTCATTGACAGTGTTTTTCACATCATGTGTTGCCATCAATGCCAAAGGGGGAGATTGTTGGAGATTGCTGATATGTGATTTTCATTTATGTCAACACTATTGGCATTAATGCTTTAAGGTTGTATATGTCGAGGAAATTGAGAAAATTGCAATAAAATAAGTTGTAGGTTGTTAGTGGTGAGTTGAAGGTTGTCGGTGTCGCAGTAAAGTTCAGTATGTTGGTTAGTTTAGAATATTGATGGTCAGAAGTTGCGGATTAATGGTTTTTTTGTCATTTATATCTAGTTTATCCATTGAAAGTTTTAGAGGTTTGCATGAATATTTGATCAAGTTATGAGTTTCTATGTTCTAGCAGTTGTTTTGTTGATGTAGCTAGTGTTCCTAAAAGAAGATAATGTGATTCTAGTAATCTGAGTTGTTGTGAATTCTTTTGTGGTGTTTCATGATTCTTGTGGATGTTTATAGATCATGATCTATCTATGTTTTTGGTTCATATCGATCGTTGTGCTCATGATTGGTGATTTTCTTCTATATATTCATGTTTTTCATGTTCTTGGCCAACATGGTGATTGTAGCATGTTGTGGATCTTCAAGGAAAATTGTTTAAGGTGTTTTATGTTCAAAACATAATGTTTTGGGTCCCTACTATTTTATGGCCAAATTTCATTGAGACAAATTAAAAATTGTTTATTGATTTGGGCCAACAGTTTGTACACATTTTATATTTTATTAGGCCGACATGTAGTTGATGTTATCCTTAGATGCAGATACATATAACCAATTGTTTATATCATTTTAGATATACAATAAGTGAGATGTGTGAGTGTTGTGTGCGAATAAAGTTTAGATCTTTTGAAAGAAGAAGTAAAGTGTGAAGAAGAGTGAGCAAAAGAAAGTGTGTTCATGTGCTTAACCGAAACTGTAATCAGGCATTAGCAGATGCTATTTTCTTAATTCAAGATCTTTTAGATGGATGTAATCTGAATGTGACATTAAGACAGTGCGTCTTCCTTTTAGGTAGTAAGCCTTTTGTATTTGAGTAGTGAGCTCTACGAAGTGTGCCTAAATGCATGTGCATTCCTCATTTTTCTATACTTTTAATAGAGTATAAACTTGTGGATTAACCTCCACCATGGTTTTTCCCCTAACAGGGTTTCCATGCAAAAATCTTGGTGTTATGTGTGTTTCTAATGTAGTGATGAATTTTTATTTCATGTTTAAATATCGGATCTGAGAATAAGTTTAATAAGTATAATTTTTCTGACAACTGATTCACCCCCCTCTCAGTTGTCTATACTTGTGTTGCCAGCAGTACAATGGTAAATTGTAGGCACACATAGATTCCACCTTGCAAACTATATCTCTTGCTAAATGTTTCATGCAGGGTCGAGTATTCTTCGACGGATTGAATAATTTTTGGGAAGCATTGCTTCATGATTGGGTGGAAAATCACCTCAACCATGTTATCATCCACCAATGGAGGTGAGATATTAATTATTATTTTTATTGGAATCCTATTTATGTACTTGTATCATTGTTGAAATTGATATAATTGATGTAATGACTTTGAGGCATTGATTGCCAAGTCAAAATTTGTAAATTGACTATTGACATTTGGAAATGAACACATATATTCACATTTATTTATATTTATGGACATATTGCTAATTATAAATGGCTATGGGATTTATATCATAAATTTTATATTCATAATGTCAATCTTTAATTTATTGAGGAAAATTCAGCTCTGCATGTTACATCAACAATCACCACAAAACAAACAGATATAAAATGCTTCATTTAGGAAGCACCTAATACATAGCCAAATGATGTATCATTAGTAGATCAACTTGAGGATCAATTCAAAACTTGATATTGGAACTAAGACACTGCACAAATGTTGAGAGCACATTCACCAAGCCATAGGAGCATAGACTTCAATGTGGAGAAATGTAGAGCATTTAGTGGACTAGTATGGATAACCAACAACACTGCCAACCTTATACAACTAACATAACTCTCCTTGGTAACATAGGTGACTTATAAAGATATGAGTACAACATCCAAAAAACATTGAAAATGAGTACCAAATCGCAAGACCAGAATTGCAACAATAAAATAATGTAGAGCATTCTCCCGAATAGAATTCAATACAACATGTAGGAATGAAATCACTTAAACAACTTGCAAAAGCCAAAAATTTCTTTTAGCAACACATACTTCATTAGGAACATTAGGAGAGAGCATAAGACATATTACAAACCTTCAACAACATCTCTCCACTATTATTTATGCTTCTAATCCTCATCTTAATATGTCATTAAGAAATCAACTTTGCTGACAATAATAATTCATTATATGAACATCAGTAATCCTTCTTAGATTAGGCATGAAATCCAACCATGGAATTTATCACTTCTTTTATAAGGAATGACATCCAACCATGAATATATTTGGTTCTTCTCTTTAATGTTGGCCCAAATTGAATATGCCAAAGACTAACATGTTACTCAGGTGTTAATAATCTCCATCAATGACAACCATCAAATTTGACATCAATTACAACAACACAAACACTAGTGTTGAAATCAAAGACAACAATTTCCAAAAATCTCCCCATTTGGAATTGATGGCAACACATTTCTTGTTCTCCCCCTTTGACATCAAGGACAAATGGCCAAACACTTCTTCACAAGTCAACAAGAATTTTGCTATTTTTAGGAGCAAAGGGCGAAAAGATCTTGTATTGAAGCAACAACACATGATCCCCCTTTAACCAACAATACTTATTTTTCACACAATTGTATGATAACTTCATAATTGTACTTCAATACTCCCCCTTACTACCAAATCTTCCTGAAGGGTAGCACCCATCAATCCAGGAGAAAAGATGTGACATGAATTTCCCCCTAGAAAAATGCACCATCTATGCATCTAGTTAGAACAAGGAGGGGAAATGACCCCTAACTTATGTTGGAGATACTCAAAAGTATCCTTTGAAAGTGCCTTAGTGAAAATATCTATAATATGGTCCTTGGTAGGCACATATTCCATTGTGACTTCATGTTATGCAAACTTTTCTCTTAGAAAATGATACCAGATTGAAATGTGTTTAGTCCTTGAGTGTATTACTAGATTCTTAGAAATGTTGATATCACTTGTATTGTCACATAGTATAGGAATGTATTAATCATAATTCACCTTCACATCCTTCAAATAATTCTTCATCCAAAGCACCTAAGTGCAACAAGATGTTGCATCAATATATTCTACTTCTATAGTGAACAAGGACACTGAATCCCACTTTTTACTAAACAATGAGACCAATCTATCTCCCAAGAAGAATGCACTTCCACTTTTACATCTTCGATCATATACACAACCTACCCAATCATCATAATTATAGGCACCTAGAGAGAAATTTTGATCCCTTTTATACCAAAGACCATAATCTAAAGTACCCTTCAAGTATCTAAATATTATTTTCACAACCTTCTCACGAGATTACTTAGGATTGGCTTGAAATCTGGCAACCAAACATACCACATGTAGAGAAAATATGACAACTATGCCAACTTATATAATTGATCTATTCAAGCATCAATTAGTGTTGTTGGTGGCGTTTTTATGCACTTCTCAACATAGGTAATGCATAGGTGCATCACCTCTCTTGAAAGACAATCTTCCACAATAAAATTATAGAACACTATCCCAAGGTCTCTCGAATGTCAAGTCTTGACAGTGCTTGGAATATCTCAGTTGTTTCATGTGATTTTCTGGAATCACAAGGCAGACTTACAAATGAGTTACAAAGCGGGGAAGTTGGATCTAAAAATGGAGTTCTTAAGATGGGAGATTTGTTGTGCATTTGTTGTACGTTCAAATAGCAGTCTTGAACTCCATTTCATCATCAGATTTAACTTTACAATGTACAATGAACCTTGCCTAAGGTTACTTATTAAAAAAAGGAAAAAAAGGGTAGGGAAGAGAGAATGTTCCTGGATCTGAAACTATGAATGAACAGTGATCATGGAGGCTGCTACAGTAGAAAAACTCCCTAAACTGGGTTTTACTTGGCCAAGAGGATCCTACACTTAGTTTGCATACACACATCATGAACATGCAAGTGAACTAAGTTGCAACAATCAAATAAAGAAGCCTAGGCTAACTTTTCACAGCAGCTTGTCATCAACAAGTGCCAAAAGTATGGGTTGGAAATTCATCAAATATTGAAACAACAATCACTATTACAACTTACATTCAAGAAACTACAACTAAAACTAACTTGGAAGGTAGAACCATGCATACATAATGAGAAAAATCAAAAGTAACACCCATAGAGCATGCAATGATGCTTTCTATTGCTGTAGAATGTTTTTACACTAGCTCTCCAACCCTTTACAAATGAGGGAGAAACCCCTATTTATAGTTTTCCAAAGCTCGAATAAATGGCTAGGATTGATTTACATTGTGTGTCTCAGATTCAATTACATTAGGGATTCACCTACCCCACAATATTCAGCAATTTAAAATACATCTTTGTCTTTTTCCTATTTTGTCTTGTAGTGGCGAGCCACTATAGCAGTTTTGTCTTTCAACTGATTTCCCTTTTACTGTAGCTAAAACTGCTTGAAAGCTGCTTTTTTCTAGTGTACTTGTAGCATTCTTCATTGGATCAAATGGGTCTGTCGATGATTGTCATCAATGGATTGGTTGCCCCTGATTCGGATGGACAACCCCCAAAGATCATCATCATCCGGTGAAAAGGTAGGAAAACTCCCCTATGCATCTTTTCCACCGACTTCCTTGGCATAGACCCTCTTCTAATGCCAACTCTATTGATAGGCACTACGAGGAGAGGTGGGCATAAAATGAATGGTTATAGGAGCCATGTGTTTTTCCTTGTTCATCTTTCTCAATGGGTCTCCTGACGGACCCATGGTAGGATTCTTGAAACCTACATGCATGAAGCATCCTAAGTGATTTCATACATAAATCAAGGAAAATGTTCATAAAATCTTGAAAAATATTTATTATATCCATCCATTCATCATCAAAATATCAAAATATTTAGTGTGAATTGCCATTAGTAGTTTACTGGAGAGCATTTGAACGTTTCGGGACCGAGAGGCCAAAATGGTGTTTTGAAAATAGTGAACAGAGCATGGAACTCCGGATGGTATCTCCCAGTTGCAAATTTGGAATTTGAAAGGTCCAAGGAGGATAAGATCCAATTTTAGCATCTGGGTCAAAGTCCGTTTTCAAATCGGAGGAGCGCTTGGATGTTCCAGAAACATGAGGCCAAAATGTCGTTTTAGAAATGTTGTTTCAAAAACGGTGAACAGAGCATGGAACTCCAGATGGTATCTTCTAATTAAAAATTTGGAATTTGAAAGGTGAAGGGAGGATAAGATCCAATTTTAGCATCTGGGTTGAAGTCCGTTTTTAAATCGGAGGAGCGGTTGGATGTTTTGGAAATGTGAGGCCGAAATGCCATTATGGAAATGTTGTTTTGAAAATGACGAAAAGAGCATGGAACTTTGGATGGTATCTCCCAGTTGCAAATTTGGAATTTGAAAGGTCCACAGAGGATAAGATCTAATTTTATCATCTAGGTCAAAGTCCATTATCAAATCGGAGGAGCGCCTGACGTTCTAGAAACGTGAGGCCAGAATGTCGTTCTGGAAATGTTGTTTTGAAAACGATGAACATAGCATGGAACTCCGAATGGTATCTCCTAGCTAAAAATTTGGAATTTGAAAGGTCTAGGGAGGATAAGATCTAATTTTAGCATCTGGATCAAAGTTTTTTTTCTAATCGGAGGAGCACTTGGACGTTCTGGAAATGTTGTTTTGAAAACAGCGAACGGAGCATGGAACTTCGGATAGTATCTACCAGCTGCAAATTTGGAATTTGAAGGGTCCAAGGAGGCTAAGATCCAATTTTAGCATCTGGATTGAAGTTCATTTTCAAATCGGAAGAGCGCTTGGATGTTTTGGAAACAAGAGGCTGGAATGTCGTTCTGAAAATGCTATTGCAGAAATGTTGTTTTGAAATTTTTGCAACTTTATGAAACTTAATGAAATGTTGGTAGTTCACTTAGGCACCATAAAAAAATCTTAAATGCATAGGAAACCTATTCCCAAAGACAAAAATGAAGGAAAAAGCGAATCGAGCGAGCGAGGAGGCAAAGCCCGAAAAACCCAAGACTTAGCAACTTTTTATTTTAGGGGAAAAATATGGTCAGTCAAAAATGAGACTTTGAAGGGCACGTTGACCAAATAGAACACCACAAAAGGGGCATGCAAAATGAGATGGGAGCAAACCAGCCCGTCGAGAGCAAAAAAAGAGGGTCCCTACCTATGGCGAGGCGTGTGTGCAAAATATGCAAAACAAATGGAAATTCACTGGGGAAATGCTCCAAAGCATTTTGATGACAAATTGGAATCATGAACCCAGAATCTCTGGTTCAGACCTTCACACTAGGGAAAACAAGCCAGATGCTCAACCAAAGGATCAAAACCACTAGTTAACCCAACCTTCAGTATGCTGAAAATCCAAGTGTGTGCAATTGCGTTAATTCCCATCCTTCAGTTGTCGCAAGAACCTAAGCTCCATCAAGTTAAGCTACGTAGTTTATTCTAACTCCAAAAGCATATGGGACATTGCCTCGCTGATAGTTAGGCATCCATAGCCCTGACGAGGTTGTTGCTATGATTCTCCTGAACATTGCTCTACTGTCAGTTGGGCGTCCATAACCCCGATAGAGTTTCTCGTATACCCTTGAAAAGATGAGTTTCTCTTCTTTTGATTTTCAATATTTTTCTTTCTTTATTTTTTTTCTTTTCTCTTTTTGGTTCTCTTATTTCAACTTGCAAGCAATGAAGCTTGCGCTTAGGGCTGAGAATAACAGTGGCACTAGAGCAGAATATTAGATTTTTCAATTAACTAGACTTCACAAAGGACCTACAGTGACCATTAGATCCTTAAAATATGTGAGAGATATAAGATTCTAGAATACTTCAGAATCAAACCAACCAACAATTTATCCACTTTGAAAAAAAATATAGATCACTTAATACTAACAAAAGATCCTCACCATCCACTCTGAAAACTTGATTAGATTTTGACAAAGAAATACATAGAACAACCCCAGGAAATAAGAACTATTGTTGTGTGCACAGATGTGCCCAACCAAAAGTAGAGGGACCCCAAGCAAAGCAATAGCAAAGAAAGAGAAAACAAAAGCGAACATAAAGCAAACACCAAAACCAAAGTGGGACAACAAAAGACAACAACGAAGAATTGACTCTAAAGAAAGCAACCTACAACAAACAAACTAACCTAAGGAAAGTAGGAAAGTAGAGTATTTACAAGAAACCTACACTACTCAAAATGAGTTATGTACAAAGATATTTACAAATAAATATGTTCAAGCAAGGCCAACCGATACTCATGCCCATTGGATTTTGCAATGTGTGCACAAGCAGACGGGCAATCATTATAGTTCTCAACCATGCAGATTTATCCTTATGTTTAGAGAAAATAAATTCAATATGTCAGCATTTAAATTCTACCCCAACATCATGAAGAATCAACAATTGAGGAGGCTTATTAAACCCATGATTAATCAATAAAAACGTTTGTTTTTCCTCATTCCCATAATCAAACTGATAAGTGCAGCTATGAAAATTAACACGAACAAGGAAGGATAGAACCTGGATTTTAGCACATGGAGGTGGAAACATTTGACAATTGAGAGTGAGCACTGCATAGTAAGTCTTTGCATCAGCAACCTCAGGTGGGCATGGTGGAGGGTGCAACATTTCAGGAATCAAGTCTGCATAAGGCAGGGAGAACGGGGCAGCAAACACTTCTTCCACATCTTGCATGGGATCAACAATCCCCCTTGGTAGTTCTTCAAAAAATACTTCTCCACATTGATCATTTGCAAACTTGGGATCCATTGATTTTTGTCCTCAAAAGGTGGCACACTGTCCCATCTCCTTTCCCAAGCATTGTCTTTATTTATGTGGTGTTCAATCTTGTGGGACAATGACATGCAAAAATCTACTCTACTGCAGCCATCTAAATATGAAGGAGGATCAACAACGATGATGGCGGAAGGACTCCAAGTTGCATCTTGTAGTCGACTGGGTGCTTCATCTTTGTTGGCAACTATTTTAGCATCCCTGCCTTTATCTTCTTCTCTTTTTTGTTCATGAATCTGATCATGACGTTCACTAGTTTCCCCTTGTTCACTATCATTGTAAATGGAGAAGGAACCCCTCTCCCAATCTGAAAACTCTAGTGCATCACCATTCGAAGGCTCAAGGAGTATGTCTTCATCACTACCATCTTCTGGGATGTGCTCTTCCTTCGCGTGAGTATACCTCCGTAGTACAATTCCCAATGGAAAGAAGTCATCAGTTGATGGTACCTCATCAAGGGGACCAAAATCCACTATGCAATCTCTCTGCAAGGAGTCATCATAAAGCCTATCGTCCATGGTACTCAAATGCTCTTGAAGAGGGAGAAATTCTTAATGACTAGTGGACAACATTCCTATTTGATCTACTACATCGCTTGAAAGCTCAAGACTGTATTGTTGTCCTTCTTCTATTTTTGTCCCATCATCCTCTTGAGGACTGCCCCCAACCGAGTCATTACTTGGCTCGGGCTCTTGATCCTCATGTTCCATCCTTGAGGCAATTGCAGGAAGTGGTGTACACGGCTTCCTTGCTTGTTCTTTGACTTGCTTGATGGCTTCTTGGCACAGTCCGCACGTGAACTCTGAGTGGGATGAATCATGGAGCCTACACCAATTTGGTAGAAGAAATACCTCCAAATCCACTTGGTATTTTAGCTCTCACCAATCATTTGCTAATCTGGAGATGAGTTGGTCACATCTTTCTACTATTGGGTCCTCATCATCACTTGGAACAAAAATATGGTAATGAATAGCCGCGACCTGTAATTGTTCCCACTCCTCCAAATCTGCATTTTTAGATGCTTGGTCACTATCATTGATGAAGAAGAAGTATTCTAGTCTAATTTTAGTTATGCCTTCATCATCATTTTTTGCTGTCCCAAGGCTATCAACTTCTTCCCCTTGCTGATTTTCAGCATCTTCATTGGCTGCCCCAGCATACGTTGCTGCAAACCTCATTGATTAATCCTCAACTGCCAATGGCTCCTCTTCTAGATTAGAGGATTTCTCTTTGCTGGTGAAGGAAAGGATTTTCAACTCCATCCTTAGTGAACCTTCACCAAATATTTTTGTTGTCCCCAAAAAATTAGCTTCTCCTTCTTGATTTTCAGCTTCAGTGTTTGTTGTCCCAACACTAGTTTCTAGTGGATTTCTTGGTTTATCTTGAAGGTGTTGTCCTCCAGATGTTGATAGCTTTTCTGCCTCATGGGATGAATTATTCTCCGTGACAGTTGGTTGCTCCAACTTTTTCAAATTTCCTTTGACTTGGGTGATGATGCTTGCACACGAAGGACACGTAAATTTCAAATGTGGTGCATTTTGAAATCTGCACCAAGTAGACATCAACACCTCCTCCAATCTTGGTCTATCTTTGCTACCAAAACATTCTTGGATCAGCTCTTCAAATGCCTTGGCTCCCATATTATGCATTTCCTCTTCTGGATCTTTGAGAGCCAAGGGCTGGTATATTTTCCAAATGGGAATTTCTCCTTGCAAGACTATTTCAATTCTTCTCAAGAATGTTAAGACACTCCAATTCATTGTGCCTATGGGTGCCATGGATCCGACATCTATCCGCCAATGTGAATCATTGCAATGGCCTTCTCAATCTCCTATTTAAATATGCATGTACCTGAGTGATGCTAATTTGCACATGATGCTCCATTTTGACTCAACTTCTGTTTGCCCTCAAAAATTTTCGATTTCATGTTTCAGCATTAAAAGAGATCTCTCTATTTCAGATTTCTTCTTTGAAAGTGCTCTTATCGATTTCCAACTTTTAGCTTTGTAGCCACAACATGTCATGCCCTCTTAGCGTTAGTTTTGTTGATGGTGTTTCTATGCACTTCTCAACACAAGTAATGCATAGGTGCATCACCTCTTTTGAAAGACAATCTTCCACAATCAAATTGTAGAACACTATCCCAAGGTCTCTCGGATGTCAGGTCTTGATAGTTCTTGGAATATCTCGGTTGTTTCATGTGATTTGCTGGAATCACAAGGCAGACTTACAAATGAGTTACAAAGCGGGGAAGTTGGATCTACAAATAGAGTTCTTAAGATGGGAGAGTTGTTGTGCATTTGCTACAGGTTCAAATAACAGTGTTGAACTCCATTTGATCATCAGATTTAACTTTACAATGTGTAATGAACCTTGCCTAACGTTACTTATTAAAAAAAGGAAAAAAAGGGCAGGGAAGAGAGAATGTTCCTAGATCTGAAACTACAAATGAATAGTGATCATGGAGATTGCTACAATAGAAAAACTCCCTAAACTGGGTTTTGCTTGGCCAAGAGGAACCTACAGTTACACAAAACCAGTGCAATCTTCTAGGGATTGTAGATTTTTATTTTGCATACACACATCATGAACATGCAAGTGAACTAAGTTGTAGTAATCAAATAAAGAATCTTAGGCTAACTTTGCACAACATCTTGTCATCAACAAGTACCAAAAGTATGGGTTGGAAATTCATCAAATACTAAAACAACAATCACCATTACCACTTCCATTCAAGAAGCTACAACTAAAACTAACTTGGAAGGTAGAACAATGCACACATAATGATAAAACTCAAAAGTACCACCCATATATCATGCAATGTTGCTTTCTATTGCTGCAAAATGTTTTTACACCAGCTCTCCAACCCTTTACAAATGAGGGGGAGATGCCTATTTATAGTTTTCCAAAGCTTGAATGAATGGCTAGGATGTATTTACATTGTGTGACTCAGATTCAATTACATTAGGGCTTCACCTACCCCCCAATATTCAGCAATTTAAAATACATCTTTGTCTTTTTCTTATTTCATCTTGTAGTGGCCAGTCATTGTAGCAGTTTTGTCTTCTAGCTGATTTACCTTTTACTGTATCTAAAAATATGTGAAAGCTGCCTTCTTTCCTGTGGAATTGCAACAATATTCATTGGATCAAATGGGTCTGTTGATGATTGGCATCAATGGATTGGTTGCCCCTGATTCGGGTGGACAACCCCCAAAGATCATCTCATTTGGTGAAAAGGTAGGACAACTTCCCTATGCATCTTTTCCATTGACTTCCTTGGCACGAACCCTCTTCTAATGCCAACTCTATTGATGGGAACCATGAGGAGAGGTGGGCATAAAATGAATGGTGCTAGGAGCCATGCGATTTTCCTTGTTCATCTTTCTCAATGGGAATCCCGACGAATCCGAGGTAGGCTTCTTGAAACCTACATGCATGAAGCGTCGTAAGTGATTTCATACACAAATCAAGGGAAATGTTAATCAAATATTACAAACTCCTTATTATATACATCCATGCATCATCAAAATATCATAGTATTTAGTGTGAATTTCCATTAGTAGTTTACTGGAGAGCGTTTGAATGCTCCAGGACCGATAGGCTAGAATGTTGTTTTAGGAATGCCATTTTGAAACTAACGAACAGAGCAAGGAACTCTGGATGGTATCTCCCGATTGAAAATTTGGAGTTTGAAAGGTCTAGGGAGGATAATATTCAATTTTAGCATCTGGGTCGAAGTCCGTTTTCAAATCGGAGGAGCTTTTGGATGTTCCGGAAACATGAGGGCAAAATGTCTTTCTAGAAATGCTGTTTTGAAAACGGCGAGCAGAGCATGGAACTCTAGATGGTATCTCCTAGCTACAAATTTTGAATTTGAAAGGTCTAGGGAGGATAAGATCCAATTTTTATTATCTGGGTCGAAGTTCGTTTTCAAATCGGAGGAGCGCTTGAAGGTTCCAGAAATGTGAGGCCGAAATGCCGTTCTGGAAATGTTGTTTTGAAAACGACAAACAGAGCATGGAACACCGGATGGTATCTGCCAGCTACAAATTTAAAATTTGAAAGGTCTAGAGAGGATAAGATCTAATTTTAGCATTTGGGTTGAAGTCTATTTTCAAATCGGAGGAGCGCTTGGACATTCTGGAAACGTGAGGCCAGAATGTCGTTCTGAAAATGTTGTTTTGAAAACGGTGAACAAAGCATGAAACTCTAGATGGTATCTCCCTAATGAATATTTGGAATTTGAAAGGTCCAAGGAGGATAAGATCTAGTTTTAGCATCTGGGTTAAAGTCTATTTTCAAATCGGAGGAGTGCTTGGACATTCCAAAAACGTGAGGCCGGAATGCTATTCTGGAAATGATGTTTTGAAAATGGTGAACAAAGCATGGAAATATGGATTGTATCTACCAGCTAAAAATTTGGAATTTGAAAGGTTCAGGGAGTATAAGATCCAATTTTAGCATCTAGGTTGAAGTCTTTTTTCAAATCGAAGGAGCGCTTGGACGTTCTAGAAACAAGAGGCGAGAATGTCGTTCTCGAAATGCTATTGCAGGAATCCTATTTTGAGATTTTTGCAACTTCCTGTAACTTAATGAAACCTTGTAAATTCACTTAGGCACCACAAAAACATCCCAAATCCATAGGAAACCTATTCCCAAAGACAAAAATGAAGGAAAAAGTGAATCGAGCGAGTGGGGAAGCGAAGCCCGAAAAACCCAAGACTTAGCAATTTTTTATATTAGGGGAAAAATATGGTCAGCTGAAAATGAGACTTTGAAAGGCACGTTGACCAAATAGGACACCAAAAAAGGGGCACACAAAATGAGATGGGGGAAAAGTAGCCTATCGGGAGTGAAAAAAGTGGGTCCCTACCTACGGTGGGGTGTGTCTGCAAAATATGCACAACAATATACTTGTTCAGAGACTCGACTTTTCCACATTTTTGATGTTGTATCATCTCTCATTTGATATCATTTGTACACTTTGACACTATTATTTTGAGGTTATATAAGATATGCAGTGGCAATTGAGTGATCCACATGTTGTTTATGCTTTTATTATGGATGTTTATGATGGATGTGTTTATTTTATTTTTTATATGCTATATGATGTTCTATATAATTATGGCATGTTTTATGTATGGATGCATTTATGCGATGGTGATGTTATAATTTTATTTTATTGATTTTATGGATGATGTGTTTATGACAGTAAATAAGATGGATGCAATTATGCAAATGATATGGTATGCATTGTTCTTTTGTATTTTTCTCATGTATATATTGATGATATGGATGAATGAATGAATGTGAAATAGTTTATTATGGAATCAAAATATGATAAATGCATGTATATGTATGACTTATGATTTCCCATGCATGGTAAATGAATGAATTTCTCTTGAATATGATAAGTGCGAATGTATCTAGATATATGTTAATGCTCTCTTTTTGGATTTTTCATGATGTGAATATATGACCTAAATGTTGGATGATTATGTGGATGGATTATGATTATGAATGATGCCAATGTATGGATGGATTTATGACATGTATTAGTGTTTTCTATATGGATGATGATGGATGCATGATGAATGATTTAGGATAAATTCTTTCTTTTGGACTTTTCATGATGTGAATTTTATGATGATGCATGGATTATGATATTATTATGGAAATTGTTAAGATGATTGTTTATATCAATGATTTATGTATGAATAAAAGAATGAATTTATTATGACTTCAATATATGATAATGAATTAATGAATGATGTTGTTGTTATGGAAAAATGCTTTATATTTGTGGTTATGCAATGCAATGCAAATGTGTGATGAATGCATAATGGGTTTATGGATGATAATGTGTTGTTTTATAATGAAGCTACCATCATGGATGATGAATGGATGCATGATAACCTATTCTAATGATATGATATGGAAAAAAAAATGAATGATTTTTTTGTTATGTCAAGTGTACTCAATATTTTAGTGAGAGATAACATCATGTTGAGAGTTACCAGCCTTGCTAAAATCTATATATGCAAACGCAAAACTAATATGAATGCAATCTTATTTATGCAATGTTGCCATCTGATTTATTGTGCTTGGTATCATCATTGAGCATTTTATTTTGTTAAAATTTAATACAAACATTGACGGTATAATTAGACCATGATGACCTAAGTACAACCTTCATACAACTTCCATTGAGATTTGATAGTACAAGATAACACAAGCATCTAGGTATTATGGGACCAAGATGACTTGAATATTGCTTGTATAAATAAACAAGAGTTAATCATTTTCCCATGCAAATTCAGAATATCATCAATGATACTTTGTAGAGAATGTCTCATGAAAAGTTGCATAGTAGTAATGATTGACTCATAGATAGAAGACAAATAAAATATCATTCTTGATCATAGCCCCTCTAGTTTACGACATCATTGAGGTACTCCAGAGAAATGATAACAACAATCAAGACACAACAAATGAACATTTGTGCTAAAGTGATCCAACCATGATTTAGAAGGTGATCCTCGAGTGAGATTTGATTTGATTTATCTTGAAGTTTGATTTGATTTTGATGGTTGATTTCTTGATTAATTGATGTTCAGTTTGATGGTTAAAGTGATTATTGTTTTAGCCAAGGTTACGATGTTGTTTGTTTGTCTATTGATTTAAACTCAATGGTTATTTTCCCCCAGTGAGAATTTTTTTATTATTATTATGGATATGTACAATGATAACCAAGCCAAGGTGGGACACGGCCGTGGTAACTAGATATGGACATGCAACTCATTGTATGATAGACATGAATGTGTAGTGATAGCGAAGTGCCGACAGTCGACACACATTTAAATAGATGGAGGAGCCAACCTATCACAAATAACGCTTGTTTACCAAGTTTTCACCATTTGTTTTATTACACTTTTTCAGATTTTCAGATTTTTTTGTTGTTACCAAGACGTCTATTTGCCAAGTTTTCATCAAGGCAATGATTTTTTTGATTTTTGATATTTTTTTCTTTTTTTGTTTTTGTTTTTGTTTTTTTGATATTTTTGATTTTTTGTTGTCACCAAGATGCTTGTATTCCAGGTTTTCATCAAGGCAACAATTTTCTATTTTAGAACATTTTCTGATTTTTATGGAGTTTTTCATGACATTTTCTGATTTTTATGGAGTTTTTCAAGACTTTTTTTTATTTTTATGATTTTTTTCAGGAATTTTAAGTGTGCATTAGATGAATTATGTGTAAAAATTCTTCAAATGAAGTTTTATAATTGGTTCTTCAAATAGATCCCCTTCTGGTGCAAATAGTTGATACACCCCCGATTCAAAGACTGAAACAATAACAAAAGAGCCTAACCAATTTTTCTCAAATTTTACTTTCTTTCCTCGATCTTTGTGATTATAGGGATTTTAATTTAGCACTAGATCACCTACCTAAAATTTCCTTGGTTTAACCATGTGATTATAGCTCCTAGACATTATTTGTTGATATGCTTTTAGGTGATCCACTGCAAGTTGATGACATTCATCCAACAATTCTAGCTCTTATAATCTAGACACTCGATAATCTTCATCTGAAATGAGACCTTTCAAGGAAACACAAAGTGATATTATTTCAACTTCAATAAGCAAGACAACTTCAGATCCATATACAAGGGCATATGTTGTGGCTCCTCTGGTTGTCCAGATGCTTGTGTGATAGGCCCACAAAGTAGGGTTTAGTTGAATATGCTAGTCACATCCAACATCATTGATGATTTTCTTTAAAATCTTTAGGATAGTTCTATTTGAGGCCTCTGCTTGGTTGTTTCCTTGTGGGTAATAGGGTGTAGAAAACCAATGTTGGACATGGAACCTTTCATAGAGTTCCTATACATCTTGATTCTTAAAAGGTTTTCCAATGTCTATGACAATGGATTGAGGGATACCATATCTACTGATGATATAGTTCAAGATAAATGATGAAATTTGTTTCCCTATGATGGTGGTTAGAGGCACGGCTTCAAACCACCTTGTAAAATATTTTGTTTTTGTAATCATGAATTTGTGTCCATTAGACAAAGATGGGTGAATTTTACCTACAAGATCCAACCACCACTAACAGAACGGCCATGTTGATGCACAGGGTTGCAACTCTTATGCTGGTGCATGGATAAGATTACCGTGGATTTGGAATTTTTCATACCCTTTTATAAATTGAAAGGATTATCTCTCCATAGTCGACCAATAGTATTTGAAACAAAGGAGTTTCTTGGCGAGGGTTAGACCACTTGAATGAGTGTCACAAATACCCTCATGGGCTTCTTGCAAAGTTGTTTCAAACTCATCGTGTTCTAGACACCATAAGAGAGTTCCATCAACACCTCATCGGTATAGTACATCTGCTATAAGGGTATGGCGAGCAATTTGGTGGATGATATTTTTTTTTGGTTTTGAGAGAGATCGAGAGGAAGGATATTATCTTTTAGGTAAGTATAGATCTTCCCATAAATGGAGGTATCGAAATCAATTACGTGGCATATGAGTTGGGACCCAAGATCATCATAAGCAGGGGTAAATAGTTGTTCCACCATGAACTCATAACGACTTCATTTTTTTGGATTTTGTAGTAAAGAAGCAATGGTAGCCATAACATCAGTAGCTTTGTTGTCAATCCTTGGGATTTGAGAAAATTTAATGTCAACAAAATATTTCTTGAAGTCATCAATCATCCTTTTATAGGGCATCAATTTTTCATCCTTTGTTTGGTAATCATAATTGACCTGATTAATGACTATCGAGAATACCCATAAACCTGCAATTCTATAATTTTCCATTCTACAACTATCTGGATGTCAATGATAAGTGCTTCATATTTTGTCGTGTTGTTGGTGTAGGGGAACATCAATTAATGTGATTTCAGAATGGTGTGCCCTTGGGGAGTGATGAATACAATTCTCACTCCTAATCCATGTTGAGTATATGATCCATCAAAATATAATACCCATTTCTTTGTTGTTACAATGAAGACATCAACATTTGGAAATTCAACGTGTAGAGGATGATCATCATGAATTGGTGCTTCAGCCAATTGATCAGTGATAGATTTCCCTTTGATTACTTTTCTATCAATATATTGGATGTCAAATTCAATGAGTATCATTACCCATTTGGCTAACCTTCCTTTCATATTTTCTTTGCTAAGGAGATAATTCAGTGGATCTATCTTAGGTATTAATCTGATTGTGTGAGTCAACATATAGTGTCATTATTTTTGTGTAGTGAACACGACTACTAAAAAAGATTTCTCAATGGATGTATCCTTTATTTCATAACCATTTAGATTTCTATTGATATAATAGATCACTCTCCTTTCCTATTGAATCTTCTTGTTCCGAAAAAGCTCCCAATGATTGATCAATTGTGGCCATATATAATAAGAGAGGCTTTCCTTCTATTAGTTGTGCTAGGACAAGTGGAATCATTAGGTGGAATCATTGTGGAGCAAGTGGGTAAAAGGATGGGTCTTATCAACTAGTTGTGATATGAATCTTCTGATTGACTGGATTTTTCCTTGAAGGGACCTTAACTAATTAATATTCTTTGGAGGAAAAATTTCCATGATAGCTTTTAATTTTGCAGGATCCACTTCAATACCTTTTTCTAACACTATATATCCCAATATCTTTGTTGATATTACCCCAAATACACATTTCTCTAGTTGGGTGAAGAGTTTGTCTAGTATCTCCAAATTTCCTTCTCTAGTGAAATATTTGGCCAAAACATCATCCACATAATCTTGCATAAAGGTATGCATCATGTCATAAAATATTTTTGTCATGGCTCTCTGATATGTTACCCTTGTGTTCTTCAATCTGAAGGGCATGACATTCCAATATAAGGTTCCCCAAGGGCAAGTGAAATTTGTCTTATCCTAGTCTTCAGGTGCTATTTTGATTTGATTATAGCCTAAAAATTCATCCATGAGTGACAACATGTCATGAATTGCTGTTAAATCTATAATGATATCAATGTTTGGCAAGGAAAAATCATCTTTCAGATAGGCCTTGTTTGTAGGAGTTGAGAAAATACAACACCACAAACCCCGAAGATCACCTGCATGCAAATAACCTGTCACAAAAGAAGAGATGGAGAGAAACAAGCAAGGGTTCTCTGAAAACTAAAAATGTATATATCAGAGAGAATGAGAGAATGAATTGATATTGAAATACAATGGGATCAATCCTTATAAAAAGGAGATCATGCAAACCCTAATAAAACCCTAATAGGAAAAATCCTAATAGAAGCCCTAATAGGATAACATTTAATAATTAATTTAATTATTAAATGTCACTATATGCAAACTAACGTGAAATCTTAAGAAGGGAATAAAGGTAACTTAATCAACATAATTAAGTTAAAACCTTTACTCTAACACCCCCCCTTAAGATGAGCAATAGTGCTGCTACAAACAAATGCAGAAAAGCAAAGGTAACTACAATGCAAGAAGGCAACATGGGTCCCAAAAACTAGGCCAGATCAGGTACCCAAATACAACCAAATCTCTGTAAAATGGAGAAATAGAGAAAACCTCATGGGAAAAAGCTGTACTCCAAAAAGAGAAGAAGAAAGCCAAGAAGAGACATCACTGAAGCAAAAGAAGCTGCAAACAACTGTCGAAAGATGACTGCTATGGTGCTGAAGAACCTCCGCTGAAGATAGGATGATCAGGAACAAGAAGACAATAATCTGCATAAGTGCCCATACGACACTACTCGAATCAGATGGCAAACAAAGGTAAACACCTGGAACGAAGATACATATGGCACAAGAACCAATAGTCTGAAACACTGATCAACTGAGAATGGAAGATTCCTTCCAAGGTGAAACCAAGGAAGCATTAGCACGAATAGTATAATACCCCCCCATAATGATGAACTAGGAGCCTGACAGATCAACTGAAATGGTGTGCAACACCCTGTAGTGCATGAAGAAAAAGATACAACATCTGAAAGTGCACAAAAAAGCACCTGCAACTGAAAAAGTGGTGTGCAAAACAAAGCACACATGCATGAGGCTGGAATCATATGTATCCATGGTCGTCGTGGAGGGACACTCACGAGACAAAGGTGTGATGGCAAACAAAGGAAAACTACACAACCCCCCATGGTATGGATTCAATGTCGTCATGGAGGGATACTCACCAGACAGAGATGTGATGGAAAAACAAAGGAAAACTACACAACCCCTCATGGCACTTTATAATATCAGTGCGAGTACAAAATATGGCACAACCTTATGTGCAAAATCCCAAAAGATGCATGTACAATAGTGTGGCACTTTATCTCAGTGCGTTTACATAAAAGATAGCTTACAAATGATGCTCAAAATGTCCTTAAAGGACAAAATACTGGAAATACATGAAGAACAGCCAAAAACAAAGCATCCCATGCAAAAAAAATGTTTCCAAGAGCAAATATGTCTAGGTAATCCACCAGAGTGTGAAAACACAAATAACTGAATAAAATATACTTGGAGTGAAATCTAAAAAAATGGCATAGATGAAACTGAAGAGCTCGGAAATATAGTTCTAACGCCGCTAAGATTGTGAAAAACGGAGAAACTGATCAAAAGTTATGAGCTTGAGACTGAAAATAGCCCCTTTGTCTTCAACTAGCTGTAGAATGCATCAACAGAAAAAAGAAGTGATGAGACCCACACCACTGGAAAGATGAGAAAACCAGATTTTCGATGATATCTCGTTTACCAAAAAATGATATCGTATGCCCAAGTTACGGCCTCCGGAATAAATCAGCTTGAAAGAGGGAAAAAACCAATGCTGGGTTAAATTTGACGATCATACGGCTGTCGCAGCAAAAACACTGTGTTAAATTTGATGGCCAAACAGCCATCACCGTAAAAGTGTGATTGGGCTATAAATGAAAAAAATTGTTTTTTATATTAGAAAAACAATAAAAAAAGTATGTTGATTTAAAAAAAAAAACCATAAAAAAGCATTTTTTTTATTTGTAAAAATTTAAAAAAAAAAAAAACATAGAGGGCGGGTCCCGCATGGGCCACCACCTGCCAATGTGGCCAGACGGTACCCATGCAGTACCGTCCGCTGTAGGTGGGGGCAGCGCCCAAGCGCCACCGCTTGCCGTAAGGATAGGCGGCGATACCCTTGGGTACCGTCCCTGCCTGCGCAGGGAGCTCGCAGGCCTAAGCAAGCCTTTAAAAGGCTTAAAAATTTCAGCGAAAATTTATTTTTTTGATTTTTGTTTTGAAAAAAAATCTAAAAAAATACAATATTTTTTTCGATAAAAAAATACAATATTTTTTTCGATAAAAAAATGATGAAAAAAAACATAAAAGATTTTTTTACCAGCAAATGGATGACCGTACGGTCGAAATGTAAATTTTTTTTTGCCTCAGGTTTCGACGTTGTCTAAAATGGATGAATGGACAGTTGATTTAGGGGTTTTGGACTGCTGCGGACGCAATGACAATGTCCATTTGAGCTAAAAATGCTTCAAAAATGCAGGTGTGCCCTAGATGAAGAAAACAAGCCCCAAACCCTTGAAGCTCCAAAAATCTTCACAACAAGAACATGAAGCAGTAGGTCTAGAGCTTTGATACCATGTAGGAGATGAGAAAATAAAACACCACAAACCCTGAAGATCACCTGCATGCAAATAACCTATCACAAAAGAAGAGATGGAGACAAACAAGCAAGGGTTCTCTGAAAACTGAAAATGTATATATCAGAGAGAATGAGAGAATGAATTGATATTGAAATACAATGGGATCAATCCTTATAAAAAGGAGATCATGCAAACCCTAATAAAACCCTAATAGGAAAAACCCTAATAAAAGCCCTAATAAGATAACATTTAATAATTAATATAATTATTAAATGTCACTATATGCAAACTAACGTGAAATCTTAAGAAGGGAATAAAGGTAACTTAATCAACATAATTAAGTTAAAACCTTTACTCTAGTATTGTTCAGGTCTCTAAAGTCGGTACAAATCCATATGATTCCATCAAGTTTTGAAATAGGTACAATGTTGGATATCCACTCTGAATATCAATGGGTCTAACGAATCCTACATCCAATAATTTTTTTAGTTTTGCCTTCACCAATAAGGCAATTTGGGGATGCATTTTTCTCAAATTTTTCTTGTCTAATTTGATTCTTGAATGGAGTGATAAGTCCTGCATGATGAGATCAGGGTCTCTCACTGGAAGGTCAGCATATGACCAGGTGAAGTTGAATTTCCTCTCTTCAAAGAACTTGACAAAATTAGGCTTCTCATGTTCCATCAAGGATTCTGTTAGATGTAGAGTTTTCACTATTTGTGCATTGACAATATTGACAGAATGTGTTGGCTTAATCATAAATTTAGATATTTCTTGGAAGTGTTTTGGGAGAGTGTCAAATTTCCCATCCTTCAGTGCCTTAGAGATGTTTTCACCACCGAATGCACTCTTTATTTTTATTTTTTCTTGATCTGATACTGCCATGGAATGGTTTTCACCATCAGATCTTTCTTCTATTTTACTCATTTTACAGCTAGGAAATTTGGCACTCCCTAGTCTAGAAGCTTCATTATGACATTCACTAGAGGAACTTGTTTCAATATTAACAACACACAGTAATTTGGCGAATGCCTCATCGTTTGAAAAGGTAGGGATATCAATTGGATCAGTTTGGTCCCAATTTATGAGTTCAGGATGTACTAATGGTATGGGATCATCTGGTGTGTTTAGGTCAGAGGTCGTAAGGGTCCTAATGGTGACATGGTCGTTGAAAAATAATATGGCAAGATTGAGGTCTATGATGTTACTCTATTTCGAGTGATTTGTCTCGCTAGGATTCTGATCATTTTCGATTGAATCATCGATTTTTTGTGATCCTAATTAAAGTTGTCCTAACCCTAAGATTTGTCCCTCCTCGAGTGTGGGAGTATACTTATGTACCACATTTATTTCCTTATCATGATAGGACTATTCTAATAGTGAATCCCACTCATATTCATTAGAATCAGTTTCATAGTGATAACTTGCTTGAAGTTGTAGAATCCTTTCAACAAACTTCTGCTTTGGGTCTTCCTTTATTTCTTAATCCTTTTGGTACTCTTTATATCCCAACCTTATTTTGTCTTTTGGATTTGTTATTATTGGTTGGATGGGTTCTAGAATACCTTCTTTTCTTCTACCAATAGGTCCTTGTCTCTCATAGCCCATTTTTTCCAAGACTGGGAAACCTTTGCCATATTATGTGGTTTGGACATTAGCCATTGCTGTGTGAGAATCAATTTCATCTTTGTAGAGCTAGTTTAGAATATTTGTCATCAGATTCCTATGTTTGAGTGCTTGATTTTATGAATCGTCCATCAAAAATTTTGACTAGTGGTGAGGCTGAGTGTGATGAGGTTGATGATTAACCATGGGATTTTGGTGAACTTAACCATGAAAGGTAGAGGGATTGTTTAATGGAGTATTCACCCACACATTTTTCTTTGACTTGGAATTTCTCCTCAAATTGTTTGGCCAAAGTGTTGAGTTGGGCTTTAGGGTTGATGGAAGTAGATGGGGTAGCTTGTTCCTTTTTCTCTAGCTGTTTGGACGAGAACCTTGGTTGGTTTTCTTCATTGGAGGATGTGGTTAGCAATTTTGACAATGGATTAGTTTGAATTGCATTACTGAGGATGTCAGAGGTAGAATCAGGAGCTTCTCGATTATGAGGTACAAATACATCCTGGATAGCCTTAAGGGCATTGCAATGTTGGGGACTATTGGAATTAACAGGGATTGTAATCTCTTACCCGTTGCAAGGAAATTTCAGACATTGATGGTATGTTGAAGGGATAACATACATTTCATTCCAAGTATGACCCAAGAGTATATTATATTTCAAATATTTATCTAAAAATTAGAAAACTACATCCTTTTGAGTTGGCTCGACCTGAATTGGTAGTACAATTAATCCTTTTGAAGCTGTTTCCTCATCATCATATGCCTTGATGGTGATATTTTTCTTTTCATCTATTGCAATTTCAGAGAATCCTAGTGCACAGACAAGTTTTAGAGTACATATATTAAGACTAGATCCTTCGTCTATTAGGACATGCTTGACATGAATTTTATGTATTAGGACCTCGATATGGAGTGTTGCATTATGAGGGTGGGTGAGATATTTTTTATCATTTTCTAAAAAGGATAAGCAATGAGGTGCAACTAAATGTCCCACCATGGCTTGGAAAGTACATACTTCCAAATTATTTAGTACTATAGTATCGTTATGATATTGCTATCAGGATTCAACGATGTAGTTTTCGAGTCAAACTCATTGACCCATGATTCATGAGTAGTGGTTAACAAGAACCCATCTCTCATGATAATGAATGGTCCACTTAGCACTCATTGCATCTAGGTGATGCTCACAGAGGTGAAGCATTGGTCCATCTCAGGAGGTCACCCATCCTAGTACTACTCCAACTCAAGTGCGCTTAACCACGGATTTTCCCCCAAGGTTAAGCCCACTTAGCTTGCTACCCCATTTGCAAAACCTTCAGCAAGTGTTATGACTTATGAACCATTCATTATAGATCCCCTTTTAGCTCATCAATCGATAAGTAGGAGGTTTCTTCCTCATGAGCTAAAAGGGGCTCTATAATGAATGGTTCATAAGGCATAACACTTGCTGAAGGTTTTACAAATGGGGTAGCAAGCTAAGTGGGCTTAACCTTGGGGGAAACTCCATGGTTAAGCATGCTTGAATTGGAGTAGTATTGGGATAGGTGACCTCCCGGGATGGACCAATGCTTCACCTCTATGAGCATCACCTAGATGCAATGAGTGCTAAGTGGACCATTCATTATCATGAGAGATGGGTTCTTGTAAACAACTACTCATGAATCATGGGTCAATGAGTTTGACTTGAAAATTACATAGTTGAATCCCGATAGCAATATCATAATGATACAACAGCACTAAATAATTTGAAATTTTCTACTTTCCAAGCCATGGTGGGATATTTAGTTGCACCTCATTTCTTATCCTTTTTAGAAAATGATGAAAAATCTCTCACCCACCCTCATAACGCAACACTCCATATCGACTAGGGCTTTTTCCAAGATCTCTTTGTGAGTGGGTGAGATTTTAAAGAGCTCCAATATTGATATTTGTGCAAGGATATTTTGGAGCCGATCGACAATGTTATATTGATGAGATGGAGTAGTAGGTGTTTTAGAAGTGTTTCCTTTTAAAATATATTTGGTTTATGCCCTTGTGGTCATATTTACGGGTACACTATCTTGTTTTCTATTCATTTTGATGACATTATGTTGATTATCTATTGTAGCCATGCCTTGTTGGATATTATGGACTTTATTGGAGAGAATGTTGATGTCATTGATTGGATGGTTAGTTGCAACAAGGTCTAGTGTGTTATTGATCTCAATGTCATTTGCATGATCTTAAATGGCTGAAATATGATAGATGGTGGTGTCATGAACATAGTTCACACTTTTTCCTTTACCGTTCATGGTAGAAGATTCCCCTTTGTCATAATTGGGTAATGGGTTCTTGAATACCCCATGATCGGTGTTGGTTTGGGGTTCTTCTATTTGTATGATCTATTGTCAATCAAATCTTGTATTTTGTGTTTCAATTGCATGCAACTATTGGTTAGGTGACCTTTGCATCTATGAAATTCAAAAAAGTGGGCCTCATTTCACCATGATGATTTTGCTTTGGGTTCAAAACCTCGGGTGTTGATTAGAGTGATAATATTTTGCACAATAAGTTCTTTCAATGTGGATTCATAGGATTTTCCCAAAGGTGTAAACCTTCTATGACTTTTTGATGTTTGGTATGGTAAGATCCTGGATGTTGTGTTACCTCAATTTTTTTGAGTATTTCCTTGGTTAGTATTTTGGCTATTGCTTTGGTTGGTATTTTGGTTATCTTTTGATTGGTATTCAAGGTGCTTCCTGACAAATTGAAGACCGACTTAGCATTATGCATTTCAGCTGAAGTGTCATTGCCATGATTTTGGTACCTTTTCCAAAAGTTTGGTTTGTCATTGTTGGAGGGATTAGATGAAATTTTTTTGTTATAAATTATCAATATTCCTTGCTTGACCAAAGCTTCTTCAAATTTGATCCCATTTTCGATCATTTTTTCGAAAGTTGGAGGACATTATAGTTCAAGCCTATACCTCATGTCATCATTTAAATTGTCCATGAATACCTCTATCTTCTCTTTTTTGGCATGGTTCGAGGATACCTTGCGAATAATATTCTTCACCTTTGTAGAAATACTAAGAATGATTCTCCCTTCTTTTGTTTGATATTTCAAAGGTCCTTCATTGTGGTTTCATGTTGGATGTTATATGAATATTGGGTGATAAATTTATTGACTAATTCCTCAAAATATTTGATTCCTACAGGTAATTGCGAGAACCATTGCATGTACTGCCCTCCCAAACTATGTGGGAATAACTTCACCAAATATGTTTCCTCATGGGAAAATTCAAGGCTCATTGTTTAGAATAACCTTATGTGAACTATTGGATCAGTTTTCCCATTGTACTTATCATATGTAGGAAATTCACAATGTTTGGGAAATGGTTGATGGTTTGATCAAAAGGGTAGGGACATATATCTTGTAAGGAGTACCTCTTGATGGTCCCAGTTTGCATGTTTTTCATTTTTTATTGGAGGGCTTGTATTTTTTGTTTCAAAGTATCCATGGGGTCATTGGTTTTTGCTTCAACTCTTGTTTTAGTTTGCTTTTTTGTTTCTACCTTCTTAGGAGCTTTCTTTAATTTCATGATATCAAAACCTTCAGGTAGTTGGACCCCTTTGTTTACTAGCATCAAAAGGTTTCTCACCCTCCTTTTAAAAGATCCTCTCAATGAATTTATGAAAATTGGGATCTTGTTAGGATCTTTCTATGGTTTCCTCTATCTCCTCTCCAGAAACTCCGAAAAAGGGGTTTTCTTTTCTTTCAACCATGGTATTTTGGTCATCGATTTCCTTTTGCTCAAGTTTTTGGTTTTGCAATCTCGTTAAAATGGGCATACAAGTGATGAAAATGTTCTAAGCATTTGATCAAAGTTTGGGAGTGCCAAAATGACTAGTTTAAATCTAATTAAGAAAGCTTTATTTTAGGATGAAGGATGATGAATCTTGATGAAGGATGATAAATCTTGATGGTAAAAAACAACTACTAAATCAGAAATAGGTGTGATGAGGAGGCACTTTTTAATGTTTGATCAAAGTTTAGCTGGAGAATTTCACTTGAAAATGTTGGTTTCGACAAGTTTGAGATTCTGGTATGACTAGGGAAAATTCTTGGACTGAAAATGTTTATGAATTGTGAGGTTAAAATTTGGGCAAACAGGGGTTTCAGCTCCTTGGTTTAATTTTTTTATGGATGCGCTATAATAGTGAACAAAAGAACTAAAAGATAGATGTGCCAAAAAAGAAGATGTATGCACTAAAATATTGCATGTATGCACCAGAACAGGCTATGTATGTGCCGGAATGTGGTATGTATGTCTAGACACCTAGAAATGACTTAGGCCTACAACCACTATTTTACCACTTTTCATCCTAGCATAATTATAACATTTTAATTATGTCTCTAACCCACATTCAACTATTAATTAAATAATTTATAATTATTTAATTAATTCATAATCTCTCATTCTTCATAATTATTAAATAGATAAATCTTATTTATTTATTTAATAATGTCACTAATTGTCAAAGTCTTCTAATAATTAAATAAAGTCAATCAATTTATTTAATTAATCCGTATCATTAATGTACTCCTGATTATTAAATTAATATATTGATTTAATATGTCACTAATTCCTAAATCCTCTTAATTAAATAGATTTGCTAATTTATTTAATTAATTAAACTACTTCTAAATTAAATAATTATTTGTAATTATTGAATTATGGCATGTGACATTTCTATATTTTTAAATAAAACAAAATCATTTAAAAATATCTCACATACTTAACTGATTCTTCATTTAGTAATTGATTTCAAAATTCAATTACTTATTATCTCACAAAATCCATATTTTGAATTATTTTAATTCAAAAGGGAAATATTCCTCTACAAATCAAGTAATTTCTAAAATTACTGATTTTCTAAAATCTCATCCTCTTGTCTTTTGATTTTTACTAATTTCATCTCAACTGTCACATTCAGTCTTGATTTAGTTCATTTAATTAAATCTTATTCACACATATGGGTATTTTGCCCTAACCTTAAATTAGAGTTGCCTTATTGAATCTTGACCTTTGATTCTAGGGCATTCCTCAATATCTCATCTTGTCTATCCATTCAATATTGCATTTCTTATAAAATGACAATCTTGATCTCATTTTCGACAATGATAGTTTACTTAATTTATTTATTATTTTGGCATTCTCATATCACATAGGCTATTATTATTACTTGCATATTAGAGTTAACTTTTCTAGTTTGTATAGACTTACTTATAAAATCCTTCAAAGGCTTTTGCTAAGGCTAGACATATAGAATTTGCTCTCAAATATGAGGGCATCCATTATCATAATAGCAAGCTTGAGGAGGTAGAATGGAAATGAGTGATGGAGGAGAGAAATGGGTGAGACTATTCCAGTGTCATTCCTTTTCTCATCATTTCTCCTTTGCATTCCATTGAGTGATTAATATTATTGCATGCATGTTCTAACCTAGATCTGTTTTGCAGGATTTAATATTTTAGATCATTACATTGGTGAACCCGAAAATATAACACACATCTTGTAGGTTTTCATACGGCTTGAGATTTAATTTTCTAGGTACAGGTATACGAAACGCTGCAATTGCAAGCTCCTACAACGCAAGTGCTCTATCGAGTCGCATTTGTGCTCGCAAACGATGCATTCAACATTCTAAACTGCATTTGCGAGAACCAAAACCGTAAATGAACTCTTGAGCCGCATCTATCTCTGAGCCGCAATTGCCATCTGAGCCGCATCCACAGAGCCACATCTGTCGAGCGCGTCGCATTTAACTGGTAAAATTTCATTTTATTTTTTTTAAATAATAATTTTGTAATCTGGATCTGACACATCCATGACCAACTTTCTATTTTTTGGGATTAAAATAAACCAACCCTAGGATAGACACTTAATTATGAATTTACCAATCCTAGGATAGGAAACTTAATTTGGAATGTATCAATCTAGGATAGTCACCACACTTTACTTTGTTTGGTTAAAATGAATCCCATGTTTTTCTGAAGCAATATCTTCACATAGAATAGAAAACTTTCATTTGGGTTTAAAACTAAATATTTGTTTACTGTGTTTTTTTGGATAATAGGTATATGCTCTCCCCTTTATTGGGTGATAAAAAATCCAGACTTATCCATTTTTATTTTCATGCATTTCATGTTTTATTACAACCTTTAGAAGGCCTACCATAGTGGGAAAAAGTACTCACCCTACGGGAACGACCTAAGTGGGAACAACCAAAGCCAAGTTTTCCAACCCACTATAATCAAAAGAAAATTTGGAGAAAGTCTGCAATTTGATGGAAGTGTGCAAAGATAACCATCCCCAAAACCTTTGTTGTAAAGGTTGGGAGGTCTCCTAAGAGAGTTTATCATTTGTCGTGCTGAACGAAAACCTTGACTAAGAATCATAGTGTAGAAGCCAGCTGTGTCAGTAACCAAAGATTATTTCAATCACGGTGCAAGGGGAGGGAAGAATCTCCCCCAAAGACACTCACCATATAATCACCACAGATTGTTTGCTCAGGGGATTCAGTATCCACTTCCGTCACCTTTAGGACGCACCTGGAAAAGACAAAAACATGAGCACCCTCTAGGGGGTGACATGGTTGTGTGAATTGATGTGACTTTAAGATGTGGGTTGTGATTGTTACGATGACCCTTTGACTATTAAGAGTGAGTCTCCTTGAGCATACATTAAATTTTTTAATTTCTATGTGTTTGTCATCTATTTTCAAATAGACTTCAACAAACTAAAAATCAAAAATCTGGGTCAAAAAGCTTGTCAAAATTGCAAAATAGTTTTCGACTTTCTAAAAAACTAGCCCTCTGCAAAGCAATCGCTCTGATAAACCACAATCATCATCTAAAGTGCCGCAATCGCTTTGATTAGCCAAATTTGAGTCCTCTTGGGCTGCATTTGTCATTTTGAGCCGCAATTGCTTAGCATTGAGCGACATTTGATATGTCAAACCATAATTGTCCAGTATTGAGTCGCATTTGATCTATGAAACCGCAATTTTCTATCGTTGAGTTGCATTTTCCAGTATCCAAACATTCTGAGTGGCATTTGCTAGTCCTAAAATTACAGTCGAATTTCATCCAATGCATTTGCCTGATAAAACACCGCATTTGCAATTTCGAATCGCATTTACTCTCCCAAGCCGCAATTGGCCTGTCAAACTGTATTTGTGACCCCAAACACTGCATTCATCCTTTTGCAGAGCAAATTGCAAAATCCTATGATGCATCTAACTTAGCACAATGCATTTGCTTCTTAAAATGACACATTTGGTTGTAAACCACATCTGGAACCTTAAACAACGCATTTGTCTGACAATTGGAAAAATAGATTTCTTGTCAAAAACCAGAGGCCAAATTTTTGCAATCAAATTTTACTAACATCCTTTTCCACCAGTCTCTGTCAGAAACCAGGAAGGCAACTTGTCCAAGTCATCCATCTTTGCATTTTAGTCTTCATCTAGCTTGCAGTCTGTCATCCTCATCCTCATAGGTAAGGTCTAAAGTCCTCAAATTTGTTTTTGCACACCTTTGGGATAGGAGAACTTTCCTTCCTTTATCAAACCATTTGTCTCAAAAGTACATTGTCATTAGACCAAAATATTCCTTGGCTTTGTCCCTAGACCTGCTGCAAACTCTTATGCTCTTGCCATAACATTGTCATCTTCATGTTGTTTCGGGATGTGTCCTTCCCACGTCAAACAACATTGTCATTTTCACATTGTTTTGGGATGTGTCCTTCCCACATCAAACAACGTTGTCATCGTCATCGTCACCTGTAAATCGGTATTCAGCTTGGCTAGCAGAAAAATCATGGTTGTCCTTGGATTCATGTGTGTCGGCATCATTCACATGCATTTGTCACAATGTCCGTAAAACATCAAAAAGTCATAAAAATTAGAAAAAGTTTTGAAAAAAGTCCTAAAAATTTGAAAAATGTCTTGGAGAAAATACAAAAACATTCAAAAATGTGTCAAAATCCCAAAAAAAATATCAAAGTTAGTCATATCTGGTCAGTCTGTCTTGTCACGTCAGTCAATCTTTGTCATTTGTCTGAACTACATTGTCTCTATGCATTTGCTACGTAGGCAAGATTCATCTTTGAATCCCCAAGAAATTAGGTCAGTCCTTTAGGTTTGTCAAAATAAAATCGTAAGTCAAACATGGCCGCATTTGTCAAAGCAGTCATTCAAAGCGTCAATATCAAAATTCATGAAAATCAGTCAACATAAGCTAGTCAATCATACAGTTAGCATCAATCAGCTTGCCAAAGCATTAGTCAAAATGTCAATCTGTTGTCACTTTTTGGTCCTCTTCAAGATGTGTCCTTCTTGGATTTGGGTCTCGTCAAAGTGTCATTTTCCTTTTTAGGATGTGTCCTTCCTGACCTTAGGCACCGTCAAACTGTCACAATTTTCAAACTATCAAGCTTTCAAACAATTTATCTTCGACAAACAAACATTGGCAATTACAATTAAATGACTGTGAATTTTTGGCTATTTTGTCTTATCTTTTTATTGACTTGTATTTTGATCATGTTAATAGCTACCTCGAGGATGTCCCCTGAAGGATTTAGAGGTGCGACGACGTCTCATGACCTATTTTATTTTTCTTTGGTTGTTGTTTATGGATTGTCTTGAAAAAGAGACTGGGGCAAATGGGCCTCTAGTATGAGTTAGGATATTCCTTCTCTGCGATTGTTTGTTTTGTAATTGGATGAACTTGCACACCTTGTTCTATGTCATACCCTAGTCTTTTTTGTCCATTTGTGTCATTTTTACCACCCAATGATGATCTAAGCAATTAGTACCTTAGCAAATATTGAAGGATTCTAACATGCATTTCATTTTCAGCACTACCTTGCATTTTCCTTCTATCCTAACATTCAACTTTTTCTCTCTAACATTTCTTTGTCTCTTCATATTCTAATCTTCTCATCAATTTCAAGAGCACACTGCTACCTCCTCTCGAGGGGGCATACTGCTACCTCTTTGTCATTCTTCCTCAACTTATTTTGCACTGGGGAATATTCTAGACTTGTTTTCTTTTCCATAACGCAACAAGTTGCATTATGACAAAGAGGGGCAAATGTAGGCACCTAAAAATGACTTAGGCCTACAACCACTATTAAACCACTTTTCATCCTAGCATAATAATAACATTTTAATTATGTTTCTAACCCACATTCAACTATTAATTAAATAATTTATAATTATTTAATTAATTCATAATCTCTCATTCTTCATAATTATTAAATAGATAAATCTTATTTATTTATTTAATAATGTCACTAATTGTCAAAGTCTTCTAATAATTAAATAAAGTCAATCAATTTATTTAATTAATTTGTATCATTAATGTCCTCCTGATTATTAAATTAATATATTGATTTAATATGTCACTAATTCCTAAATCCTCTTAATTAAATAGATTTGCTAATTTATTTAATTAATTAAACTACTTCTTCTAAATTAAATAATTAGTTGTAATTATTTAATTATGGCATGTGATATTTCTATATTTTTAAATAAAACAAAATCATTTAAAAATATCTCACATACTTTTCTGATTCTTCATTTAGTAATTGATTTCAAAAATCAATTACTTATTATCTCACAAAATTCGTATTTTGAATTATTTTAATTCAAAAGGGAAATATTCCTCTACAAATCAAGTAATTTCTAAAATTACTGATTTTCTAAAATCTCATCCTCTTGTCTTTTGATTTTTACTAATTTCATCTCAACTGTCATATTCAGTCTTGATTTAATTCATTTAATTAAATCTTATTCAAACATATGGGTATGTTGCCCTAACCCTAAATGAGAGTTGCCTTATTGAATCTTGACCTTTGATTCTAGGGCATTCCTCAATCTCTCATCTCGTCCGTCCATTCAAAATTTCATTTTCTATAAAATGACAATCTTGATCTCATTTTCGGCATCGATAGTTTACTTAATTTATTTATTATTTTGGCATTCTCATATCACATAGGCTATTATTATTACTTGCATAATAGAAGTAACTTTGTATTTGGCATTAGATTTATTTATAAATCCTTCAAAGGCATTTGCTAAGGCTAGACATATAGAATTTTCTCTCAAATCTAAGGGCATCCATTTATTATAACAACAAGCTTGAGGAGGCACAATGGAAGTAGTCATGGAGGAGAGAAATGGGTGAGACTATTATAGCTTCATCCATTTTCTTTCATATTCTCCTTTGTATTCCATTGAATGATTTATTTTTATTGCATGCATGTTATAACTTAGATATCTATTGTAGGATTTAATTATATTTAGATCATTATAGTATGCATTGCAGGATTACACAAATGCACCAAAATAGGGGATATATGCACCAGAAAAGCTTATGTATGTGCTATAAAATTGCATGCATGTGCTAGAACAACAAATGTATGTGCTATAATATACTAGGGATGTGCCAGAATAGCAAAGGAATGCACTAAAAGATGGAATAAATGTGCTATGGTAGTTAATGCATGTGCTAAAATGGGAAATGTTCTCTAGTTTCCTTGATAGTTTGAAAGATTTTTCAAGTTTTTTGATAGAGAAATCTATTTGTTTCATTTGGAGTTTCTTCTGAATCAATAGTTGAACATTTTGTGTGATGTTTTCTTAAATTTTTTTTAAAAACACATAGGTAAAACACATTATACAAGTACAATCCTAGGCTATGTAAGACAATATCTACTGGATTCCCATTTGGGTTGCTCTAGTTGTGCTTACTTCTGGTGAATGATTAGAGGCTTGACCACACTAGCTCTCCCTTACATTGCACTCACTTCTATGGTCAGCCAAGCCTCA
Source organism: Sequoiadendron giganteum (assembly GCA_007115665.2). NCBI lineage: Eukaryota > Viridiplantae > Streptophyta > Pinopsida > Cupressales > Cupressaceae > Sequoiadendron > Sequoiadendron giganteum. Next base: position 504,742,178 of record CM021100.1, read on the forward strand.
GTCTTCATGACTCTCCCATGATGAATTTCTCATTTCTACCAAAAGCCACAAGAATATGGGATGACTTCAGAATGATTGTTCTTGCACAAGTAAATAGTAAGGGAATTTTTGGCTTACTACAATAAAGGGTTTTAATAAGGGAATTCCATTCATGGGAGATCATCCATATGATGAGATACCATTGATTCCCTTCTTGTCAGAACAATCCTCGTGATACTTAAACTTTCCTCAAGTACCCACATTTATATCATGGGTGGAAGTCGCTTGACTTTAGCGTGTTCTCGGTTGGGTCATTCCCTTGGGGTGATTACTTGTTGTCCCACCAAGGTTGGTCCTCTAAGGATTAAAAGCAATGAAAATAATAGGTCTGGATTTTTGATCACCTAGTTAAGGGGAGAGCATACATGCCTACCACTCCACAAACACAAAAAACCTGGTGTCCAGTTATCCTCCTAATTAGGCTAGATTCCTAAATTAACAAAAATAAAATAAAAATAAACTCTAGCCCCCCTACAACATAAACCATTAGTAGTTTCAACGTAAAATTATTTTGACAACATTCTTTATTATTTCAGCAGAGTCTCTGACTGCACATAAAATTCCTACAAAACAAAGAGAAAGACATTAATTCTCAAACTAATAACTTTATGGAAAATAAAAAATATGCGCCATAACAGTAAATAGATGCACTAAACTTTCACACAGATGCACTAAAATATTTCATGAATGTGCTAGAACAGTCTACGTATGCACTAAAATAAATTGCATATGTGCCAAAAAATTCCCTATATGTGCTAGAATATATTGCAGATGCGCTATGAAATTCCATAGATGCGCTAGAGTAGAGCAATGATGCACCAAATAACATTTTGCATGCACTAGAAGATTTCACGGTCATGCCAAAACTTTACACATCTTAGACTGTAAACACACTTTTCCAAAAAAAAATTTAAAATAGGGGTTGGGGCCCCATGGTGGGTGCCAATTTATGTGTGGTGTAAAATAGTGAAATAGTTAGTAAACTTAAACACACATCAATGAAATGTATTACATATGATGAAAGAGAAATAATAAACCAAACTATTATAACCATTCATTCGAAATAATTCCATTGTCCTCTATTCCTAGTTGATCTTTCAATTCATGCTCTTAGAATTATGTTTTGCACATGAATCTACTAAATGACAACCTAAGAAATGAGATGCTATATGAAAAATACTTAACTATATGCCTACATCTACATGTTTTAGGTATTTTAATTGCAATGTTAAATTATCTATGATGCAAATGTTGTTGTATTCAAATGATACTAAGATGGTTGTAATTAAAGATGCAATTCTAAATAAAGCGATGCAAGAAAATGCAACAAGTTAAGAAACTAAAACTAAAAGTGCCATGATAATGTAACTATGAACTAAAATGCTAAATGCTAACTAGAATATTCTCAAATTGCAATAATATTTCTACAGCATAAGTTTGTAATCAAATTATCTTTTTTAAAATTTTGTAGAATTGCCTTCTATTTATAATTTTTTTCAAGCTTGGGATGAGTTGGCAAAGATGGATGGTTGAGATCGTGATCCTAAGGCATCGATGATGGAGCACAAAGAGGTTGGAGAGAATCATGGAGGTGGTTCCCTTTGAGAGAACACATTGCCAAGTGTTGAAGGGAATAAGATGAAAGGAGAAGCCATGTGTCCAAGGTGGTTTCAAATTTTTTGTAGGTTGTTGATGCAAATTCTCATTTTACAAATTAGAAAAATTCAATTTCATGTGACAATTTGAATTAAAAATTTAAATTTAAATGAAGGAGTGAAATTAACTGAATGAAAAACTATTTAATTTTTGCATTTAATTAATTTAAGAAAAAAAGGATTTTTGAAAAAGAAGAATTAAGGGATGAACTATATAAATAAATTGATCAATTTATTTATATTAGTAGAAGAATTAGGATTTATTAATTAAATATCGAATATTTAATTAATTATGATCGAGACCATTGTTTATGTGCATACAATGACTCAAAATTTTGTATTCACAACACCAAGATCTAGTACCACTAGGTAAGATGCTAAAGCCATGTTGTTGATACGGGCTATGTGAAATCAAAATTTCAAGCATGTGGGTTCCATATTTCCACCTTGAACTTGGTTTTTAAGAATAGTGTACTTTAAAAACTATGTAGGAAGGGGTTCCTATACTTTTGGTTCCTTGAAATGAAGCTAAACACTTATTCTTGTATCAATAAAATTGAATGAAAGGTCTATGTTTCTATAAGTTTGAGATGTAAAATAGAGATGAATTCTCAAGGATGATTCAAATGATATTTAAGATAACACACCAAGAAAGAGAAACTAAAGAGTTAGGTAGATAATCTCATTAGATGTAGTGTGATAGTGGTAGTATGAGAATTGTATAACCAAAAGTCCCAATTGGATAGATTTAATTCTAGAATTGTATGAAACTAGGCATATGTTTTGATCAAAGGTTAAAAGTAGGTTTTGATGGGGCCCGCAACCCAGTACAAAGGAAATAAAGATACACTAAAGATATACCATAAACCAACAACAACACTATAACAGCCTCAAGAAGATAAGTGTGACTACATACTACAAAAAAAAAACAAGAAAAGGCGTGAGACCCTTACATAACCTGATTTTAAACGAGGCTAGCAACCCTTTCATTCAGGCCTAGAAACCCATAAAAGTACAAATAACCTTCCTGCATCTGTTAGGCATCAACACACCATCTTCTCATGGAATTCACCCCTAATAAAAAGGACATGGTCACCATGGAATACACCATAGAGTCAAGAAAGATCAAAACAATGGTGTATGACACCATCAAATCCCAAATCAGCTCACCCTGTTGGGACATGTTTGAATACCACCCAACCTGCATCTGTCAAGCATCAATACACCATTTTCTCATGGAAATCACCCCAGAGCCAAATAAAATAACCATATTAATGGTGTAAAACACCATCCACCCCTTAATAAAAAACACTAGCACCTCCACCAAACCCACCACAAAAGTGGGGTAAGAGAGAAAAACAAACCTCAGGAACCGAAAAAAGATTTCAACAATCTTGTAGGATAAAAACATCCAGTACCAGGAAAATGACTCAGCCTCCAACTTAAGAGGAGGGAGATCCCATCTACTAGATAGGAAACCCCACTCAACAAAATGACCACAACCTGTAAACTCCAACAACCTCACCCTCCACCTCCATAGGAGAATTGTCTACCTCCATAGGAACCGCAACTGAGGGACCCAAAAACCATCTCCTTCCAATTCCACCTCAAAAGGAAAAGAACCCACCTCCATAGGGTCCGAGGAGATAGCCAAGACAACAACATGATGCACAAACAAGGGCTCCTTTAGTAGTCTCAGTACAAGAATCAACACGAGGAACACAACCCTCTTCAAAATCACCAAAAGAGAGCACCACCTTTGAGCCATCAAAAGATAAATATAAAATAGCTCATCCCAAGCACAAAACACAAACCCCAACATCAACATCCACTTGGGGGACAAGAGGAACACCAACACCCAAAGAAAAGAGGGACCACAGACATCCAACCAGAGAGACCAAGGCAACAAGATGCCCCCAAATAGAGATATCAAAGCCCCAAATAAAACATCAACAAATTGAAACAAGGGCCACCAGGCCACCAGAGGAAAAGTACCAGTCTCTGACTGAATAGGAACAACCAAACCCCATGAGGAATAGGACTGGGCATATGTTATATGAGTAAGATTAGTTAAAATAGCTTCTATATAAAGTCATAGTCATCATAAAATAGTGAGACATTAATATACCAATGTTGATTAAAAGATCTATTAGAGAGACTTGTTGTGCCTTCACACTCACGCCCTTTTTGTCAATTAACAAAATTGGGACCCACTCTTTTTCATTTTACATCTCGTCATTTTTCTTCTTGTCCCTTTTTCTTTCTTTTCCCTTTTTCCTTGATTTCCTTGATTTTCTTCTTTCTTATGTTGAATTTTGGGGTTCAGAATATCAAGATTCTAAGGAAGTGAATACCTTCCTTCTTGGGACCGATCCCCAAGCTTCTTCTTTGATTTAAATTTCTTGTTCATTTGGTCTTCCAATAAGCATCGTGGGTCAATGTTTCATCTTTCCGCATACTTGACCCTCAAGTGCTAATGGAAACACCTTGTTGCTTGTGCACACCATGTCAATAATCTCAAATTGAATGCACTCGAAGGGAGAATTAATGCACTGATGCAAAATATTAAATGCACCAGTAATGTATGGTTTATTGAGGTTTATTAAGTAAAGTTAAGTTCATTTTATAATCACTTTGTTCTTTATTTGCATTTGAAAGCTCTATTTTTTTTGTAAGAATCCTCCCTACTACTTAGACCCACCATTATCATTGCTAGTAAAATATTGTTTATGGTTCTTTAGTGTGATTGTGTACTCATGAGCTATGGTTCTTTTTGCAACATGGTCATGCTTCTTGTGTATGTGTTCGTTTGTTTTCATTTGTGGTGTTTTGTGTGTTCATCTTCTCTTCATCTCTTTCCTTCCTCACTCATTTTCTAGGTTAGCTTCGATCTTCCCTTGCTCATAAAGCATTTTGAAATCATTTCTTTTAATTGCTATGATTGGTGGTTTTTTTCCTATTTGGCTATTTCCTTTTTATTTGATCAATTTTAATTTGGGCATTCTTTTGTGTTTTCACCATTGCTTGGTTTTTTCTTTCATTTTTTCTTTTTCTTCTTATTATTTCCCCGTCAATTCAATTTTTCTTCTAGCATGATAATCAAAGATGTTTATGATGCCATCGATTGGGACTCAAGCCTCGGGATTACTAAGGTATGTTTCACTTTACCTTCACATTTTGAACTTGAATCAATATTCCAGGCTTTGGGTATCAGGAGCTTCACATACCTACTAAACAAAAGAATCAACATAACGTACAGTGAAAATTTGATCCCTGATCTCCAATCCTTCCTCTAGGTCATGAAGTCTAGGTTCCTTATCATAATGGAAAATGAAAGGACTAAAACCTAAACCCTTGATTTTGAAACATTACTCTTGAGATTTTGTAAAACCCTGTGAATACTTTTAGGTTTCGGTCATCAATGATATTACTTACCATCTTTCTTATAGATGTGAAAGTGTAATGGGTACCCTCAACCTTTGATCCTTGATTATGTGTGTAAACACTTGGTGAAAAACTATTTCAAAGAACCCTTTTTCAAAATTTAGACATCAAATGTTTCCTTTCTAAACTTCCTTATTGAGGTAGGAAGTAGGATGAAACCTTGACATCTGATGTCTGTAACTCTAATTGGTTCTATTTGAATGATTAGTTGATAAAAATTCCTTTAATCAATCCATCGAGGCTTCAAATCAAGTCAGAGTAAAGATGGCAAAGTTTCAAAGTGTGGATATATTTTTTAGTTAATATCGAAGCCATGAAACAAGTGTCAAGAAGTATCTCCAAAGTCTAAACCATGATAAATTGTATGTTTTTGAGATTCACATATCAGGAATACCTCTAAAATATAAAGGAAATTACAAGAAAGAGGTAGAGGGTGGACTTGAGCCCAAACCCTAAAATTTCCTTTAGGCGTTGCTAGTTCGGGTAATTCTTAGAAGTAACAAACATTTCTAAATTAAGATGTAATATATCCATCTAAAACCTAATCCTTGAGGAGTCAATGCATAGATTAGTCAAAGGTTTTCATCTAAACTTCAAGTGAAGGGTAAAATGGATCCCCAAGCCCCAATACTTGAAGAATCAAAACTATAACTTAGGAAAATCACATTGTATGGAAAAGGGTATAACATATATCTAGTCCATGATGAACTATTTAATGAAAATATATTTTTATGAGGTAAGGGGTAAACTTGAAGGTCGATCCTCAAAATTTTGAATAAACTCGAGAGTCCTTCCAAACAAGCTATGTTTTTGTTTCTGAAAATAACAGATATGTGTTGTCTAACATGACTTGTTTTGTAGGGAAACCTCCTTCTAATATATGTAAATGTTAACACGTGGTGTTGTGCATGTACAAATTATGCCACATAAGGATCCAGAAAAGATGAAGTATGACTACAAAGGATTTCATCCACCTTCGAATACTTTCACCCTATATGTAGATATTGGAGACACCGACATGGGCCATGTGGACATGGACACATTTAAATAAAGAATCAATAATGAGGAAACAAAGACTTGCATGGTTGTAGCTTTAGAAAACTTGAGTTTGGTGGAGTTTGGTGGAGTTTGTTGCATTTCTAGTAATAGTTCAATATCTTGAACTAGTTCTCACTTGTGCCAACTGCTATAAACATAAAACTAGAAAGGTGTTGGGAGGATCTAGAGAAGTGGTTATGGATATAACTACGGAAATGATTGATAAAATTTTAATAATTTCTACCCATCTTGAATATGAGGTAGTGGACATAGAGAAGGACATCAAACATTTTTATGACCATGTAACAAAGAATCTGAATTACATAAAAAATAGTTTGGTTCTCCATCCTAGAAAGGTAGCTGCCAAACTGGCTAAGGTTCAACATAGAAGTGAATTTAAAGAAGATGTCAAAGATTTGATTATTTTATTGAGGAGGGTATTTGGGTATCAAATTCTCAAGAATTTTATCCATGGATGGTAAAGTTCCTCAAAACTATTAACACTAGTAACAAGAAGAAAATCGGTTGGGCTACTCATATAAGTGATGTCATTTATGAACAATTGAGAAATGTCCTCACAACCTCCAAGTTTTACATGAAATCATAATTAATTTATCTTGCATCTTCACAAAATTCATTCCCACGAATTTCTAGGGTTGGTTATTTTGAGCTTGGAGAATTGAAAATTTATCAACACTATCCCCCACTGGAGCTAGAGGTACTTCTATGTTTTTAATGATGATTTCATCTATTTAGTAATTAGAGGGATGGAGGGAGACTTCTCTATGATGATTTATAATGAAGAAATGGAAACAATAAAAGGGATTGGGAATTGGTATATCTAGTACAAGACTTTTTATTATATCAGAGTGGTAGGCTTCCATAAGATGCCCTACTAACTCCCCAAATACCCTTCAAATAAAATAATTTTTTTGGAAGCGTGCAAGAAAATAACTTAAGTGCACCATCTCATTACTAGGAAGCACAAGCTAGGATATAGTTTCCCTATTAAAATATTAGTATATACTCATGTGCTAACATGAAAAATACATAAGGTGTAGATGTGGAAATGGATAGGTATAACCTTACACTCTACAATGATGCCAAGAGTAGATTTCATCCTATTATAAAGATCAACAAAGTAATGAGTGCCTAGATTTTATCCATGAGCAAAGATAGAGGATAATTGGTCTAATTGTGAGGAAGAGTTTGAGGTTAGAATGAAGGATTACTATCAACTCATTGTTCCTTTAATGAAGCATTACACATAAATATGGGTTTCTATAGATACCCTAAATTATCTTGATTGGTGAACATCACTATTTAACTAAATTTCACCCTTCTTCCCTAAATTATTAAATAATAATAATTATTTAATTATTATTAAATTTTATATCCATCTATTAATTAAGTGATTTGACATTATTTAATTAATTCATCCTATAACACCCAGCCACATAACCCTAGAGGAAGACGCAATTACAATGGAAGCATAAATTTTTTTTTTTAAAAGTGCAATAAAAATAAGTAAAGTGAACTACACTTAACACATACATTTTCTAAGGTACGCGGTAATGCATACATTCAAAACCTATAACATACAAAGTAAACTAAACCATAACATATAAATTATACTCATGAAATGAAGATCATACATCCAAAGCATTAAACACATTCTATAAGTTATGAAGTACATTAAAGAATCATTCATTAATTACATTCATTCCAAATAATAGTTACAAGGCTCATTTCCAAAATGAGGTAGATCATACAAATAATATAACAATTATAGTGATATAAGGATCCTCCTTGAATACAAATGAGGATTAGTACAAATACATAAACATCGAATCGATCCAAAAGAGCATAAGATACAGAACAAAGAAACTGAATCATGCGAGCTCTCCAATCTGGGAAAATTGCAGAATCGTAGGGCGCTCACAAGCGAGTGTTGCAATCTTGTTCCCTTCACCAATATAGTGTCACACCAAAATTGATGATACTAAAACATCAAATAACTACATATGAACATATATCAATATCAAATCACATAATCAACTATGCTAACTAGAGAGCATGTCATAATCCATAAACATCAATGTAGTATACCATCATATCTCAAAATAAAAACCATCATTGCTCTAATGTCAACAATCAAATAACAAGAACATAGTATCATAGAATAACAAAATAAAAGAATTCTTTGAAATCATAAGCAAATTGGAGGGGTGCTAAATCCACCCCCTTAGGATTAGGCTTACTCCTGGAAGCCTATGAAAAAATAGGGATATAACTCCCTCATCCTAGTCACATCCTCATAGGTAGCTAATGTATCATCACTTCGATCCCACTGGACCCTAACCTGCTCAATATCTTGACCCCTAAGAGTGAGTCTCCTATGTTTCATGATGACCATGGGCTCCAAAGTCAATTTCTTGTCCTCTACCTATAAGGCATTCCAATCAAGGATGTGAGATATGTCAGGGTAATAAGGCCTGAGTACTAAAACAAAGAATATGTCATATATGTGTGAGAGACTTTTCTGAGAGACTAGGCAGAAAAGCAAGATAGTAAGCTATTGGTCTAATCTTCTCAAGAATATTGAATGGCTCAAAAACTCGAGGTGCAAGATTAGAGCCCTTTCTATATCGGTTTGGACTCTTTTATGGATGCACTCACAAAAATACTTGGTCACCTACTATAAACTGATGGACCAACCAATGCACATCTGCTTACTTTTTTTGCCTATTTTGTGGCGCAACCAAAAGCTCCCTGATCCAAATCACTTGCTACTGCATGTCCTAAAGCATCTAAGGAACCAATAGAGCTTTTTCCTCTAACCAATCTCAACCCAAAGGACTCCAGTATAGTCTTCCACATAATTCTTGGAAAGGAGGCATACCAATCGAACTTTGATAGTTGCTATTATAAGAAAACTCCACTAAATGGAGATAATCCTCCCATTGTGTCTGCTGGTCCATCACATACATGCACAACATATCCTCAAGGATCTGGTTGACCCTCTTAGTCTGTCCATCTATCTCAAGGTGACATGCTAAACTAAAGTTCAATTGTGTCCCCATGGCATGCTGTAATGACGTCCAAAGAGCTGAGGTAAACACAAGATCCTTGTCAGAAATGATTCGACGAGGAATACCATGCAACTTAATTATATCTCCCATGAACACTCTAGCAATGGAAAAATGATTATAGGATGAGCGAATAGGTGATAAGTGTGCTACCTTAATCAACCTATCCAGCGTCACCATAATGGCATCGTGTGATCACAAAGAATTGGGTAACCGAACAATGAAATCCAATGAGATTATATCCCATTTCCACTTTGGCACCAAATGTGATTGTAGAATAACCATCAGATGCTGGTGTTCATCCTTCACTCACTAAGACTCCAAACACCTCAACACAAATTCAACGATGTCTCGCTTCATACTGTCCCAAAAATATAGTTGTCACAAATCAACATGCATCTTCTTCACTTCTAGATGAGTTCAATAGGGTGCCCAATGTGCCTCTGTCATAACCAAGGTATGAAGATCTCTAGAAGATGGAACATAAATGTGTCCCTTGTGTCCCAACAAACCATTTGAATCTAGAGAATAACCTAAGAATCTTCCCTCAAGAGTCTTTCCTGTCTCTATCTCTGCTCTCACCTCCTGATACCAGTTGTCTATAGGAAGTGTAGAAAGAATTTGACTCCTCAAATCCACAACAAGAGTCACCTCTGACAACTCGTGTTTCCATTTTCTAAGAGAATCATAAACTATGTTCTCCTTCCCTTGGATGAACTTCACCTCAAAGTCAATCTCGCAAAGGAACTACATCCATCGCCTCTACCTGGCATTAAGGTTAGGCTGTGTGAAGATGTACTATAGGCTCCGATGGTCACTATGCAACTCAATCTATGCCCCAAAAGGAAATGTCTCCACCTCATCAAAGCATGTACTACCACTACCAACTCAAGATCATGTGCAAGGTAATTCAACTCATGATCCTTGAGTTTGCGAGAATCATATGCAATAACTTGGCCATCTTGCATCAAGACTTCTCCTAATCCCTCGAAAGATGTGTATGTATAGACCACAAAATTTCTAGTAGGATCAGGTATCGCAAGAATTGATGCACTGGTCAATCTCTCCTTCAGAGTCTAAAATTCTTCCTCAAACTGCTATGACCAAATGAATATCTTCCATTTAATTTGAAGAGAAGTGATAGAATATCCTATCCTTGAGAAACCCTAAACAAAGTGCCTATAATAACCTACTAATCCCATGAAACTATGTATTTTTTCCACATTAGTGGGCATTGGCCAATCAATGATCACTTGGATCTTCATAGGATCCACAACAATACCCTCACTTGATATCACATGTCCAAGGTAATTAACCTCAGTCTTAAAGAACTCATATTTGGACAGGTTAGCATACAACTGATTATCTCTCAAACACTACAAAACCTACCTCAGTTGCTCCTCATGCTCCTCTATTGTCCTATAATAGATCAATATATCATCAAGGAATACAAGTACAAATCTATCCAAATAGGTGTGAAAGACTTTCTTCATCAAGCTCATGAACATAGATGGCACATTCGTCAACCTGAATGATACCACTGTGAACTCATAGTGACCATAACGAGTGTGAAATGTCATCTTATGAGTGTCAGAATCAAATATCTGTAGTTGATGGTACCTTGACTTAAGATCAATTTTTGAAAAGACTGTAGCACCCTTGATCTGATCAAACAAATAATCAATCCTAGGTAAAGGATATTGGTTCCTGATTGTCACTTTATTTAGCTGATGGTAGTCTATTCACAAATGAAGTGATCCATCCTTCTTCTTCACAAAAATTATTGGTGCTCCCCAAGGTGAAACACTAGGGCAGATGAAAACCTTCACTAGTAACTCCTATAGCTACAAGCGGAGCTCCTTAAGCTCCTATGTAGTCATATGGTATGGAGCTCATGAAATAGGCTCAGATCCAAGTATAAGGTCAATCTTGAAATCAATGTCACATTGAGGTGGCATCCCTAGAATCTCATTGGGAAATGCATTTGCATACTACTGAAGTATGGGGTGCCTATCAAGAGAAACCTTCTCCTAACCATCACCCAACTGTAAGTCATCTATTGTCACTGCAAACAACTGACAACCTTGATGTACACATCTCCTTAGCTACATAGTTGAGATCATCCTCAATGAGATGGGTCTCTAAACTCCCATTATCTCGACCTCCCTACCAGATACATCAATGCATCAAATCGACTTGTGTCAAAATTCAATGACGACTTTGTGTGCCTCAATCCAATTCATCCCTAAGATGATGTCATATGACCCCAACAGTATAATGCAGAGGTCTAATGTAGTATGAAAGGATCCAATCTCCAATCTACAATCATGTACTAGGGAATGTGCTGAAAATTTAGAACTAGAGGCCAATTTGACCTACCACTTAATGTCCTACTTTAGTGACCTCAATCTACATCACGTCATGATAGATGATGAAATAAATGAATTGAATGCTCTTGAATCAAATAAAATGGTAACCTTGTTACCCTGGAACATACTCAAAGTCTCTATCACTATGCTCTGATGATTGTCCTAGTAGTTGTCAACCATAGCAAATACCTGATGACCTATACTCACATCTCCAACAGTCGACTTTGACGCCACTAGCCTCTAAGTATAACTTGATGTCCCATTATTGGGACACTATCATTCTATGTGACCCTATTGGCCATAGGGAAAACATCTTGTACCCCTGTTGAATCCTCTACCTCTACGAGGCACACTTGAATGTTGAACGCTACCCCTATTATAGGTAGACTATGTACTCTATGTCGACTACTCAAAGTTAGGGCGTATGTTTCACCTCCAATTCTTGTCACCCCCTGATTGATATTTGTATCCCTATCTAGGCTAGAAATTCTTATATTTCCCCTATGATCTTTGATTTTAACCACTCTATGTAGGCACCTGTTGTGTCCTAGGTGGTCCAACTCCCTTAGTTTGGCCATTGCATGAACTAGGCACTACAGCTAAAGCACTGCCTATCTGCACTCCAATATATCCACCTAATTCCATCGCCAAGTTCTCCTCCACTATTTTGGCCTTCTCTACCTCTATCTCCATGGTCTTTGGCTTGAAAACCTGAACACCACCACTAATCCAAGAATTTAAGCCCCTAATGAAGTGTTGAACAAGCATGCCCTCATCATCACCAATGTCATTGAACTACTTGAGGTTGTAGAATCAATTCTCATATAGCTCCACCAACATTGCCATCTGATGCAAAGCATGAAACTCATCTTTACGATATGTCGCCAATGGTCAGAAAGGAATCTAGCTCTAACCCTCTCAATAAACATATCCCAAGAAACAAAATTAATGTCAATACAAAGCTTCTACTCCTCCAATCTCCAGTAGGTAGATGCAAAGTCTCACAAGTGTATGATAACACATCTGGTCTCAGTGTTGCTACCATAAGGGTGTATAGAAAAACACCAGTTCAAGTCTATCAACTGTGTCTCGACCTTTAGTATGCTACCAAAACCATTGAAAGTTGGTGGATGAGCTCTAAGTAGGTCTCTCATATGAGTGGCTATGACTGCCTCTGGCTATTCTATAACCTCTCTCTCACCAATATTTATCTAATATATATCCTACCTTGGCCCAAGGTGAGAAAGAGTCTCCTCTAACAATCAATGCTACTAAGCACCCTCAATCCCTGGTGGATCTTGATTTTGATCACCACCTCCTGGAGCATTTTGGGAAGCCTAATGTTCCTCATGATCTGATTCATGTGGAACATGGGGAGGTGAATCCTATTGAATACCTCCATGAGCACCTCCTCGACAATGACCTTGACCTCTACTGTGATCTCGCTGAGGTGGCATGATCCTACATAGAAATACCAAGGTATAAGACAAGGTAACACAACTTAAATCCTATGTAACTAATAGCTCAATGGGTTCAAAATTATCCTAGAGCACCTAGTGTTTAAAATTGGTCTCTAATACCATGTGTAACAACCCACCACGTAACCCTAGAGGATGATGCAATTACAATGGAAGCGTAATTTTTTTTTTTTAAAAGTGCAATAATAATAAGTAAAGTGAACTACTCTTAATGCATACATCCTCTAAGGTACGCGCCAATTATCACATTCGAAACCCATCATATAAAGTAAACTAATCCATAGCATATAAATTATACTCATGAAATGAATATCATTCATCCAAAGGCATTAAACACATTCCATAAGTTATGAAGTACATTAAAGAATCATTCATAGATTACATTCATTCCAAATAATAGTTACAAGGCTCATTTCTAAAATGAGGTAGATCATACAAATAATATTACAATTACAATGATTCAAGGATCCTCCTCATATAAAAATGAGGAGTAGTACAAATACATAAACATCTAACCAATCCAAAAGAGCATAAGAGATGAAACAAAGAAATTGAATCATGCAAGCTCTCCAATCTAGAAAATCCCGCCATCACGAACATGAAGTGGAAGCCCAACGGTGTAAGGTGCATGTTCCACCCAACCAAGTGGTACCCAAAGGCCCATCCCCATGCTAGGAGATAGTAAAAGGGCTACCTAGGAAATAATAACAACCTATATACATAGACAATCAAAAGAATAATCTATACAAGTACATTACATACGTGAATGCTACATTGCTTCTAGAGTAAAAGAATCAAGTACATCCACTAAAAAAAAATACTATCATAGGGGGAGTGTCATCATAAAGTAGCATGGGTTACCCTGGTAGATCTTCCTAGGCCCCGACCCCCATCTTGGGTTACCTTGGTAGCCTCTCATGACTCCTGACCCCACATACAAAATGATGTGGAATCAAATATCTTTCAAAGGGACAAGATAATGATCTTGCCATTCCAGGCCTTCTCATCTCATCCCAACTCTAAATAAACCCTTGAGCCAATGAGTGAGGCACAATTAAAAAATTATGTGTTTTAAGCTACCCTTTCCCCTAATACATTTATTTAATTTCCACTGAATTAACTAACTCTCACATGAGTTACCCTAGCACCAATTTGTGCATTGGCCCCCATTGAGAGCCACTCCCCTATTGACAACACAAGGATCTAATCCATAACCAAGGATAAACAAAGTGCACAAAATCGATAATAAATATCAACCATAATGTAAGAGGCAACACATCCCATAAGTAGTAACCAGGTCTTTAAACTGAAACACAACCAAGTGCACTACCCAAGGAAAAAAAGGGTTGAACCATAAATCACAACAAGTCCCCCTCATAAAATTACAATATCTAGAAGACTTACATATTCACACTAACTGATTTCCCAACTTACGAGAACAAAAGAAATCATAATCTAATAAGCAATTTAGGTAGGAAATAAAACTACCATTAGGATTTCCTAAATCAAATTTCCATTTCAAGAGAATACAATAATGCATTGCCCAAATAAACTAGCTTATTAAGATTTCATTTAAAAACAATAAAGAAATTAAATCTAATTGTTTAAATCAATTTCCTTTTTTTTTTAACATTTCATTTTGAAAAAATCTGACTAGTGCATTTGCATGCACCCATTCTAAAAATTTATTTAAATATATATAATTATATATATATTCATAATTATATATATATTCATATATATATATATATAAATATATTTTATAAAAGAATATATACATATATGTATATATATATAAACCTTTTTAAAAGAATGTAAAATGAAGTCAGATAGTTACAAAGGCACACGATTGCCTACAGGTTCCGTGAGGATTTGGTTGGGCCGACTGTCCACAGTTGACTCCCCATATGGGGAGTCGTTGCCTATGAAGGTAGTTGAAACTGACTTCACAACCCGCCTCCCTATGGGGGAGGTTGTGGGGTAGCCTCTAGCCTCCCATACGTAGGTTAAAAACTTATATTTTTTTTTTTCAAATGAAACCCTAAATTTCATTACAAATCATTGTATGAATTTTTCCATTGGAATTTTTCAATATAATTTTTTACAGAGGTTTGAACAATAATATATATGTATATGTATATATACTAATTTTTACATATTTATATATATATATATATATATATAAATATATTAATATATATTAGAGTGATTGCTCTGTAAGAGCAAATTTTTTTACAAAATTTTTTATAGAGGATATTTTCAAAATTTACCAAAGGTTTTCATTTCCCAAATCAAATAAATAAATTGGAAGAAAAACAACAATCTTCTACATGAAGATCTTTTCCAATACAAACAAGATTTTCCACAAATTTTGACTAGAAAATTTAAATCCATTCCTACAAAGGATTTCCGAATTTTCTATTGTTTTCCTTCTAGGAATTCTATTTTTTAAAAATAATTTTCATAGAGGCTCTAAAGATTTTATGGCAATTTTCCAATTTCAAAACACATCAAAGCTTTTAAAAAAAATTAGGTTTTCTTCATTGTACAAGCAATCTTTTCCAAAACAATACTAATTCTAATAGTCTTTCCAATTTGAATTTAAATAAAACAATTAAATAACCTGGTTCTAGATGTTTGAAGAAATGAAGATTTAAGTAAAGCCTCACCTTCAGATTCCAATATTATCAAAGCTTCCTCCAAAAATATTATTTTCCATAAAGTTGAAAAATAAACAAGAGCTAATTTTCCCAAGAACTTCTTCCCCAATTTTCAACAACCTCTCCCAATTTTCAACGCCCTAAAATATCTTTCCTCATTGTTGTGAAGTAGTCTCTTTCCTCTTTCAGTTAGTGCAATAATTCTCCTCAAGAATTAATTTCAATCACTAGATATTAATTTTCTAACACATGTCACAATCAAAATATCTTTCCAACCAAATCACAGATATTTCCAAGATATTTGTTTATTTACAATTGAAAATCAAATATTAAATTAACTATACATTCAATTAAATCCACAACTTAATTTAATTAATTTAAATAATTAATTAAACAAAGCTTTTATACTCTAACAATTTAAATATCAAATTTAATCTAATTAATTTAATCACTTTATAAAATAAATTTAATCTCAAAGATTAAATTACGTTACAAAATAAATTAAAAGCTTCTAACAAAATTAATCACAATTAAATAAATAATCAATTAAAACATTATAAGCATAGATTAACATTAATTTTCCACACAACATACCTTTCAAAATAGTTAAACGACAAGGAAAGCGAAGTCAATGTGACAATAAGGCATGACCAAAACAACGACTGATGACACACCGTGACTAGGGTTGTGGTTTGACAAGGAAACCTTGTTACTATCTCCCAATAAACTATTTCATTGGGCAAAGGACACGCTCAAACCTATGAATTAGATCATGAACAATCACACAATGAAGGAAAATCGTGGAACTGCAGGGTGCTCACAAGCGAGTGTTGCAATCCCATTCCCTTCACCAATATAGTGTCACATCAAAACTGACAAAACTAAAACATCAAATAACCACAGATGAACATATATCAATATCAACTAACATAATCAACTATGCTAACCAAAGAGCATGCCATAATCCATAAACATCAATGTAGTGTACCATCATATCTCAAAATAAAAACCATCATCACTCCAATGTTAGTGATCAAATAACAACAACATAGTATCATAGTCTAAAAAAATAAAATAACTATCTGAAATCATAATTAAATTGAAGGGCTGCTACACATCCTCAATCATCATTTTTGACTAACTAAAGAAATCTCATTTATTTAATAAATTTCCTAATTTAACCTTATTTCTCTTGATTAATTAAATAAATGAAAATAATTAAATCATGTCACTAAAATTATGTATTCAAATAAATTAATTAAATAGTAAAATAATTAAATATTTAATTAGGTCACTTTCCCTTCTTCAGATTCAAATAATTAAATAAATTATTCAATTTCCCTAAAATCACTCAACATAGTCAAATAAATAAATATACTTTATATATTAAAGTCAAATACAACTTGCACATCGATCTCCAACATTAATTAATACATCCTCATATCTTGGTTGAATAAATCATGCTCATTGATTTCTCAATGTATTTCCCAATCCCATCGATTATGCTAATCCCACTAAACACTCAATCTGATTTCTTCAATCCCATTAAACACTCAATATGATTTCTTTAATCGAATTAAACACTCAACTTGACTTCTTCAATCCCAAAAATCATTCAATATTATCCCACTAATTATTCAATTAAAATCATTAATTGGATCAATCGGAGGAGGTAATTGATCAATCTATTTCCTCTGAATAGCCTTCAACCATTGATCATGATCTTTCATTGTTGCAACTCAATCATTCATCTGAAAATTGAAAATATATAAAACAACCTTCTTCCTTCTAAAAAATGATCAAATAATTTGGAGGATTTGTGGAGAGGTCATGCCAAATTGTCTATCTAAGCACATTGAACACATACTTGCATTCTATATCCCCATTACTACTATATTTGAAGCTTTTTACAATGGAGGCTTCATATTGATTTAGAAAATCCAACATTTATTATCAATACAAATACACTTTGACATGGGATGGTAAGGCTATTTGTTTTGAGTTCATTTATGTTTCTTAATTGATTATTTAATTTTATTGTTTGAATTCACAACCATGGCACTCACATTTCATGATGTAGGTTGGGACTAATCTTGTTTTGATTTAAATTGATTGTTTTCATTGTTGTATTCTATTGATCAATTTCCCTCTTACACATTCTAGCATTGCCCAATTAATCTTTTGAGTGTTTTTTTTAAGAATTTTGAAAGTTACAACCAACTATTTAATTAAAACC
Organism: Sequoiadendron giganteum; assembly: GCA_007115665.2. NCBI lineage: Eukaryota > Viridiplantae > Streptophyta > Pinopsida > Cupressales > Cupressaceae > Sequoiadendron > Sequoiadendron giganteum. The sequence goes on from CM021100.1 coordinate 504,760,186, forward strand.
CATCATATTATTTTAATCATAAAAGTGGATGCACAATTTTTTGCCAAACCATTTCTGGGTTTTCTAGATCTCACTCTTAAAATTTTTGTAGCTTTTTATTGTTTTTAATTTTATGAAAAAACAAAAAAGTTATCACAATTTTAGTCTGCTGTATTTTTTTAATTTATTTTGCTAACCTTTACAAATTCATGTGTTTCATTCATCTCTAATAACTTCTAATGTTGAAGTTTAGAAAAACGTTTTTGGGTTTTACAGATATTCATTTTATCTTTCCATAACAATTGATGATTTCAAATTCAATAAAAATTGGAGAAAGTTGTTGCTACTTGAAATTTCTGCAATAATTGTTCAAGAAGGGTAAAAATTGTCAATCTTTTTCTTTTGTTCTTTTTTCTTTTTAAGTTTTTGCAAGTTTATTTCAGTAGCATAAGGTTTTTCTTGTTACTAATATCTTTGTTTACAACTTGTGGTCATTAGAGGATTAGCTTTCACAATTTACATTTGGTACTTTTAAAATGAAATCACTTTCCTTTAGTGCACTAAAACTAAACAAGACAACTTGAACATGTAAATTTGGTGTTGTAAAATTAATTCACTTTCCTTTGGTGCAATAAAACTTAACAAGACAACTTGAACAATTTATATTTTATGCTTTTAAAATGAATTCACTTTACTTTGGTGCACTAAAACTAAACAAGACAATTTGAAAATTTACATTTAGTGTTGTAAAATGAATTCACTTTCCTTTGGTGTAATAAAATTGAACAAGGCAACTTGAACATTTACATTTGGTGTTGTAAAACTAATTCATTTTCTTTTGGTGCAATAAATCTGAACAAGGTAACTTGGACATTTACATTTGGTGTTGTAAAATGAATTCACTTTCTTTTGATACAACAAAACTAAACAAGACAACTTGAACATTTACATTTGGTTCTCTTAAAATGAATTCACTTTCCTTTGGTGCATTAAAACTAAACAAGACAACTTGAACATTTATATTCGGTACATTAAAACTTGGTTACAATCTTCACATTTAATTTTGGTGCATAAAATTGTACGTTTCATCCTTTCTTATTGCAACAAAAACCAATTGATTAATGGAATTTCTTTTTTGAAAGTCTCAAATATTTGAAATTGGTGCATTTGAAACATGAATTGATATCTCTAAAAACCTCATTTTGGGCTTAAAAATCAAATTGCAATGAATTGTGTACAGTGTCCACCATGATTGGCAAGTCAAGTGTGTATCATCTCCCCTACGTCTTTTGACAATCCTGGGTGATGAGAAACACTTCGGGTTCTTTGCACCTTTTTTGTGGTTTCCCATTTTTTAGGATAAGGGCCTTCCTATGAGACACATCATGTAATGGAGAACTCATAAGCGACCCTATAAGCACATTTATCGACAGACTATATAAATTTTGTGAAATTGAAATAAAGTAGCTTATATCTAGGTAGGAATAGCATAACATGCCTCATCCTCATACAAACGTAATGGGTTGTGTAGGAATGTCTAAAGCCTTTAGTGGCATATGTATGAACTATGCATCAGAGTATTCATAGTCATCATTAAACACCTTGTTTTAGAAGCTTGTCCAATTTTTTGAAATGTTCTTCAAAGTAGTGCACGAGAATAACATTGTTCCAAAAAGTTACTTACCATGTCAGATTTATAGTTGAGGCAAAAGGCTTAAGATTTAATCCTCTTTAGTCTAGAGTATTAAGATAGTATATTTCCTTTATATATCCTATTTGTTCCCTGTATAGATTCAATTTAAAATCACTCTTCTGGGGGTGAGGTAAGCCTACAAAAAAGAGTCTACCTTTATTCCTTAGGATGTATTGATTGGTAATCATTAGGCCATATCATTGGATCTCAAATTTTCTGTTATATGCATCACTAGCCATCAAATCAAATCAACCGCAATCAAACTTACAAACATCTCAAAACAAACTACTATAAAAAAACTAGAGATTGCTAAAATAGAGTTGCTATTTACCAGTTTTACCACTACTATCTCAAATAATACTGCAGACAACCTAAAATTTTCCTCGCTATTGCTCAGATTAGCTGCTATTATTATCATTGGTTTATAATAGTTACTATTAAAATAGAGTCAATTTTCAAAACTTTACCACATTTTTCACAAAAACATTACCACTATTGACCTAAAATCTTGCTGCTATTGCCTTAAAAAAACCACTATTGAACTACTTACAAATTTGTCTTAGAATTTTTCAAAACAAATGATTTTCAAACATTAGTCTAAAAACTCCATTTAGTTATCAAAGAACATCATTGGACCTGTTAGTCAAAAATCCAGTATCACCATCCTTCATTTTGGACTTGGTTTACATAGGATTCATGACTACCATCTTTTTGACACAACATTTGCACCATAGCTTGTCAACATCCTTCAACATCACCAAATAAAAAACCAAACATCAACCTAGTCTTGGACACATATTAAACCCAAAAAATCAAACCATTATCTTGCTAGTGTTTTTTAGAGCAACATTTACTTGCAACCTTTACTTACAACCTCATAGCTAGTTCAAGTAAATAAATCACCATATCCTCTAAAGAATAACAAAACATTGATTTGAGTCTTGTGAAATATTGTGTTTCAAACTAGCATCAAATCAAAACATCAAACATCAAACATTATAGTGTCATTCATCAAACAACACCCAAAATCGGTACATCTGCTCATCATAGGGTTGAGTAGAAAAAAAATAGAATCTAACATCAAAATTAATCATCCAACTATCCCCAAAGTATATCAATATCAATATATTACGCAAATCTAGTTCCACTCTATACACCCGTAGGGTCATCATATACTACAAATGTCAATGAAATATCAACTATGGATTCCACTAATCAGGGTTTTAGCGCATCTTGTCACATGACATATTTCAATCAAAATCCTAATCCATATCAAAATCACTCTAATCAAGGGTTTCAAAATCACCATCAATGAAAACTCTACAACATCAAATTTCCCTAAATTCACTTGAGAATATAATTGACGAACTTGAAAAAAATCAAAACATGACATACCATCAACAACATGTTCAATGTCACGCCATTACATATCAACAACCACAACATCAACAACAAGGTTTAAAATTACAACATCAAACACTACATATCATCAACATGTTTAATGTCATGACATTGAATATCAACAACAAACAAATAATCATTCCACAAACACCTCAATATCCACATCAACAACAGTACCAAAATCATCAAAACATTGATTCATTTAAAAAAAAAGTCTATTTCCACAATATCAAGTGAATCAATAACATAAATTCGAACAAAATAAAATATGACAACATCAAAATCAAATCCAACAACAATATCAACCCCTAAATCAGCAATATCCACATCAAAATCATCAACTACAACATCATCAAATTCATCAATCTCAAAACCAACAAGAGATTTCATCTCAAATACAAAAAACATCCCCACCACAACAAGCCTCACAATCCAGACACACTACTAACTGTAGATACACTCCTTTAGGGGAGCCAATTGAGGGGGTGTTAAAAACATTAGTCAATGCTAAACTTATCACACTTTCAAAATCATCATGAACTGGCGAACCTATCAACAAATTCACATGGTATAACAACAAAGATTATTGTAAATGCCATGGAGTAAAAGGTCATGATGCATCAAAATGTGTTACACTCAAAAATATCATCCAAGACCTTATTTATCAAAGAGAAATGGCTATTGAAGACAACATTCAAGGTCCAAACACTAATGATAACATTAACAATATCTCCACCTCAAATGTTGAAGACAATGATCAAGAGCCATCTACTAATGACAACATTGACAATATTTCAACCTCAAATGTTGAAAACAATGCTCAAGATTTATCTACCACTAATCACATTGAAGATGTCTCTATACCATCAAATGAATAAGAGGACATACATCAAGAATTTATTCCCAAACATGATCAAAATCAATTACCAAAGTATAGTAATGATCCAGTCCAAGATATATTAACCTTATTAAACCTCATGGTAGCATGTATTAATGATCAAGATACTCTTAATCCAACACTTATATCCAATGCAAAAAATCTAAGCCAAGAGCTATCACCCACATGTTTGCATTTCAAGGAAATCCAAGGATCCTTTATAGAAAATCCATTCTTTGAAGTTGACCCATGTCAATAACATGAACCAAAGCATATCGAAAATAACACCACACAAAGTCAAGATTGAGAATCCCTATCACCAAAAAGCTATAATAACTTGGAAAATACCTTCGAAGACATCCATTATTTTCCAAAAGAAGAACAAATACATATACCAAGTGCACATACATCTATCCATGAGATGCTTACTCCTAAAGGACATGTAGATAATCTTCATCCAAAACAAGAGTCTCATACTCTTAAAATCATTACCAATGAAAAAGTGTCTCCTACTCTTAACATCCTTACCCATGATCAAGGCATATAAAAATCCATAGACATATCAGGAATTGATCATGAATAAGACTTATACATGAATTGTGAATAAAAAACATCCATTGAAAAACAAGCATCAATGGATTATGAAAAGCACTTCTACATGGATTGTGAATCAGAAACATCCTTTGAAGAACAAGTTGAAGATACCAATAAAGAAGTTATCCCACATATTGATGATCCTATCACTTGGAATCTTGGATCACTTACCTTTTCTAGAGTAAGCTATCTTACCAATGAAGAAGTTGTCACCTTTGAATATCCACAATAGAGTAGAAAAGGATTAGCACCTTCTTTCCAAGATAAATCATATCCTATTGCAAATAATTTTTTTCAATAAATGAATTATCAAGGTAGAGGATTAGGTCTACATGAATAAGGTATCTTAGAACTAGTGTAGATTATTAACAATCCTAAGCATGAAGGTCTTGGTTATTCAAAAATTAAGGAATCTAAACATATTAGTATTACCTCTATAATACTAGGGGAAAATTTATCTTATGAAAACATCAACATAGAGACCATGAAGAGTCCTCATGATGAAAATGATACCAACACTACAACCAGCCATATCATGAATTTCCATCCATGCATATTTCAACCCTCTAATTGGGACCAAAAACAAGAGAAAATTTTATATCAAAGAAAGGAACAAGTCATTGAAGCAAAAGAATCAGTAAAAAAAAATGGACAAGCAAAATTCAAATGGATACCAAAGAAAAATCAAGAAAATCATCCCTATCAAACTCCATTATTCAAAGAAACTATGGAGAAATTTTTAAAAAAGGGAATTTCATCCATCCAAAATGTCCAACACTACAAAATAAAGCTTCAAGAGCGACCTCCAAAGTATATGAAGAAGTTGGTCCCAATCGAATCTCCATATCTACCCAGCATTGCTCATCCTCCCAAGTTTGGAAAATAAAATATTCCAAAATGTCAACCAATCCATTTGAATGTTATATCCCTCAATGCATTTCACCATCCATTTCAACATCCACGATGTCCAAATATGACATTGACCATGCATTGGGAAAAAATATTTATCATAAGGACTCTAAAGGCACCCTATCTTGATGTGCACATCTAGGAAAGGTTAACTCTGATATTGATAAAGAAGAGAAGAATTATCAGGGGTTACATTCAAGTGCATGTATCTTAGAAAAACAACTCCTTCAAGTGGGATATCATTGGAAAATAATGAAAGAAACAACATCTATATCAGCACCAACAACATCTACACCATCACCACCAGGTGGTTCAACATGAGCATAAATCTTCAAAAATTAAAATAAATAAAATAAAAAATAAAGAAAAGTGAAAATATAAAAATCTCCTCCAATGAAAACCACTATGGTGGTGCTTTGGACAAGTACCATGATGAAAACCTAGAAAACAAGCATCATGTGTAGAATTGAGCATCTACGTGTGCCATTTTAGGTGAAATAATTTCATCTTATCCATAATAATTTCATGAGTTATTCATCCAAACCATTTTAATCCAAATCCAACTTATCTTGATCTTGACAAAGGTTCAATGTACACTTCACACTTGCTTATGGTAAACATCTTGACATGGGTCACTTTCCTTGATTCTATCATATCCAACATTATCTAAGCCATCAATCATTATCCAAAGGGGCATACTCTATCAGAACATGTTATCCTAGCACAAGATAATCCTTGGAATCCTTTACATATCCATCCATCCATTCGTTTGGATACATTTCTAGACATTGGGGGTAGATACTTACATCTTGCTTCGAGAATAAATCTTGAGCTATATCCTCCAACTCATATGATTGTCTAAACATTTTCTAAAATTAAAATCCAAAAATCAAAACATTTGTAGGAAAAAATCCAAATCACTAGCCCATGGCACATTTTAATGAATATGATGTTCCTTATCAAGCTTTATCTTTCATCAAACATCAACCTTGACAATACATATTATTTGCATCTTATTGATGCTTTAATATGGTATCAAAACCTTCTACAATCTTGATCAATCATTATCTGATTAATCAATCATCATCTTGGGATGTATCCTTCCTAATTCTCTTGTTGTTCCTATCTTGACAACACTATCTTTGCATTATTGTGTATCCTCAATAATGTTATCATTATAAAAAATTACTCAATCAAATTAATCTATTTTCACTGGCCTATCAACAAGATCTCAAAATACTATTGATATCCCTACATATTGATATCTATTTATCATTCATCCATATGATCAACCCAAAACTAGTTATAAAACAATCAAAATATATAAAGACATAAAACATAAAATCCCAAAAATATTATATGCTTTTGAGTCAAATAGTCAAACTATGTTGTCTCTGAGCTTTCATGTAGGAAATGCCATCACCGATGAGCTCCTAAGGCACTAGGTTAGTCCCTTTAAATGTTCCTCTTAGTCTTTAAACTTGATAAAAAAAATCCAAAAAAATATTCAATTTTTTTATCAAAATCCAAAAACATTCGTAGAGTCAAAAATCTCCATAAATAGTGTCACTCAATACAATCAAAATATTATGTCTCTGAGCTTTCACGTAGGAAAATACATCATTGATGAGCCCCCGAGACACTAGGTTTATCCATTTAGGTCCCCTTATTTGTACCTAAATCTCTCAAAAACATAAAAAATGACATCAAACAACCTCAAAAGCACAAAAAAAATTTAAAACATCTCAAAAAAATCCTATCCTTGCTATCACCTATCCATAATAAACTTTCCATCCATAATAAATAATCATCATCCTCACCCTTTGACAAAGCAATCAACAAGAAAAGAAACATCAAAATCCAAAACTTCCAATTAAAAATTCATAAAGACTTGATCGTCATCAGACTAAAACATTTCCTAAGTATCAACTACCCTACCTTTTTAAAATCATCATCAACGTCCTGACATATGTCTTTCCTACAATAGACATCATCGATGGATAATACTAAAACATAAAAACAATCATGTCAAGTGATACAACAATATTTTTTATCTTTTATGATCTTATCTTTTTGATTTATCTTATTGTCACATTCCCAAGATCTCTCGAGGATGTCCATAAGGATCTAGAGAGGAAGGAATGGGGCGTTGAAAATTGATTTCTTTTTTCTTTATTTGTTGGATTTTTTTGCAATACTACCATGGTGAATACTTGCCTTCTATGTGCGAAATTAATTTCAAAAAACTCAAAATGGCCTTGCATGTTTGGTTCCTCATACCTTGTTGTGCACTAGTCCAAAAATGCTCTGAACTTCAAACCCATACACTCTAACAGGGTTTCCATATGTTTGGTATAAGCAAAAATACTCCTTGTTTGCAGAGTCAAAGTCCACACAATAGATACAAAGTTGCCTTGGTCATTGAAACATAAGAAAAGAGATAAGGGGAAAGAGGTATATCATACAAATGAAGTTAATCAAATGGATACACCTAACTTCATTTCGCTTAATGTTTCAATCATTTATGAGGGCTATAATGGATAAATAACAATAAAAAAAAAAAACCTAACTATTATAACAACAAATAAGAAGGTTTTAAGATGCTAAAATTATTTGTACCTTATTGAAAAAGTGTTTTTTTGGACCACATTGAGGGCTCATTCGCTCAGTCATGAATGGGTCCTTGCTAGGGTTTTGGAAAACTCATTTTTGGGTTTTGTTCTTTAATGCCTACACTCCTAGACCTAGATTTTTAGCTCCTGAAAGTTAGAAATAAATTTTGTAGAGCACTTTCCATGATCTTGCAAGAAATATGACAAATTTATCAACTTTACAACTACTATCACTCAATATTGCACCCCTGCTAAGCTGCAGAACTTAGCATATTAGTGAAACATGGGAACTTTTCTAAGGTTGTGGGTCACCTAACATAGAAAAGAACATCCTAAGTAATTTGTCTCTTATGGTACTCACCTAAAACTACCTCTTTTTGGGAAAAGGGTAAGAAAGAAACATGAAATGAAACTAACTCCTAGGGTGATGCACCAAATATTAAGGATTTGTACTGCTGTTTTGACACACAATGTGATCAATAGAAATTAATGCAACATACACAACTCATTTTTGACATGTTTTGCATAAGTATTCCATAGAGAGGATTTGAATTTTATGAAAAAACTCAAGAGGGACAACAAATTCCCCTCCTAGAGGCTCAATTGTTTGACTTCAGTGTTGAATCCAACATAGAACTAGTAGAACATGAACTATGACTTGCACAAACATGCACTTATGCATAAAGGTAATGAGAAACTAGACTAGAACCAAGCATAAACATTATCATCACAAGGAAATATCAATAATTTCATGTTATCAAACAATAAAGTATTTATAAGGAAAAATAGCTTGTTTTTATTGATTGAAAGGTAAAAATACAACTAAGTACAAGTCTGTGAAAATGAGTTACAATGATATATTTTACTTGAAAGAACTCCAAAATGAGTTACAATGTTGCATGCAAGTGAAAAGAACTAACTCCAAACTATTTTTTGAAGTTACATTATGATTTTCAAAATGCTTGCACAAAAATAGGACTTCAAACTTCCTTGGACGTGCATAACCAAAATTCCTAAGAACTAGCCCCCAAACCCACTCCAAAAAGGCTCAAAGGTAAAGAAAAGGTCAAGTCATGACCTCACCTATCATAAAGGCTCCAAAGTTCTCTCATTTCCCTCCAAAACCAAGTCAAAACCACTCCTATATTTTTGGAACATGTCTGTCAACTTCCTCCAACCTCCCCTATATGCTTGGCACATCTCATCAACCAACTTTCAACTATCTCCTTTGACCATATCTTGAAGGTATACAGATCTTTATCTTACATTTACATAACACTAATAAAGTGGTTTATAGCGCACAACTTTAATAAATCTTTTACATTTCAAAAAGGTTACAAATTTATGCAAATATAAAGCCATGACTCGGCCATGTCTTGGGAATCAATACAAAATACATAAGTCAGTCAATATAGGGAAACCCTAGTAACTTTGCATATGAACATAATGCAAGGCTATTAGTTTATGTTAAAAATATTTAAAACAAAGGCAAAAAATGCCATTTTTTTGTCGACCAATTTAGGGCTTTGAAAACCCTAAAACAAAACGCAGCCCAAACTCTTGCTTTCACTTCATTTTGAACTTAGCATTTCTAGAAAATTCATTCCACTCCATTGTTTATTGATTATGCCATGGTTTCTTGCATCTAGAGGGTTTTTTGGAGTTTTTATGCAAATCTCAAGAGAAATCGACAAAACAAGCTTGGGTAAGCTCTCTGTCTACATAAAATCTAATTTTCTTTTCAACATTTGTGGGAAAACACTTGTTCTTGAGCTCTACTATGCCAAAAAGATGAATATAATTCTTCTTTCTCTGCATTTTTTCATGCTTGATCAACCTTTATAGAAAAAGCTAGAGAATTTTCTTTCTTCTTTTCTATTATTCACTTGGAATTTCAAATAAAGAAGTTCTTTGTACTTCATGGTCACTGATTTACATTCTTTGCAGCTATTGAGGGCTATGTTCTCACTTTTTTGTCGAGCTTCTCCATCTCACTGTCTTGAAAAGACAATAAACTCTCACTTTGCTTTCCATTTTTTTTATTCCTTGGGAATAGGTTTTATGTGAAAATGCATTATGTAGCTTTAAAATCTTTGATTCTACCTTGAATACCTATGGAAAACTTGAGGGTTTTCATTTTATGTACACAAATGAGGGTTATTATTTTGTGCACAATTTTTCCTTACTATCACCTACAAGTACTAATGCATTTTAGAAAACTTCTTATCAAAATGCCATGGCTCTATCTCTTGACACATAGTTTTGGATTTTCCTTTGTTGTATCAATAGCTTTCTTTTATATTTGAACTTACTTCACCATGTTGATGTGTAAAACATGGATGGAAACACCTTTTATTTTTCAATACTCAATAGTCACTTCAAAACCTATGACTATCATTTCACTAGACTGTTCATTAGCTCTATTTACTCCATCTTGATAGTCAACACATCCTTCAATAAGCATTTTGTATTTTGGGATAAAGATGCTTGAGTTGCAAGTCATAAATGACTATACTAAATATGATGATAACAATGGTTCATCTTGAGCCCTTTGTCCTTTATAACTATTAATGCCATTTTGACTTGGAATTTATATGGCATGATCCACCCACATAACTACCCCTAATAGTCAAAGATGATTGTTCCTTCACTGTTTGTTATCCTTCTGGTGCAACTAATGGATGCCATTGTCATGTGATGGCATACATTGTATGATAGTTTTGGGACTACTCCTCTATTCCTTGAAGAGAACTGTTAGCATGCTATCAATAAGACTATCTTTTGAATAGACTTTGTGATTGTTTCTATGCATAGGATCACTACCTCCTTACTCAATTGAATGGGTATTTGTCATTTATGACAGGTAATTACCATCTCATTGCCATGAGTTATATGTACTTGTTCAATTGATGACAAATGAAATGAATTTACATTCTTACCCCTCTTAAGACATAAGAGGGTAGCATGTGGGAGCCCATTTTACTCCACATGCTATGATGTCAAATGAAAATGATCCAACAATGAAAATTCACCTATACGTGGATAGTGAAAAAACAAGTTAGATCAAACAATGAAACATAATATATGATGGATTTTGACGATAATCCTTTCCTTTTCTTGATGCCTGTGATATTGAAAATTATTTGAATGCCTTATGAGAATAAAATTTATGCTTTTTGATGTAGCATATGTAGAGAATATGGGTCCCGAGCTCTAACACAACTTTCTTCATCTCTTGTAGGCATTTCAGGTAGCATCAAAGCAACTTATGGAGCAACCAAGTAGGAGGGATTAAACAAGGATGCAATAGTTCAACTTGGGGTTTTTCATTCAGGAAATGACAAATCCCTACTCTTTCCATATGCTCTTTTCTTTTTATATCTTCAAATGTTTATTTGATGCCTTCTATTGTATTAAAATAGTTATTCCCATGGCTTGTGTGGGAAACCATACATTTGTAATTATCAATAAAAGACAAAATTTGTGCAAAAATTGTAAAATCTTTCTCTTGTTTATATTTGTATAATGAATTGCAATCTATTTGATAATACTTATGTGCATATGAGTGAAACTTAGCAAAATTGAATGTGTACCTTTATCTTTATTTTGCAAAAAGTATCTTAGCTCTACCTGATTGAGCTAGAAGCTAAATTAGGTAACATTTTTTGTGACATCTACAATATGTTTTCCTACTAAACATCTTGACCAATTGCCTAAACTTATCCATTGGGTACATGAGTCAAATAGGAACTTGACAAGACTTGGAAACAATCATGCATATTATTGTAACTCATCCAAAATAGTGTATAACACCTTCAAATCTTATTCAACCTACCAAAAACCTTAGATCAAACTAACTAACTAACTATGAAAAATATCACTTAGAGGAAATAGACTACTAAAACAATCTATACTACCTAAAACTAACCATGAAAGAGGTTCCATAAAAAAAACCATTGACTAGTTCATGAAAGTAGTTGCCCTTCCTTAGCATCTTGGGATGCTTTTCATGCTTTTGAATCAACCAAAAGAGATGGAGAAAGGTCTAATAAACCTTTAACTACTGCAACACTTCTCCAAAATAGAAAAAAAAATCACATACCCACCTAATTTGATTGGAAAACCAACTTCCTTCAAGTGGATAAATTGATTGATTCTGCTTGTCTTGATTAACCTCTTGGTGTTCAAGATCAATTATCACATGAGGTGGATTTTATTCATTCATCTCCAGCCAATCTAGGTGTATAATAAGGCATCCCATTGATATGACATATTCTGAACTCCCTTTGCTAACCTATTTCTTTTGAACAACTATCTCATTTCCTTGCTGATTGAAAAGACCCGAATCTTGTGGCTCACCTTGTATCATGGATTGCTCATCATCTTCCCCTTGTTTTCCCTCATAAATATCCTCTCAAGGAGGTGCTAGTTTGATGTCCAAGTTTGATAAAAAATCTTCCAACTCATCCCAAAATATGTCCTCTTCAATATCTTCTTTGCTTCTATGAATGGGGGAACTAATTATGTTTCCTTCATCAAGAGTTAAGATTTTAGACTTGGGATTTCCTTTATAAACTAGCAGTTCACTAAGAGCTCCAACCTCTTCTTCTTGCTTAAAATCTTCATCCTTGGTAAAAAAAAAGGTAACTCATCAAATGAGAAGATCAAATCTTCCTTCTGATCCACATACATTTTCCTTGCACCTTGCTATTCCAACTAATCACCCTAAACTTCTACTTGCAAAATTTTTAATTTTGTATTATTCACACCATTCATAAGCTCATAAACATCAGATATTTCTTTTACTTACTAATAACTGGCCTCACAAGTGCCTTCCAATTGAGGAAGATCCTTGATTAGTTTTGAGTCTTGAGTTGAAAACAAAAACTCATGTTTCACTACTAGCTCAGCCTCCTCTTGTTTGGAATGATTAGACAGCTCCTCAAAATATTTGGGGAGTGTTGATAGAGGATTGGCTAGTATAGGAGGCTTTGGTAACTCTTGAGGAAGAGAAGAAGTGTTTTACTTGAAGCTTGGGACTGTTAACACATGCTCTTCCAACTTATAAATTTCATCATAGTTGTCCATGCTATATTTAGTTGGTAAGAGGATTTGAAAGGGTTGCTCTTGGTTAGGAATCAACTATTGGTTTGAAGAAAAATAAATTTTAATTGGCTTAGATTCTACAACCTTTTCCTCTTCTTTGTTTTGGATTGGTATGAGATGAAAGGCCGCAACAAGATTTGTAAATTTGAAACTAGGAATAAAAGGGGATGATTGGGTTTCATACCTTTGGACTTGTGAAATCAAGTGTTTTATTTTCTCTTCTTTGGCTATAACCTATCTATTCAAACATTCCTATTCATACATTATTTCCCTTTCAACCTCTTGTTGATGAAAAAAAGCTTGATAGGATTTCTCTTCTTGGTGCATGTTATACTCATTTTCTCTATCTATCTCTAAAATTTCCCTTTGAAATTGTAACAATATCTCCTTGATGCTATCCAAATCAGTATCCATGTTGTTAGAATTTTGAGATTGACTAGGGAGGCTATAAGGCTGGTTCAAAGTAGGATCGGTTTCACAAGGTCTGGTATGGGTATAAACATGGTGCAAGGAAGGTTGAGCAAGAGTGTTATGACTGTAATAAGGAAAAGGGTTGTTTGGAGGCCAAAAGCCTGAAATTTCATGGTATGGAGGAGGGTAACCATAGAGATGGTGATGTTGAGACATTTCAAGGATAAAACATGAAGTATCAAAAATTCTAGACAACAAGGTCTTGAAACACTTGAAAGGGGGTCAAAATACCACTTAGAGTCACTAGGTGCTGAGAAAGTACTTTCAATTGATAAAAAAGTAAAGAGTAGCACCAACCTCATTTAATTGTAGGTATTTGGATTGTTGAAACCAACTGATATATTTATAGAGTTGCCATGGTCTTGTTCGTACTACCTCCAAAGGTTTATAATGTTGATAAAAGAACCAATTTTCTCAATATTGTGATCCAAAGTTCATCACATTGTCCAAGCGGGTGTACCAAAAACTATTGTCAGTCAATATTGTGCCCCTGCAAAGTTACAAAACTTAGCATATTGGTGAAACATGGGAATTTTTCTAAGGTTGTGGTTCACCTAAAGTAGAAAATAACCTCCAGAGTAAGTTGGATTTTATGGTACTCACCTAAAACTACCTCTTGCTAGGAAAAGGGTGAGAAAGAAACATGAAATGAAACTGACTCCTAGGGTGATGCACCAAATATTAAGGATTTGTACTATTGTTTTGACACACAATGTGATCAATAAAACTCACTACAACATACACAACTTATTTTTGACATGTTTTATATAAGTATTTCATAGAGAGGCTTTGAATTTTATGGAAAAACTCAAGAGGAACAATTAATTACCTTCCTAGAGGCTTAAATGTTTGACTTCACAGTTGAATCTTGTATATAACTAGTAGAACATGAATTATGACCTGCACAAACATGAAATTTTTCATAAAGGAATTGAGAAACTAAACTAGAACCATGGATAAACATTATCATCACAAGGAAATATCAATAATTTCATGTTATCATACAATATCCAGTATTGAGATGGAAAAATAGCTTGATTTTATTGATTGTAAGGTAAAAATACAACTGAGTACAAGTCTGTGAAAATGAGTTACAATGCTAAATTTTTATTGAAAGAACTCCAAAATGAGTTACAATGTTGCATGAAAATGAAAAGAACTAACTCCAATCTATTGTTTGAAGTTACTTTATTCTTCTCCAAATGGTTGCACAAAAATAGGGACTTCAAACATCCTTGATCATGCATAACCAAAAATCCTAAACACTAGCCACCAAACCCACTCCAAAAAGGCTCAAAGGTGAAGAAAAAATCAAGCCTTGACCTCACCTGTCATAAAGCCTTTGAAAACTGCTCCATTATGCTCTCATTTCCCTCCAAAACGAAGTCAAAACCACTTCTATATTCTTGGCACTTGTCTGTCAACTTCCTCCAACCTCCCATATATAGGGCATATCTCATCAATCAAATTTCAACTATCTCCTTTGACCATATCTTGAAGTCATACACATATTTATATTGCATTGGCATAACAATAATAGACTGGTTTATAGCACACACTTTAATAAATATTTTACATTTCAAAAAGGTTACAAATTTATGCAAAAATAAATCCATGACTTGGCCATGTCTTGGGAATCAATACAAAATACATAAGTCAGTCAATAAAGGGAAACCCTAGTAACCTAGCATATGAGCATAATGAAAGGGTATTATTTTATGTTAAAAATGTTTAAAACAAAGGAAAAAAATTCCATTTGTTTGTCGACTAATTTAGGGCTTTGAAAACCCTAAAAAAAAAAGTGACCCAAACACTTATTTTAACTTCATTTTGCACTTAGCATTATTGGAAACTTCAATCCACTCCATTTTTGTGGGTGTCACCATTGTTTCTTGTATCTAGAGGATTTTATAGAGGTTTTTATGTAGATCTCATGAGAAATCAACAAAAAAAGCTTGGGTAAGCTCTTTATCTGCGTACAATTCGCTTTTCTTTTCAACATCTCTAGGAAAATTCTTGTTCTTGAGCTCTACTATGCCAAAATGATGAATATATTTTGTCTTTCTATGCATTTGTTCATGCTTACTCGACCTCTATAGAAAAAGGTAGAGAAGTTTCTTTCTTCTTTTCTATTATTTACTTGGAACTGCAAATAAAAAGTTCTTTGTACTCCATGGCCATGAATTTACATTCCTTGCAGGTATTGAGGGCTCTGTTCTCACTTTCTGGTTGAGCTTCTCCATCTCACTGTCTTGAAAAGACAATAAATTGTCCTTTTGATTTCCATTTTTTTTACGGCTCGGCCCTAGGTTTTATATGCAAATGCATTTTGTAGCTTTAAAATCTGTGATTCTGCCTTGAATACCTATGGAAAACTTGAGGGTTTTCATTTTATGTACATAGATGAGGGTTATTATTTTGTGCAAATTTTTTCCTTACTATCACCTATAGGTACTCATGCATTTTAGAAAAATTCTTATCAAAATTCCATGGCTCTATCTCTTGACACATATTTTTGGCTTTCCCTTTTTTGTATCAATAGTTTTCTTTTATATTTGAACTTACTTCAGCATGTTGATGTGTAAAATATGGATGGAAACACCTTTTATTTTGCAATACTCAATAGTCACTTCAAAACATATGACTATCATTTCACTGGACTATTCATTAGCTCTGTTTACTCCATCTTGACAGTCAACAAATGTCCTTCAATAAGAATTTTGTATTTTGGGATAAATATTCTTGAGTTGCAAGTCATAAATGACTATGATCAATATGATGATAGAAATGTTTCATCTCAAGCCCTTTTTCCTTTATAACTATTAATTCCATATTAACTTGGAATTTCTCTGACATGATCCACCCAGATAACTGCCCCTAACAATCAAAGATGATTGTTCCTTCACTGTTTGTTATCCTTCTTGTGCAACTAATGGATGCCATTGTCATGTGATGGCATGCACTATATGATAGTTTTGGGACTGCTCCCTTATTCCTTGATGAGCATTGTCATCATGCTATGTACACAAATGAGGGTTATTATTATATACACATTTTTTCCTTACTATCACCTACATGTACTCATGCATTCTAGAAAACATCTTATTGTAAGGCCATGGCTCTATTTTTTGACACATATTTTTGGCTTTTCCTTCATTTATCAATAGTTTTCTCTTATATTTGAACTTAATTTAGCATGTTGATGTGTAAAACATGGATGAAAACACCTTTTATTTTGTAATACTTAATAGTCACTTCACAACCGATGACTATCATTTCACTGGATTGTTCATTAACTCTGTTTACTCCATCTTGATAGTCAACACATGTCCTTCAATAAGAATTTTTTATTTTGGGATAAAGATGCTTGAGTTGCAAGTCATAAATGACTATTCTCAATATGATGATAAAAATGGTTCATATCAAGCCCTTTGTCCTTTATAACTATTAATTCCATTTTGACTTGGAATAGATATGACATGATCCACCCACATAACTACCCCTGATAATCAAAGATGACTATTCCTTCATTATTTGTTATCCTTCTAGTGCAAGTAATGGCTACCACTATCATGTGATGGCATGCACTATATGATAGATTTGGAACTACTCCCCTATTCCTCAAAGAGTATTGTCATTAGGCTATCAATAATACTATCTTTTGAATAGACTTTGTGACCATTTCTATGCATAGCATCACTACCTTCTTACTCAATTGAATAGGTATTTGTCATTTATGACAGTGACTTACTAGCTCACTATCATGAGTGATATGTACTTGTTCAAGTGATAAAAAATGAGATGAATTTACATTCTTACCCCCCTTAAAACACAAGAGGGAGGCGTGTTGGGCTCAACCCTTGTGGGAGCCCATTTTACTCCACACGCTATGATGTCAAATAAAAATGATCCAACAATGAAAAATCACCTATACCTGCACAGTGAACAAACATGTTAGATAAATCAATGAAACATAATATATGATGGATGTTGATGTTAATCCCCTAATTTTCTTAATGCATGTGATATTGCAAACTATTCCACTACCTTAAGATAATAAACTATATATTTTTTGATGTAGCATATGTAGAGAATATGGGTCCTGAGCTCTAACACAACTTCCTTGATCTCTTGTAGGCATTTCAAGCAGCAACAAAGCAACTTCTAGAGAAACCAAGCAGGAGGGACTAGACAAGGATGTAGTAGTTCAATTTGGGGTTCATCATTCAGGTAATGATAGATCCCTACTCTTTTCATGTGCTCTTTTCTTTTTATATCTTTAAATGTATAGTTTATGCCTTCTATTGTATTGAAACAGTTATTCCCATGGCTTGTGTTGGAAACCATACATTTGTAATTATCAATAAAAGAGAACATTTGTGTAAAACTTGTGCAATATTTCTCTTGTATAAATTTGAATAATTAATTGCAATATATTCTATAATACTTTTGTGCATATGAATTAAACTTAGTAGAATTGAATGTGTACCTTTATCTTTATTTTGCAAAAACTATCTCAACTCTAACTAATTGAACTAGAAGCTAAATTAGGTAACAACAACTTTGAAAACTTTGACAAATTTTGATAGCTTTTGTTCTCCACTTGATCTTCAATCTAAAACCTAAAATCACACATCAAGGAAGAATAAAATTTGTTGATTGTTAGGGAATAGGGGTTTTCCTTTGTCAAACCCTGGTTTGGTAATTAAACCTTATGATAAAACAATGAAACATGAACATGAAAGAATGATACCTTGAATGAAGTCTTGGAGTACAAATTAACAATATAGCATGAAGTGGCCTCAATGTATATAGATCTTGATCATGAACTTGACATAAGATAATGGCTTTGAACACTTGAACTTGATCACCAATGCTACATCACATTAGCTCAACAACATGCATGACTTTGACATGATGATATGATCTTTGATTGCTGCAATAAATCCTTGATAATTTTCCCTTGAATGTCTTCAAAATGCTCTTGAAACGATCTTAAGATCACTTGAAGATTACTAGGTTTCTTTCTTGAAACTTCTAGCTAAAACATAGTGAAATAACCTTATATGCATACTTAACTTAAGATTTAATCTCAAAATTCAAATAACACAAGACGACATCATATCTAGGATTTGAAATCCTTAAAATCCCACCAAGAATATGTTAAAAAATAGGTGTCCTAAGTTAAGGAGGACCCATTTTCCATCATCTAAATGGGTCCTAGCATACTCAACTAGACATGCTTCAGGGACATGAAATAACATGCCAAAAGGGGGTCTTAGGACCTAGGAAGGAGCTATTCTCTAGGTGGTGAATGGGTCCTAGGTCACTATCCCAGGACACATACCTTGCCAAATTAAGTGTTTTGTGATATTATTAACGAGTGTCAGGCTTTCTCCCTCAAAATATGCAATAAATAAGGCTTGGATTTGAATTTAAGGGGCCAATTAAGCTAAAATTGACATCAATTAATTAATAAAGCCCTAGCTTAGTGTTAAAGTGTAAATAAACACTTTACAAAACCCTAAATAAGGCACAATTAATTTTATCATTAATTATTCATTCCGAAATTAAGTGTAAAAAAGGGATAAGTTTTTTGACACTACATTTTTCCCCCACTTTAGTGAGGGTTTTCCCCCATGTCATACTCACACTAAATTAGAAATTCAAAACACTTATGTATACTACAATGACAAAGATAATCATGCACTATCAAAGACCGGGAAAATAAAGGAAAATAAATGATCAAGCTTTGGTAGTCTCAACTCCAACATGCTGTTGACAAGGTCTAGGTTGTTTATCCAAAAATGTTCGCAAGAAAAACCTAATGTCTACTATACAAATGACAAAAACGATCACTCTGGGGTAGTGGAACCTTAGGTCATCCACTAGGTGAGTATACCGAAAAGGTGACAAATTAGAGAATCATATTAGGCTCCCATACCACATCAAAGTTATCCTCTTGATAACTTCAATAAGGCACCACAATGCTAAATGGTTATGAATATTATTTATAAAGGTTTTTGGTCAAGGGGATCTTGCTTTGTTCATGTAATGTCTTCTTCTTAGGGAACATCATGCCTAATTTCTCCAAGATAGGACAAGTCAAGAATATCAGATTGCCACTTATGGGATGTCTCGCTTCACATCATGCCACTAAGGGAAATCATACACCTAGAAATATCACACTCTTGGAGGACATCAAACCAAATGACACCACCAAGAAAAGAACACATCACAAGAAAAAGAAAATCACTCCATGAAGTATGCAAAATGTTGAAAGATGTTATTGATGTATGCCCCCACTTTAAAGTGGTTGCTAACACCATTGTTGTTAGCATCTTCTTTAAAGTAGCCAATGTTTTCTCCTTAGACATGAGAGTTTTCCTCAAAAAACCCTATGCCAAGTCATATGTTCCCAAAATAAAGCTACGTTAAGAAAAAGGAAGGAGGGGTTTTTCCCAGAAACACATAAGGGGTCTATGGATTCAAGGTCAGTATGCCTTCGCTACAATGTTGTCATCATTCCCCAAATACTCATACAACTAGAAGAATGAAACAAAGAGAGTGAAAACAAAGAAAAATCCTTTTGGTCAACATCGAAGAGACCTAAATGTTTCAACGCCTTGTGTCATCCCCAAAATAAAAACATAAGATGAAAAATAAAAATGCTTATGAAATAGAGAAGAATGCACATACATATAGAGGAATGCATAGAGAGAGAGATACACATCAAATGACACAACATGGTGGATCACATTGCATGCATGCAATCATATAAAGCAATATGGAAAAGGAAAACAATGAAAAAGACTAGTAAGGCACATGTGAATCAACCTATAGTATATTATTTGCATCCCCATCTCGGTCGATATAAGTGGAAGGTGAAAAACTAGCCAAAGGGACAACAACATATGCCAAAAATAGGACAAGGCTAACTAACCCCTTTCCCCCACTAAGTGTAGGATAAGGATGAGCTAGGATAGATGGTTATAATGAGCTCCTTGTGATAAAGAGAATGATTTACAATGAATGTGTAACATGTAACAGTGATAATGTTAAAACCCTACAACTATTACATGACAAGGAGTAAAATGCATGTTATTTCTATGCAATTATTGTATCATAAAAAAATACCATCATCCAAATGAAAATAACTCAATATCAATTTAAATGCATGACACTCATCGGTAAGATTCCCAAGAGTTCTATGGTATGCACAATAATTCATGTTTTTATTAGGTATGTTGCTTTTACTATGATCTGGCAATTTAATCAAACCCTTTTTAAGGATATGTTCCATCTTTCGTTTAGTTTTTATTTGAGTATGTAAGAATGGAAATTTTTTGAGTTTGTAAGGTTATTGTTTCTTGCTTGATTCACCAACTTGTTGAGGTGGATGTAGATAAGGAAGACCTAATATGATCTTGTCATTTTTGCTAGGCATTGGTTGTTCTTTAGGAAGGAGGACACTTATGTCAGGGGGATCTTGATATCCTATCCCTCTTGTTCGTTCAATAGAAATTTTCTCTAGAAGTTTATGAATTTCATGTTTATTAGTTATGTCACATAATTGGTTCATTAAAATTTTAAAGCCTTGGTTATAAGTCTATTCTAGGTTGATGGGAGTGGTGGTCACTTTATTAACATAAGATGAATGACTATGCACTTGAGTAGAGGAGCTACGTTCACTCATGGTTTGAAGTTTAGGCTTAGTTTGTGACTCAATTTCAGGATGTAAAAGACCAAACATCTCAAGTTGTGTTGTTTGTTTTATGGAAGGATAAAAAGATGCATTGTTCTCAAGATTGTTAAGGCAATCATTTATGAATTCATTCATGCTGGCATCATCCTCTCCAATGATTTCAACTTCATGAGGAAATTCATTAGGAGTTGGGTGAGCATTAGTAACTTCAAGTGCATTAGGATCATTGCCAAAAACATAACTAAAACATCAACCAAAGAGAAAAAGGACTTCCACACATTGCAAAAAAAGTTTTCCATTTTCAGATTTTCAGACTTAAACAAGGTAATTTTCTGATTACACAATGCAACAATGTGAAAATGAAATGTTGTAAATACATTTTTGAGTTTAGAAAATGCACTAAATGAAGAAAATTAAGATAGATCTAATGAAATGAATGAAACAAAAATTCCACAAAATGAAACAAAGATCTGGCAATAGCAAACAAAAGCAAAGAACAAAAGATTTCAATTTCCAAAAATTTAAATGTAGGTTTGATCAGGGACTCATTCACCCTAGGGTGAATGGGTCCTAGATTCGGGTTTTGAAAATGATTTTTGTAGAGTTTTAAGCCTTTTCTAATGGTTTTCATATTCGGATCTATTACAGTATGCTTCAAGTTCAGATTTTTATAAATACAATTTGAAACGCAAGTTGAAAATATGAAAAAATTTGAATTGCAAGACCTAGTTTGATATGTAATTTTGATTTTATTTGCAAGTTAATATGATCTAAATGATATGAAAAAATGATGAATTTTTTGTATTTTGTAAATTTAAAGAATGCAATTCTAAAACCCTATATGGGATTAAAATTTGAATGCAAACTAAGACACCATAAATGAGATCTAATTCAATGCAAATGAATGCAAGATCTAACCTAAGATGAAAAAAGAGACTCCAAAATCAAAAAATTACAATGCTCAAGAAGTCAGGTTCACCAAAATGAAACATAAGAAAAGAGAGAAGGGGAAGGAGGTATATCATACAAATGAAGTTAATCAAATGGATACACTTGCTAAATTATTTTTTCTTAATGTTTCACTCAATTAGGAGGCATATATTGTATAAATAACAATCAAAAAATAAACCTAACTATTATAACAACAAATAGGAAGGTTTAAAGATGCTGAAATGATGTGTACCTTGTTGAAAAGTGATGTTTCAGGCCTCACTAAGGACTCATTCGCCCAGTGGTGAATGGGTCCCCACTAGGGTTCTGGAAAACTGATTTTTGGGTTTTGTACTTCAATGTCTACACTCTCATATCCTAGGTGTTTAGCTCCAAATTTTTTGAAATAAATTATGTAGAGCACTTTCGGTGATCTTGCAAGAAAGATGAAAACTTTTGCAACTTTACAACTTTGATAACTTTTGTTCTCCACTTGATCTTCAATCTAAAACTTGCAATCACACATCAAGGAAGAATAAAATTGTTAATTCTTAGGGAATAGGGATTTTTCTTTGCCAAACCCCATTATGGTAATTAAACCTTATGATGAAACAATGAAAAATGAACATGAAATAATGATGCCTTGAATGAAGTCTTGGAATACAAATCACTAATCTAGCGTGAAGAGGCCTCAATGTATCTAGATCTTAATCATAAAATTGACATAAGATAATGGCTTTGAACACTTGAACTTGATCACCAATGCTACAACATCACATTAGCTCAACAACATGCATGAATTTGACATGATGATATTATCTTTGATTGCTGCAATAAAACCTTGATAATATACCATTGAATTCCTTCAAAATTCTCTTAAGATCACTTGAAAATTACTAGGTTGCTTGCATGGAAATTATATGTGAAAAATAGTGAAATAACCTTATATTTATACTTAAGATTTAATCCAAAAATTCAAATAACACAAGCTGACATCAGATCTAGGATTTTAAGTCATTAAAATCCCACCAAGTGTTAGTGTTAGAAAGTATACATCTAACAAGTTAAATTCAGATTTGAACAATAAAATAGAGAAATAAAACACACAAAAATTATATCAGAAACAAGACAACATAGAGAATTTAACGTGGTTCACCCAATATGGGCTACATCCACCAAACCACAACCATCCAATGATTTTATTATCCAATGCAAAACCTATTACAATATTGCGAATAATTCCATGCTACAACTCCCCATTCCAACCGCTTATAACAAGCTTTTAGAAGCTTCTAGAATTTAGGGTTTATAATGTCGGCTTTTTTC
This sequence comes from Sequoiadendron giganteum, assembly GCA_007115665.2. Lineage (NCBI taxonomy): Eukaryota > Viridiplantae > Streptophyta > Pinopsida > Cupressales > Cupressaceae > Sequoiadendron > Sequoiadendron giganteum. The sequence goes on from CM021100.1 coordinate 504,783,789, forward strand.
CTTTTTGATGACAAAGCAAAAAAAAAGGTGTACACTAGCATGCATTGCAAAAAATAAGAACCAACTCACAAAAACTACACATCTAATATTGAACAAGAGCTCAGCCCCAACCTATTTAAAACGGAAGATTTCACACACAGAGTTCACAAAGAGTGTTGTAACTTAAATGAAGCAGAGATGTTGACCTATCAAGCATACAACTAATAACCCATACACCTGAACTACTCACACAAGCCTTCTAGATCATCAAAGGGAATTTGTAAAGGGTGTTACTTACATGCAGCTTTAGAAGTAATGGATGAGAGATGCTTTTTTTTTTACTATTTAGGTCCCACAATTCTATATAAAAATTATATAACATATTATACGAAGGATTGAAGAAAGGAGAACTTATTTTTGAATTGATTGTAGAAATGTAAGACAACTGCAAATATCAAGTATTAGCTCTTCCTTCTCGATAGTTTCTCTCATAACAATGATTGTTACACCTTTGACCTAAAATAAGTTTTGCACAAAAAAACTAAATGTTGTAAACTTAAAAATTGATGCAACAACTCATATATACATCTCAAAGATTTTCCCTTTCATAGAACTCACTCTTTATTAAGTGGTCATGCAAATACCTATTCACTAAAACATCTATATTTGCACAAATATCACTCTCTTAAACATTAAAATTGATGCAACAATGATTTTTTCAAGTCTCCTAGAATAGTCTCGTTGGACCTCGACGAGGATACGTGAAGAGTGTATAGTATAGCATAATCAGTTGCCACATACCAACAAAAAACCTTGATAATCTACCATTGAATGCCTTCAAAATTTTCTTAAGATCACTTGAAATTTACTACGTTTCTTTCTTGAAAATTCTATGTGAAACAAAGTGAAATAACCTTATATTTATACTTAAGATTTAATCCCAAAATTCAAATAACACAAGCCGACATCAGATCTAGGATTCGAATTCATTAATATCCCACCAAGAATATGTTTAAAAAGGGGTTTCCTAAGTTAAGGAGGACCCATTCGCCATAGGCTGAATGGGTCCTGGCATACTTAACAAGGACATGCTTTGGGGACATGAAATAACTTGCCAAAAGGGGGTCCTAGGACCTAGGAAGGACCCATTCACTAGGTGGCTAATGGGTCCTATGTCACTAGAACATGACTCATACCTTTCCAAATTAAGTGTTGTGTGATATTATTAATGAGTGTCAAGCTTTCTCCCTCATAAAATGTAATAAATAAGGCTTGGATTTGAGTTTAACGAGTGAATTAAGCTCAAATTGACCTCAATTAATTAATAAATCCCTAGATTAGTGTGAAATTGTAAACAAACACCTTACAACACCCTAAATAAGGCACAATTAATTCCATTTTATCATTAATTATTCATTCCCAAATTAAGTGTGAAAAAGGGATACTTTTTTTGACACTACATTTTTTCCCACTTTAGTGAGAGCTTGCCCCCATGCCAAACTTGCACTAAAGTAGACATTTAATAAACTAATGTATGTAGCAATGATAAAGATACTCAATCATATACTATCAAAGACCGATAAAAAAAAGGAAAATAAAGGATCAAGCTTTGATAGTCTGTCCAACGTGATGTGGCATAGGTCTAGAATGTTTGTCCAAAAATGTTCACAAGTAGAACCCGATGTCTACTATGCAAATGAAACATGTGCTCACTTTGGGGTAGTGAAACCTCAGGTTGTTAACTAGGTGAGTATCCCGAAAAGGTGGAAAATGAGAGAATCAAATTAGGCTCCCATAACACATCAAAATTATCCTCCTGATAACTTCAATAAGGCACCACAATTATAAATACATATGAATATTATGTGTATAGGTTTTTGGTCAAGGGGATATTTCTTTGTTCATGTAAGGTATTCTTCTTAGGGAATATTGTTCCTAATGTCTCCAAGAGATGAAAAGTCAAGAATATTAGATTGCCACTTATGGGATGCCTCACGTCCCATCATGCCACTAAGGGAAATCATACACTTAGAAATATTGCACTCTTGGCAGACATAAAACCCAATGACACCACCAAAAAAAGGATGCATCACAAGAAAATTAAAATCACTCCATAAAATATGCAAAATTTTGAAATATTTTATCGATGTATGTCCCCACTTTAAATCAGTTGCTAACATAATTTATATGAGAAACTACTTTAAAGTAGCCAATGATTTTTCCTTAGACATGAGAGATTTCGTCAAAAAACCCTATGCCAAGTCATATGTTTCTAAAATAAAACTACATCATTAAAAAGGAAGAATGGGTTTCACCCAAAAACACATAAGGCATGTATGGATTCGAGGTCAGTATTCCTTTGCTACAATGTTGTTTTAGAGCTTAAAACTATCATCATTCCCCAAATACTCATAGAACTGAAAGAATGACACAAAGAGAGGAAAAACAAAGTAAACTCCTTCGGATCAACATGGAAGAGACCTAAATGTCTCAACTCCTTGCCTCATCCCAAAAATGAAAATACAAGATAAAATATAAAAATTCTTACGACATATAGAAGAATATAGGTACATATAGAGGAATGCATAGAGAGAGAGATACACATCAAACAAGATAGCATGGGGGATAACATACACACATGCAATCACATAAAGCAACATGAAAAATGAAAAAATGTAAACGACTAGTAAGGAACATGCGAATCAACCTATAGTAGATCATCCACATCCCCATCTCGATCGATAGAAAGGGAAAGCGAACAACTAGCCAAAGGGACAATGTCATATTCTAAAACTAGGACAAGGCTAACTAACCCCTTGTCCCCACTAAGAGAAAGAAAAGGATGAGCTGAGATAGGTGGTGAGAATGAGCTCCTTGTGATAAAGAGAGTGATTTACAATGAATGTATAACATGTAATAATGATAATGTTAAGACCTTACAACTATTACATGACAAGGAGCGGAATGTTATTGCTATGCAATTACTGTGTCATAAAAATTACCATCATCAGAATGAAAAACACTCAATATCAATTTCAATGCATGAAACTCATTAGTAAGATGCCCAAGATTTCTATGATATGCATAGTAATTCATGTCTTTCCTAGGTATGTTGCTTTTACTACGAGGTGGAAATTTAATCCAACATTTTTTAAGGATATGTTCCATCTTTCGCTCAATTTTTGTTTCAGTATGTAGGAATGGAAATTTGTTGATTTATTAATTTTTTTTTTCTTTCTTGATTCACCAACTTGTTGAGGTGGATGTAGACAAGGAAGAACTGAAATGATCTTGTCATTTTTGCTAGGTATTGGTTGTTCTTTAGGAAGGAGGACACTTATGGCGTGGGGGATCTTGATATCCCATCCCTCTTGTTTTTCCAATAGGAAGTTTCTCTAGAAGTTTATGAATTTCATGTTCATTAGCTATGTAACATCCTTGGTTTGTTAAAATATTAAAGCTTTAGCCATAAGTCTCTTCTAGGTTGATGGGAGTGGTGGTCACTTTATTAACATAAGATGAATGACTATGCACTTGAGTAGAGGAGCTAGGTTCACGCATTGTTGGAATTTTAGGCTTAGTTTGTGACACAATTTTAGGAAGTAAAAGACCAAAAATCTCAAGTTGTGTTGGTTGTTTCATGGAAGGATAGAAAGATGCATTATTCTCAAGATTGTTAATGCAATCATTTATGAATACATTCATGCTAGCATCATCTTCTCCAATGATGTTAACTTCATGAGGAAATTCATTAGGATCTGGGTGAGAATGAGTAAGTTCAAGTGTATTAGGATCATTTCCAAAAACACAACTTTAAACATCAACCAAAGAGAACAAGGACTTCCACACATTGCTAAAACACTTTTCCATTTTTCAAGTTTTCAGACTTAAACAAGGTAATTTTCTTATTACACAATGCAAAAATTTGGAAATGAAATGTTATAAATGCAATTTTGAATTTAGAAAATGCACTAAATGAAGAAAATTAATCTAGATCTAATGAAATGAATGAAACAAAAATTCCACAAACTAAAATAGAGATCTGAAAACAACAAACAAAAGAAGGGAACCAAAGATTTCAATTTCTAGAAATTCATATTTAGGTTTGGGCTAAGTGCACCGATCTGTGACACAATTTAGGAGCGAAATTATAAAAACGATCAAAAAAACCCTAAAGTAAGGCCTTTGGTGCATGCCAAATGTCCAAAAAGACATTTTAAAGCCATAAAATGCAAAAGTCGGGTTTGGAACCCTCATTTTGTCTTCAACCTGTGGCTTGAGAAGGAAGATTTCAGGTCTACAACTCGTGCTCACCAAATCTCCTCCATTCTTTGCATCCTTAGCTTTCCATTTTCCACGAGAATGCCGCCAACACATCAAAGAGATCGAATATTACAAAGAGGTGTGTATTTCTATTCTATTTATTTCAAATTTGATTTGGAATGCAACTTTAAATATATTTTTATAATAAAAATTTGTTCTAATTCTCAGGGAATGAATCTCCACCTCAAAACATTGAGAATTCACAATCACTCCCTCATCAAGAGCCTCCTATACAAGAACAACCCGAAACCCCTCCATCAATTCATAGGCATCCTCAAGGAACACAAGAAAATATTCAAAATCAAATTGAAAAAATAAAAGAGACATTCAACAATTAATTGCAAGATTAACCAAGCATGCCAAAACCCACCCTTATAGGAGAGGGATTGTTGAATCATTGAAGTCAATTTTAACTCATCTAGGAGAAATGAGCGAGCAAATGAATTTTTGGTCAACTAAGAGAGATGAGGTGAGGCAATTTTATGCTAATGGTTTGTCATATGCAGATGTCAAAAAACTAAAAATTAGCAAATCCGAGTTGTGTGCCCTATTTAAAGACCCAAAAGCCAATGAACCTTTTTCCCATGCATGCAGGAGGTTCCCCATCCATTGGTGCCACCATGATTTAATTAGAAACAAATTTTGGGAGCGGTGGTGGATGGTATTTGACCAACCTCCATGCAGTAACCATAAGGTGCTGCAATACTTTTTGAGGAGACTCTATTGCGAATTTTTTTTCAATAAAATTCCAAACTATTTTGAAATCTTATACTTTCAGGGTAGAGGTGGGGTCTCCACACATGATAGACCTGTTGCATGACGTAATCCATAGTTGGCACCAAGAGCCTTGGGCAGACCCATGGTGGAGCATGTCGTTGTTCCTTCCATTGTTAAGGACAGTGTAGAGGTGGACACGATGAAGTCGATTGGCTCACTCACCTAGACCATTTTATAGTATGTGAGTCCTCTAGTAGAGCCTGGTGTGGAGGAGATGTGTAGGCCCCGAGCTCCACCCCACCATTGTGGCACTTGTGGTGTTGTTTGCACGTATGATTATCAGGGTGCTCATGATGCAGCTACATAGCCTACGTCAGTTGCAGAGGTGATGTCTTTCACAAATGATATCCTGAATGATACATTTGGCATTGACACTCAGGTAAAATTTAGCAAGTTATTTTAATGTTATTTATTAAAATATATTTTGAAATTTAAGAATAACTAAATTAGTAGAATTTTGATATGATGAAATTTCAAGCTCACACTGTTCATGAGGGATGCTCTATTCCTATAGACCCTTATACATTCTCAACAATGATTCCACAAGTATGCAACTAGTATTAAAGATATTATTATTGCATTTGAACAATTGAATGTTATATTTGAATGTTTGTCTCATAACATGCTTTAGATTTCAAACAATTTCCTAGTGCACCTTCTTACTCCACACCGCACGATTCATATCCTCAAACAATGTACACTCAGGTAGCCTTTATTCATTAATAGGGTTGTAAATCTATGTTAGCTAGTTTTCATAATTCTGCGTATATACAAATTTAAAAAACTGATGAGAAACACAAACATTGCATTCAAGTATTCCTTGATAGTGTCACATTATGTTCTCCTATATCAACATGATACTTGAGATATTGTTTCATTTGCAACTGTTGACAATAGATAGCCCTGGTGATGCTAGTGGCACGATGGACCATGGAGTTGTTGCAGCAATAGCCAGTTGTGATCCATTGAGAGAGGTATGGAATAGATTAGTCGATTTGACATTATATTTTCTCTTTTATGGTCTATTATAGAAAATTTTCACGATAATTTTATGTAGTTTAATTTCTATCTTCATGGTTGCTACAGGCGGTTGTCACTCTAGATCGTGGAAATGGTGATGCTTTAAATGTGCATGATGACTATATGTATACAGTAAGTGATTATATTTTGTTATATGCCATTCCATAATTCAATTTCTATTTTTTAACATATTTAATTTTAATCGTATCATTTGAAGGTCCAGAGTGAAGAGACGAGGAGTAGCAGGTGTGTTTGAAAGACAAGACAAGCAACAATCACTCCATCCAGCCGAATTTTGAAGGCAACACGGGATCTATTTCCTTCCCCTTGAGGGAAATGACTATGTATTAGTGTTGTTTGTTGTATGCCTATGTGGCATTTTGGAACATATGTTTTGTACTATTGATATATATACGTGATATTTTATGTCCAAATGGCTCCTTTGTACTAAGCCTATATGGTTTTTTTGGATATATTTATATACTTTTATCAATATATATCATTGTATAGCCTTTCGGATTTTTGATTAAAGAAACTCTTATTTTTCTACTACCATACTTGAATGATGTTATCATGCATATTGTGTAAGTTGTATGCTTGAACTTTGTAGGCATGGATTTGTTTTACATCTAATGCTTAATTAATTATGGTTGAATGCTCAATAAGCCCCATCTAAAGCATATTGTATAAATAATCTCCATTCGTGGTGGTTTTTATCCTTTGGAATGCTTCAATTACTTATGACTCACTGATGGAGAGGAAAGTAGGCTCAAACCCAATCAGTCTGACAACCTGCCTTCAAGGGGCTCCTAACAAGATTAATACAACCTATTTTGAGCAATCTACACAACCTCAAAGCTCCATCAAACTAAACTCTTCATTCAACACCTTACCCAACAATCCACCCTTGTAGCACTCTGATGTAGAGCTAAGGTGGAGAAGACCCACAAAATGGAAATTTCAATTCTCAATCAAGAACTCTTCTTCATAATGATTCAGCCTAATAGGCATCAACCCACCCTTAAGGGTCTCAACTCCTTAACCTTGAAAATGAAAAAAAAGACTCCACCAAGGCCCTACAAATACCATAAACATTCATACAATGACAATTGAATCAATTGACAACAATCCCTAAGTCAGATTCATCAAGGTTTCCAAAACTCACATTTGTGACTGGTTATTATTGTAGTACTCAAAACTCAGTTTTAGCCATATTTCTCCCAACCTTTCCAAAAAACTAGACAATTAAAAGATGGATTGAGATACCCTTTTCAGGGCTACACAACATACCAAAGAATCAGTGGTCTCTCTTTTGGACCGACATAGAATTTCAACACACCTACTTCAATTTTGCCTTCACAATTAGCCCTTTTTTTCCAAAGGGACCACCCTTCCAACTTTAGATATCTATCCAAATGCCTTGGAAAGTCTTATTTCATGGTGCCAAACCTCAAATTTTGTCATTATTTTGTGTCTACAGAGCCTCTAACTCACAAAACCCAAGAAACCCTCTTAAACCTTCACAAAATCAAGGGTTTTAAAGAAACATACAACTCCAGACCTCTCTCAACACTTCCAAAGTCCCAAAAACCTCAAAATACTTCTGCATAGACTCATTAGACCCTCACATAACCCTTACAGGCATTAATTCTTAAAAACCTCTCTTTGGTTCCTCACTTCCATGTTGGAAAACCCTTGTTCAGTCTTAGAACAGTCACAAAAACACCACATAATTATGACTCCTTATTCAAAAATGAGTTGACACACTTATTATAACATTTTTTCAATCAATCCACTAAGATACAATAGCAAACAATAGGTGGATTGATTGTTACATCACAAATTTCCCCTCAAACCCTTGATTCGGCAACACTGGGACAGTCATTGTTTGTGTTGGTTCTCTTTACAAACAAAGAGTTAAGACACCAAATAAAAAATAAATGAATTAGAAAACATATAGACAAATCCTCTAAAATTATTAGACCATGAAGAACATGTATGTGCCCATAGAACACTCAAAAAGATCAAGAAAACAATATTTTTCTAGAAAATTGCTCAAAACTGTGGTGTTTATTGTGTAAAATTGTTACAAAACTTCTTCCACTCTCTCATTCGATCCTTGGTAAGGATTTTTAAAGAATTTTCCAACAACCATCATCTCCCCAATGCCCATAACCAACCTTGGGACTAGTTGGTCCCTTAATTACATTTGTTTGTGTTAAAGTTGCTTTGTCAGCATTTTACAACTTATATGATTTCTAATTGACTTCTAAGACACAAAACACCCTTTATTTTCATTATGATTGATCTCTCAAAGCTTATTAGACAAAATAAACCTAAAGACACTAACATTGTCCTATTTATGTATTCAAATAAAAAAAATTGATGATGTGGTGTAGGTGCTCCTATACCAAACTCAAAACCCGGTCGAAGCCTAATTTCTCCCAACCTTTCCAAAACACCTAACCAATTAAATGTGGATTAAGATACCCTTTTGAGGGTTACACAACATATTCCAAAACCAATAGTAACTCTTTTGGACCAACATGAACTTTCAATACACCTCCCTCGCTCTAGGATTCACAATTAGGCCTAATTTCCAAAGGAATCCCCTCACAAACTCACCTCAAAACCAAGGAAACTTGAAATAGTCTTAGGGATGCTCACCAAACTCAGGATTATCCCATTTTAAGATCCCCAAGAACTTTTTCTATTCCTCTACTCACAAACCTACCTAAACCTTCACAAAAACAAGGGTTTTAAAGAAACTCATAACTCTAGACCTCCCCCAATCCTTCCAAAGGTCAAAAAATCCCACAATACCTGTTACCTAACTTAAAGGATACTCACAATCCCATTCCTTTAAGTATTTCTTAGATTGAGTACTTGAGTTCCTTACTTTCATGGTGGAAACACCCCTGAACAACATTAGAACTTCACACCCCACTGAGTTTATTCATTCTCCTGGCCTCCAAAGTGTTCATACACCAAAATAATCATGGTACAGGCTAATCCACTAAGCCAATATGGCCAGAATAGTAGGTGGATTGGCTAATGTGTCATGGTGTTAACCTCAAAACCCCTAACACAGAAAACAGAGCAGTAACCAAGTTTGCTGATCCCACACACACCAATGGTGGATTTAAACCTTCAGAACATATGCAAATAGAGTAAACACATATGCAATCAAGTATCCAAAGCCTCAAGTCATGATAGAATTGTATGGGCTCGTGCAAGGCAAAGAAAATTCAGGAAAACAAAGAAAACCAGTGATTAGCGTTTTCAAGTATATTTTCTTATTAGAAACTAAACAAAATCAACCCTCAACTCGGGGTATTACAGAAATATATCTTGATACCACCTTCCAACTACCCCTTGAGCCAATCAACCACCATAACCACCCTTTGTTAGACTTCTAAGATGGCAATTTTCCAATTTTGCTCTTAATTACCATTCATTCACAACTTGATTTTGCAAATACCACCTAATTGACCTATTAAGCCTTTTAAGTACAATTGCAAGGTATTTACATAGCATATAGAAATGTAGAGAGCAAATACAACAAATATTTTAACTAATGAATTGTAAAAAATGGACTTTTGTAGTTTATATTCATGTCATTGATTACATCGCATTGCACATCTTTCAAAGTCAAAGCATTACTTCACTTTGCATAAATAATAAGTAGATGCTGATAGATGTTGAAAATTTAATTACAATATAGTTTGAACAAAGTCAACCTAAGCAGTTATACAATTTCTTCGCATTGCATAACTATTAACTAGGAACAACTGCTAATTGCATTTTCTTATCATGGCGTTCTATGAGACCAAATTTCTTTGAGATATTTTTTCAAATAGTTCCCTACCTTGTCTATGTTACCACATTTTTCATACATGTCTACCAAATCATCTTCTCAAACAGTTCACTGCCTTGTTGCTATGGCTAAAATCCTAAAACAAGTGATTTTGAACAAGCTATGGATGCTTTGAAAAATATATCAAAAGCATAATAGTAAGCAATAGCATAGAGAAGGCAATGAACTGTTAGAAAAAATGCATCAAAAAAATTTCTTTGAAATGATAAATTTAGTTGTGCTTTCACTCTTCTTTAACATTGTATGTATGCTCCTTTTTATAACAAGAGATTAAAAAATTTAAAAAATTGTATAACAAGAGATAAAAACTATCTTTTTTGAAATCGAAAGGCATTTGCATAGCATAGAGATATAGAGAGCAAATAAAATAAAGAGTTTAACTAATGAAATGTAGACAATAGATTTTTGTAGTTTTTATTCATGGATTCCTCATCTTTCAAACTCAAAGCATCACTTCACATTGCATAACAAATAACTAGATGCTGATAGATGACAAAATTTCAATTACAATATAGCTTTTGACAAAGTCAACCTAAGTAGTTATGCAATTACTTCACATTGCATAACTAATAACTAGGAGCAGCTGCCAATTGCTTTAGCTTGTCATGGCATTCCATGAGACCACATTTCTTTGAGGCATTTTTTCAAATAGTTCATTCCCTTGTCTACCAAATAATTTTATCAAATAGTTCATTGCCTTCTTGCTATGGCTAAAAGCCTAAAACAGATGCTTTCGAACAAGCTATGGATGCTTGGAAAAAATATATGAAAGCATAATAGTAAGCAATCGCATAGACAAGCCATTGAATTTTTTGAAAAAATGCCTCAAACAAAAGTGGTTTCATGGTGATGGAATGCCATGACAAGCCATAGAAAAGGTAGTGAATTGTTTGATAATATGCCTCAACTACTTGCATTTGACAAATTTTTCCTCGAGTAAAAATTTGCCACCATAGGAAAAAGCCTCCGAGATAGCGAAAACCATGTAAGGTTATTGTAGAGGGGCCCAACTTGATCCCATAGAATCAAACGAGAAGTTTCTAAGCATCACGATGTCTGAGTAATAACATGTTGAAGTTCATAGCCATTTCAGACTTTGGACCCTTAAAGGGATTGATCTGGTTGAACGTATCTCGGAGCGATTCCACATGTTTAGGTGTGAAAGAGGACCATACCTAGCGTAAACATACCTATTTAGATGCATTGGAATAGTCCGTTTGGTAACACGAGTTGCAGAATGAAAGTTGCACCACTTTGCAACTTTCAACTACTTGCATTTGACAACTTTTTCCCCGAGTGAAAATTCACCAGCACAGGAAAATTTCTTTGAGATAGAGAAAACTGAGAGAGGTTATTGTAGATGGGCCCAACTTGATCTTGTAGGATCAGATGAAAAGTTTCTAAGCATCACGGTGTCTGAGTAATAGCATGCTGAATTTCACAGCCATTTTGCACTTTGGACCCTTAAGGGATCGATCAAGTTGAACGTAGCTCATAACGATTCCGCGTGTTTAGGTGTGAAAGAGGACCATGCCTAGTGTAAATGTACCCACCTAAACACATTGGAATAGTTTGTTTGGTCACACGAGCTATAGAATGAAAGTTGCACCACTTTGCAACTTTCAACTACTTGCATTTGACAACTTTTTCCTCAAGTGAAAATTTGACAACATAGGAAAAAGCCTCCAAGATAGCAAAAACCGAGCAAGGTTATTATAGAGAGGCCAAATGTGATCCCATAAGATCAAATGAGAATTTTCTAAGCACCATGGTGTCCGATTAATAGCATGCTGAAGTTCGTAGCCATTTTGCACTTTGGACCCTTAAGGGATCGATCCGGTTGAATGTAGCTCGAAGCAATTTTGCGTGTTTGGGTGAAAAATAAGACCATTCCTAGCGTAAACATACCCACCTGGATGCGTTGGAATAGTCCATTTGATCACATGAGCTGCTAAATGAAAGTTGCACCACTTTGCAACTTTCAACTACTTGCATTTGACAACTATTTCCTTGAGTGAAAATTCGCCAGCACAAGAAAATTCCTTCGAGATAGAAAAAATTGAGAGAGGTTATTGTAGATGGGCCCAACATGATCTTTTAGGATCAGATGAGAATTTTATAAGCATCATGGTGTCCGAGTAATAGCATGTTGAATTTTGCAGCCATTTTGCACTTTGGACCCTTAAGGGATCGATCCAGTTGAACATAGCTCAGAGCGATTTCGCATGTTTAGGTGTGAAAGAGAACCATGCCTAGCGTAAATGTACCCACCCGGACACATTGAAACAATTTTTTTGGTCATACGAGCTACAGAATGAAAGTTGCACCACTTTGCAACTTTCAACTACTTGCATTTGACAACTCTTTCCTCGAGTGAAAATTCACCACCATAAGAAAAATCCTCTGAGATAGAAAAAACTGAGCAAGGTTATGGTAGAGGGGCCCAACATGATCCCATAGGATTAGACGAGAAGTTTCTAAGTGTCATGTTGTTCGAGTAATAGCATACTGAAGTTTGTAGCCATCTTGCACTTTGGACCCTTAAGGGATCGATTCGGTTGAATGTAGCTCAGAGTGATTATGCATGTTTAGGTGCAAAAGAGGACCATTCCTAGCATAAATATACCCACCCAGATGCATTGGAATAGTCTATTTGGTTACACGAGCTACTAAATGAAAGTTGCACCACTTTGCAACTTTCAACTACTTGCATTTGATAACTTTTTCCCTGAGTGAAAATTCGCCAGCACAGGAAAATTCCTCCGAGATAGCGAAAACCGAGAGAGGTTAATGTAGATGGGCCCAACATGATCTTGTAGGATCATAAAATAATTTTCTAAGCATCACGGTGTCCGAGTAATAGCATGTTGAATTTCGCAACCATTTTGCACTTTGGACCCTTAAGGGATCGATCCAGTTGAACGTAGCTTGGAGCGATTCCGCGTGTTTAGCTGCAAAAGAGGACCATGCCTAGTGTAAACATACCCACCCGAATGCGTTGGAATAGTTTTTTTGGTCACATGAGCTGCAGAATGAAATTTGTACCACTTTGCAGCTTTCAACTACTTGCATTTGACAACTCTTTCCCCGAGTGAAAATTTGCCACCACAGAAAAATGCATCCAAGATAAAAATAATTGAGAGAGGTTATTGTAGAAGGGTCCAATGTGATCTCGTAGGTTTAGATAGACATTTCATAATCACCATGGTCTATGAGTAATACCCTGTCAAATATTGTTGCCCTTTTGCACTTTGCACCCTTAAGGGATCGAGTCGGTTGAACCATAGTAGTTGTTTTGTTGAATGTCATACCCTAAAGTATGTTAGAGATGACCTAGGTTGAATCAATTTCTCTGAGGCATATGCTACCCCTACCTTGTCACTTCATCAAAGGACAATAGATTTAAAGGAAGGTTGTTCATTAAGACAAGCATCATGAATGTATGAACACAAGGGAACTGTGAAGGGTCATTGTACATGGCAATGTGCAAATGAAAAGGACAAATTAGAAATGAGTAGTGATCAATTGTTAAGTACAGTGAGTGTATGATTATAAAGTGCTTGACAATCAAATTCACTCACCACAGTCAATGTCCTATGACTGTCAAGTCTATGTTAGTCAGTTTCTCAAGACTCCAAGAGCTATGGTTGTGTATGCAACAATAGGTCCTTATGAATGTGGAGTCTTAAAAAATACAGTAAGTCAATGAAAAATATTACAATAGTGATGGAATAACATCTTGACAATCTTCCCATTTTTCAATACTTGTAGCAATACATGCAGGGAAATAATCCTCACATTTCCAACACAAATCATGAAATATATTGTACTTGAGAAAAGGACAAAAGGAGTTGCTGCCTAGTTTCATTTTTCCATTCCACCTCAGCTAGCCCAACTATTTGCATTCCAAAATGGTTCAAAAAATGTACATCCCCTGCTCCCTATGAAACACATGGGTAGTAGCCTTTTTGTGGTTGTGTAGTATCATAGGAATTTGGTCCACAAAAAACCTGCAAAATCCTCTTAATCTTAGACATAGACTCACATAAAAATCATTAAAAGAGCAATAACTAAATAATGCCAGTCATACTACTGACGAGACCAACTATCACCTTCATGCATGCTAGATAAGGAGGTCGATTGAAGGTCCTACAATGGTGATGTGCCCCTTCACTACTTTATCATCTCTCGATGACCCTGCGTATAAATTTCAAATGTATCACTGAGAGGCTTAACATAAAATGTGTAGCATATAAGAATCCAATAGATCTAGGAGATGGAAAAGAAAGAGAAGATTGACAACTAGAAAATGCACCAACAACTGATGTTTCTCATACCACTGAACACTTGCACCAGAAATCTATGTTGTTCTTTTCTTATATACTTTGACAAACTTCAGTATTACCTATAGTCAAAATCAGAAGAGGATCAATGACAGTCATAAATGCATATGACATCAAACAGTAATCGTGAAAAATCCTTATTTGAAGGTTTTGGTCCAAAAGAGTTATCAATAACATGGCTTTACAAATTCAATGTGCATACTTACAAATCAATCTAGGGAACCATCTGGGTCTTCTCTAGTCTTTATTGTGTCGAGTATTTCCTCATGGTCAGACTCACGCACTTTCCACAAGTTCTTGTTCACAGGTTTACCCTTATATTTGATCAAATAAACGTTCGTGGCTATGATAAGGTTCAAATAGTGAAGAATTTTCTGATGCATGTCGAAATCCTCAAACAACCAAACTGCAACATTCTTAACTGGATACCTTTGAAGCCATGTTCCAGTAACAACCATCAAACCTATAGGATATTCTATGTTTTCTTCGTCTACAACTAGGGACTCCAATTTCTTTTTGGCCTCAATACAACGGCACAGGTAATAATTTGTACCCTCTTCATTCTCTTCATCTACAATCACCACATAAATTTGCCCTGCATTAATATGTTCATCTTGTTAAATTTATTTATCGAGCAACATAATAAAACTTGTAAGTAAGATATATTACCTAGTTCTAGTAGGTTTGATACATTATCAAAGTCAATGGATGATTGCATCTTCATGATTTGTATAGCCGTCGGGAGCTAATAAGTGTCAAGTGGGGTTAGAATTCTTACAGACCATTCATCAACCCACTCTGTTGACTTGCAATCATTCCATGATTGAAGTGTACATGCATAACAAAAGCATGCCATCTTCCTTGTATGGATAGTCCATATACCTGCATTGGAGCTTCTAAAAGAGTGTAGCTCGCTCGATCTTGTTAGTGTACAAAAATCCTCATATTTTGCAATGTTAGTATCATCTACTAAATGAAAAAATCTACGAACTAAATAATTGCCTTCACTACCTAGACCCATTGAACCATTGCACCACTGGACAATTCATCTTGCATCTGCCAACTTTACACTGTTTGTGTACTTTAACTCTTCTTGTGCTAGGGCTCTTTCGATACATGCACTTGCTCCATCATGCTCCCCCTTTCCATGCCCGGCCTCTGAGAAATTCCACATATGTTGAACACCACTAATCCTATGCATCTTGCTCAACCA
Organism: Sequoiadendron giganteum; assembly: GCA_007115665.2. Taxonomy (NCBI): domain Eukaryota; kingdom Viridiplantae; phylum Streptophyta; class Pinopsida; order Cupressales; family Cupressaceae; genus Sequoiadendron; species Sequoiadendron giganteum. The sequence goes on from CM021100.1 coordinate 504,799,321, forward strand.
GTAAAACATTCTCGTGTTCTTGAATTGTGATGTACAATTATCTGACCATATGATATGCTTACAAAATGTTATGCCCCTGGTAGCCAGATCGACATAGAACATATGAAAGCAACTATGAACAAACTATGTAGAATGTGTGCGATCATAACTAATGTAAAAGTGATACTCCCTCAATACTTTCCTATTTTCCTCTATACTATCATTTGAATGAATGAATGCTATATGTACAAATATAGCAACCTGCACAGAGTTGTAGTACTGTGATTGCACCTCATTTTGTGGTTGTAGTGTGTAGTTCTTAGTGAAGTCAACAAATGAAATGATATGATGAAGTGGAGATGTGTCCTTGCATAAATTGAACTATGAATCCAACCATTGTGCTTTGTTTGTATGCATTGCATAATTAGAAACCACTTGATCACAAAAAATTCCCATAAACTGATACACTAGAATCTTATCACTGACCAATTGACACTTCTTTGCTTCTTTCCCATCTTTTAGACTGTATGCCACTATCGTATATTTTCCAAATTCCACAATTTTGTCTCCAATTGTGTGTGTAATAGCCATGTGTTCACAAATTGGAAAATGTTGCATGCCACCACAATGATGATATGTGCCATCCAAGCATGATTTTTTGTAAAAAATTTGACCATCCTCTCTTTCACATAAAATTGAAGACAAAAATTTCCTTGACGATTTAGGTGGAGGCATTATGTTACATTCCTGCAAAACATTGTCAGTATGCATATCTACACATATACGTCGATAAAAATCATAATGGTTAGAAAAATAAATATGAACCTTACAAAAACAAGTAGTGCGTGTGTGATTTATATTGACATAAAAAAGATTTAGCATTTCAAAATACCTTTGACATATTTTAATTTCAGGAAACTTTTGTATAAAATCAGCAAAAAATTGGGTTTGAGTGGTATCCAAATACTACATTCGATGTGGCTCACAGTTTATGCTACCAATTATCCTTCTTACAACATCTCTTTGATTAGGATAGGTCCTTGTGTTATCCTTCCAATAATTCACAATTTAAAGATCTCAAGCCTTGAGGAATTCTTGTGTCTTTCTGTGGCACTCTACCTTAAAATGTCCATAACTCGTTGCTATTTGGATCCTCCACTCTTTCACGCCTTCCTTTGGCTCTCATTAGAGATGATCTACTTATTTTCAAAGACTTACTTGCCTTTGTAAGGTTCACCTTGTTCCTTGTTTGACTGCTTAATAGTGTTGTTGTCATCACACGTCGTGTGGCACAACTATCCTTCGTGCGTGAGGTGGAACCCACGCTCTCGTATGCACTCATCAAGTTCTTTACAATGGAATTTTCACTTGAGTCATTCAAAACTCTTAGCCCAAGAGCCTTCATGGTGGGCCTAAATTTGAGTTGCCTCATCATTTCAACAAATAGTTGGCATCTTCCACCCTCACTTAGCTTCGCAAAATACAAACTCCATATCCTTTCTGCATATCTTTGACATGTACATTTTGGAATCTTATTAGAATCCATTTCAAAACATTGGAATCAATATCAATCAAAAATGTAGGTTTTCTATGCAAAAATCTAGGAGGAGTTCTCAAATGTAAATTTGTGTCAATATTGGGAAGGTCAACAACATCGGGGATAGATCGTGTACCTTCAATTGGAGGTGCAATTGATGACATACCTTGAGATTGACATGTAAACGATGTTGTAACTCCAACTTGAGATGTCGTTTGTGGAGTTCCTTCAAATAGAGATGTGTTTGTTGATGTACTTTCAAAACGCAATGTTTTTGATGGTGTGTCTTCAATTGGAGATGTGATTTCCGATGTACCTGGAAAACCACATGTTGTCAATGTGTCTTCAACTGGAGATCTGCATTGAGCTTCACCTATGGTTGATGATGTGCCCCCAACTTCTGTATTCATTCTTGTCCTTCCATGAACTTTCCTCATTCGTGCCCTTTGTTTTGCCAATTTGACATCTCTCTTAGATTGCACATAAGTTTGTGGTTGTATGGGCTGCAATTCCTTTGGTTCACAAGCTACATTTTTTTATTCTCTTCTCCTTGCATTTTTAACTGCATGCTCTTCTGGTGTTAGAGGCTTCGGTCGTTTCCTCGGCATGACCTTGAATGCTACATGTCCACAAAAACACATAGAACAAAAGTAAGTAATGCATTTTACAAAAAAATTGATGCAAAGAGGGGTGGAAACCATTCAATACAACAAATCAATGAGAATCACAAACCTAGGGTATAAATTGCTTCCACCTAAATGAAAACTAGAGACTCTTGTGTTTATTTTTCTCAAAACCAAATTTTTGATTGTCAACAAAGTCATAAAGAATATGGATTCAAAGAAGGGTCTGTGATGCTATATCTTATCACTATTCACTATTTCTTTGGCAATGAGGTTTTCCAAATTAGATGAAAATAAAAATTTTCCAAATTATTTGGAAAAAGAATGAAATACAGGGAATTCCACTAGTCATGCTGGAAATGGACTACTATAAGCAATGCAAATAGAATTCACAAGTAAATTTATGTTAAGTAAATGTCATGTTTTTTATTTTTTTTGTTCTTCAAACTCATAAAAATTGAACTATTTTATGCAAATCCCATCTAATTTAATGTTGAATTCTAAGTCCAATTGTTATGATTAATAAAATCATTAAGGAAATTTAGTTTATATTGTAAAAAACAAACAAATATACTAAAGACAAACATTTCAATTTACCAAAATGAATATATTACCTCAGATAATGTAAAATGATGTAGAAACTTCAAAATATCTTCTTCGTTATCTACCATGCAGATTGGTGGTAAAAAGGTGATGGATCAAGCATAGATTGGTACAATATGAAGTCAACTGTAGAAAAAAGGCATTTCTGACTCGGATAAAGCACTGAATCAGACAAACACAGGAGAATGTGGGCCTGAATCATGGGGTCAACCCTTATGTTTACCGTTTCAAGGTAAAACCCATTTGGCGCTTGCCAAATATGTTCCTTTGAAAAGGAGAGACTTCAGAGAGAGGGAGTGAAAGTGGGAGAGAGGGGGTGGGAAGGAGAGACCTAAGAAAGTAGGGTGGGAGGTAAGTGAGGCCTGACAGAGAGGGATTGTGACATAAGTGAGGCTTAATCCCTCAACCCTTAAACCCTAATCCATAGAGACAGATCTAGAGAGAGTGAGAGAGAGGGAGGGAGAGGGAGTGGGAGGGAGACACCTGAGAGAGAAGGAGGAAATCAAAATATTAGATTTGATTGATGACTTGAATGCTTTTGTTGCTATGTCGTCAAGTTGCATTGTTGGTTTTGGGATTTAGTGTTAGTCCTAAATTATAAGTCTTCCAGAAGATCTTAGAGGATAAGGGTTGTTGAATCTTTATGCCATCCAGTTGTTTCCCCTTGGGTAGTGCATGGCGTCTTCTCAGTTTTACCTGGTTTTTCATGAATGGGGATGTTTGCACCTCCTTGGTTTAGGAGCGAATTATGGGATCTGTGTCTCCTTGCATGGAGTGACCTTGTTATGTGGTTTCATCTTGTTGCCTCCTGTGAAAGGAGTGGACTATGTGATTGTTGCCTTCAAGATGGTTGGAGTGAGTTTCTATTATTTGTATCCTCCTTGTGTTGGAGTGGATTATGATGCCTAGTTGGTATGCTCTTGTGGTTCCCTTGGTGGATTGTTTGGATGTGTGTTGTCGAATAGAAGAGTGGCTTCTGTTAGGTGCCAGAGCCCAAAGAGGTAAACTGGATAACCTTCAGGAGTGATTTAAACAAGGGATAATTAAAATAATATACTTAGAAGATTAGAACTAACTTCTCACTAATCAAGATAATTTTACCTCACTGATAGACACAAGGGCTTGTTTA
>CM021100.1:504803291-504817585 GCA_007115665.2 Sequoiadendron giganteum
GTGATTTTGAACAAGCTATGGATGCTTTGAAAAATATATCAAAAGCATAATAGTAAGCAATAGCATAGAGAAGGCAATGAACTGTTAGAAAAAATGCATCAAAAAAATTTCTTTGAAATGATAAATTTAGTTGTGCTTTCACTCTTCTTTAACATTGTATGTATGCTCCTTTTTATAACAAGAGATTAAAAAATTTAAAAAATTGTATAACAAGAGATAAAAACTATCTTTTTTGAAATCGAAAGGCATTTGCATAGCATAGAGATATAGAGAGCAAATAAAATAAAGAGTTTAACTAATGAAATGTAGACAATAGATTTTTGTAGTTTTTATTCATGGATTCCTCATCTTTCAAACTCAAAGCATCACTTCACATTGCATAACAAATAACTAGATGCTGATAGATGACAAAATTTCAATTACAATATAGCTTTTGACAAAGTCAACCTAAGTAGTTATGCAATTACTTCACATTGCATAACTAATAACTAGGAGCAGCTGCCAATTGCTTTAGCTTGTCATGGCATTCCATGAGACCACATTTCTTTGAGGCATTTTTTCAAATAGTTCATTCCCTTGTCTACCAAATAATTTTATCAAATAGTTCATTGCCTTCTTGCTATGGCTAAAAGCCTAAAACAGATGCTTTCGAACAAGCTATGGATGCTTGGAAAAAATATATGAAAGCATAATAGTAAGCAATCGCATAGACAAGCCATTGAATTTTTTGAAAAAATGCCTCAAACAAAAGTGGTTTCATGGTGATGGAATGCCATGACAAGCCATAGAAAAGGTAGTGAATTGTTTGATAATATGCCTCAACTACTTGCATTTGACAAATTTTTCCTCGAGTAAAAATTTGCCACCATAGGAAAAAGCCTCCGAGATAGCGAAAACCATGTAAGGTTATTGTAGAGGGGCCCAACTTGATCCCATAGAATCAAACGAGAAGTTTCTAAGCATCACGATGTCTGAGTAATAACATGTTGAAGTTCATAGCCATTTCAGACTTTGGACCCTTAAAGGGATTGATCTGGTTGAACGTATCTCGGAGCGATTCCACATGTTTAGGTGTGAAAGAGGACCATACCTAGCGTAAACATACCTATTTAGATGCATTGGAATAGTCCGTTTGGTAACACGAGTTGCAGAATGAAAGTTGCACCACTTTGCAACTTTCAACTACTTGCATTTGACAACTTTTTCCCCGAGTGAAAATTCACCAGCACAGGAAAATTTCTTTGAGATAGAGAAAACTGAGAGAGGTTATTGTAGATGGGCCCAACTTGATCTTGTAGGATCAGATGAAAAGTTTCTAAGCATCACGGTGTCTGAGTAATAGCATGCTGAATTTCACAGCCATTTTGCACTTTGGACCCTTAAGGGATCGATCAAGTTGAACGTAGCTCATAACGATTCCGCGTGTTTAGGTGTGAAAGAGGACCATGCCTAGTGTAAATGTACCCACCTAAACACATTGGAATAGTTTGTTTGGTCACACGAGCTATAGAATGAAAGTTGCACCACTTTGCAACTTTCAACTACTTGCATTTGACAACTTTTTCCTCAAGTGAAAATTTGACAACATAGGAAAAAGCCTCCAAGATAGCAAAAACCGAGCAAGGTTATTATAGAGAGGCCAAATGTGATCCCATAAGATCAAATGAGAATTTTCTAAGCACCATGGTGTCCGATTAATAGCATGCTGAAGTTCGTAGCCATTTTGCACTTTGGACCCTTAAGGGATCGATCCGGTTGAATGTAGCTCGAAGCAATTTTGCGTGTTTGGGTGAAAAATAAGACCATTCCTAGCGTAAACATACCCACCTGGATGCGTTGGAATAGTCCATTTGATCACATGAGCTGCTAAATGAAAGTTGCACCACTTTGCAACTTTCAACTACTTGCATTTGACAACTATTTCCTTGAGTGAAAATTCGCCAGCACAAGAAAATTCCTTCGAGATAGAAAAAATTGAGAGAGGTTATTGTAGATGGGCCCAACATGATCTTTTAGGATCAGATGAGAATTTTATAAGCATCATGGTGTCCGAGTAATAGCATGTTGAATTTTGCAGCCATTTTGCACTTTGGACCCTTAAGGGATCGATCCAGTTGAACATAGCTCAGAGCGATTTCGCATGTTTAGGTGTGAAAGAGAACCATGCCTAGCGTAAATGTACCCACCCGGACACATTGAAACAATTTTTTTGGTCATACGAGCTACAGAATGAAAGTTGCACCACTTTGCAACTTTCAACTACTTGCATTTGACAACTCTTTCCTCGAGTGAAAATTCACCACCATAAGAAAAATCCTCTGAGATAGAAAAAACTGAGCAAGGTTATGGTAGAGGGGCCCAACATGATCCCATAGGATTAGACGAGAAGTTTCTAAGTGTCATGTTGTTCGAGTAATAGCATACTGAAGTTTGTAGCCATCTTGCACTTTGGACCCTTAAGGGATCGATTCGGTTGAATGTAGCTCAGAGTGATTATGCATGTTTAGGTGCAAAAGAGGACCATTCCTAGCATAAATATACCCACCCAGATGCATTGGAATAGTCTATTTGGTTACACGAGCTACTAAATGAAAGTTGCACCACTTTGCAACTTTCAACTACTTGCATTTGATAACTTTTTCCCTGAGTGAAAATTCGCCAGCACAGGAAAATTCCTCCGAGATAGCGAAAACCGAGAGAGGTTAATGTAGATGGGCCCAACATGATCTTGTAGGATCATAAAATAATTTTCTAAGCATCACGGTGTCCGAGTAATAGCATGTTGAATTTCGCAACCATTTTGCACTTTGGACCCTTAAGGGATCGATCCAGTTGAACGTAGCTTGGAGCGATTCCGCGTGTTTAGCTGCAAAAGAGGACCATGCCTAGTGTAAACATACCCACCCGAATGCGTTGGAATAGTTTTTTTGGTCACATGAGCTGCAGAATGAAATTTGTACCACTTTGCAGCTTTCAACTACTTGCATTTGACAACTCTTTCCCCGAGTGAAAATTTGCCACCACAGAAAAATGCATCCAAGATAAAAATAATTGAGAGAGGTTATTGTAGAAGGGTCCAATGTGATCTCGTAGGTTTAGATAGACATTTCATAATCACCATGGTCTATGAGTAATACCCTGTCAAATATTGTTGCCCTTTTGCACTTTGCACCCTTAAGGGATCGAGTCGGTTGAACCATAGTAGTTGTTTTGTTGAATGTCATACCCTAAAGTATGTTAGAGATGACCTAGGTTGAATCAATTTCTCTGAGGCATATGCTACCCCTACCTTGTCACTTCATCAAAGGACAATAGATTTAAAGGAAGGTTGTTCATTAAGACAAGCATCATGAATGTATGAACACAAGGGAACTGTGAAGGGTCATTGTACATGGCAATGTGCAAATGAAAAGGACAAATTAGAAATGAGTAGTGATCAATTGTTAAGTACAGTGAGTGTATGATTATAAAGTGCTTGACAATCAAATTCACTCACCACAGTCAATGTCCTATGACTGTCAAGTCTATGTTAGTCAGTTTCTCAAGACTCCAAGAGCTATGGTTGTGTATGCAACAATAGGTCCTTATGAATGTGGAGTCTTAAAAAATACAGTAAGTCAATGAAAAATATTACAATAGTGATGGAATAACATCTTGACAATCTTCCCATTTTTCAATACTTGTAGCAATACATGCAGGGAAATAATCCTCACATTTCCAACACAAATCATGAAATATATTGTACTTGAGAAAAGGACAAAAGGAGTTGCTGCCTAGTTTCATTTTTCCATTCCACCTCAGCTAGCCCAACTATTTGCATTCCAAAATGGTTCAAAAAATGTACATCCCCTGCTCCCTATGAAACACATGGGTAGTAGCCTTTTTGTGGTTGTGTAGTATCATAGGAATTTGGTCCACAAAAAACCTGCAAAATCCTCTTAATCTTAGACATAGACTCACATAAAAATCATTAAAAGAGCAATAACTAAATAATGCCAGTCATACTACTGACGAGACCAACTATCACCTTCATGCATGCTAGATAAGGAGGTCGATTGAAGGTCCTACAATGGTGATGTGCCCCTTCACTACTTTATCATCTCTCGATGACCCTGCGTATAAATTTCAAATGTATCACTGAGAGGCTTAACATAAAATGTGTAGCATATAAGAATCCAATAGATCTAGGAGATGGAAAAGAAAGAGAAGATTGACAACTAGAAAATGCACCAACAACTGATGTTTCTCATACCACTGAACACTTGCACCAGAAATCTATGTTGTTCTTTTCTTATATACTTTGACAAACTTCAGTATTACCTATAGTCAAAATCAGAAGAGGATCAATGACAGTCATAAATGCATATGACATCAAACAGTAATCGTGAAAAATCCTTATTTGAAGGTTTTGGTCCAAAAGAGTTATCAATAACATGGCTTTACAAATTCAATGTGCATACTTACAAATCAATCTAGGGAACCATCTGGGTCTTCTCTAGTCTTTATTGTGTCGAGTATTTCCTCATGGTCAGACTCACGCACTTTCCACAAGTTCTTGTTCACAGGTTTACCCTTATATTTGATCAAATAAACGTTCGTGGCTATGATAAGGTTCAAATAGTGAAGAATTTTCTGATGCATGTCGAAATCCTCAAACAACCAAACTGCAACATTCTTAACTGGATACCTTTGAAGCCATGTTCCAGTAACAACCATCAAACCTATAGGATATTCTATGTTTTCTTCGTCTACAACTAGGGACTCCAATTTCTTTTTGGCCTCAATACAACGGCACAGGTAATAATTTGTACCCTCTTCATTCTCTTCATCTACAATCACCACATAAATTTGCCCTGCATTAATATGTTCATCTTGTTAAATTTATTTATCGAGCAACATAATAAAACTTGTAAGTAAGATATATTACCTAGTTCTAGTAGGTTTGATACATTATCAAAGTCAATGGATGATTGCATCTTCATGATTTGTATAGCCGTCGGGAGCTAATAAGTGTCAAGTGGGGTTAGAATTCTTACAGACCATTCATCAACCCACTCTGTTGACTTGCAATCATTCCATGATTGAAGTGTACATGCATAACAAAAGCATGCCATCTTCCTTGTATGGATAGTCCATATACCTGCATTGGAGCTTCTAAAAGAGTGTAGCTCGCTCGATCTTGTTAGTGTACAAAAATCCTCATATTTTGCAATGTTAGTATCATCTACTAAATGAAAAAATCTACGAACTAAATAATTGCCTTCACTACCTAGACCCATTGAACCATTGCACCACTGGACAATTCATCTTGCATCTGCCAACTTTACACTGTTTGTGTACTTTAACTCTTCTTGTGCTAGGGCTCTTTCGATACATGCACTTGCTCCATCATGCTCCCCCTTTCCATGCCCGGCCTCTGAGAAATTCCACATATGTTGAACACCACTAATCCTATGCATCTTGCTCAACCAGTAAAACATTCTCGTGTTCTTGAATTGTGATGTACAATTATCTGACCATATGATATGCTTACAAAATGTTATGCCCCTGGTAGCCAGATCGACATAGAACATATGAAAGCAACTATGAACAAACTATGTAGAATGTGTGCGATCATAACTAATGTAAAAGTGATACTCCCTCAATACTTTCCTATTTTCCTCTATACTATCATTTGAATGAATGAATGCTATATGTACAAATATAGCAACCTGCACAGAGTTGTAGTACTGTGATTGCACCTCATTTTGTGGTTGTAGTGTGTAGTTCTTAGTGAAGTCAACAAATGAAATGATATGATGAAGTGGAGATGTGTCCTTGCATAAATTGAACTATGAATCCAACCATTGTGCTTTGTTTGTATGCATTGCATAATTAGAAACCACTTGATCACAAAAAATTCCCATAAACTGATACACTAGAATCTTATCACTGACCAATTGACACTTCTTTGCTTCTTTCCCATCTTTTAGACTGTATGCCACTATCGTATATTTTCCAAATTCCACAATTTTGTCTCCAATTGTGTGTGTAATAGCCATGTGTTCACAAATTGGAAAATGTTGCATGCCACCACAATGATGATATGTGCCATCCAAGCATGATTTTTTGTAAAAAATTTGACCATCCTCTCTTTCACATAAAATTGAAGACAAAAATTTCCTTGACGATTTAGGTGGAGGCATTATGTTACATTCCTGCAAAACATTGTCAGTATGCATATCTACACATATACGTCGATAAAAATCATAATGGTTAGAAAAATAAATATGAACCTTACAAAAACAAGTAGTGCGTGTGTGATTTATATTGACATAAAAAAGATTTAGCATTTCAAAATACCTTTGACATATTTTAATTTCAGGAAACTTTTGTATAAAATCAGCAAAAAATTGGGTTTGAGTGGTATCCAAATACTACATTCGATGTGGCTCACAGTTTATGCTACCAATTATCCTTCTTACAACATCTCTTTGATTAGGATAGGTCCTTGTGTTATCCTTCCAATAATTCACAATTTAAAGATCTCAAGCCTTGAGGAATTCTTGTGTCTTTCTGTGGCACTCTACCTTAAAATGTCCATAACTCGTTGCTATTTGGATCCTCCACTCTTTCACGCCTTCCTTTGGCTCTCATTAGAGATGATCTACTTATTTTCAAAGACTTACTTGCCTTTGTAAGGTTCACCTTGTTCCTTGTTTGACTGCTTAATAGTTTTGTTGTCATCACACGTCGTGTGGCACAACTATCCTTCGTGCATGAGGTGGAACCCACTCTCTCGTATGCACTCATCAAGTTCTTTACAATGAAATTTTCACCTGAGTCATTCAAAACTCTTAGCCCAAGAGCCTTCATGGTGGGCCTAAATTTGAGTTGCCTCATCATTTCAACAAATAGTTGGTATCTTCCACCCTCACTTAGCTTCACAAAAAACAAACTCCATATCCTTTCTGCATATCTTTGACATGTACATTTTGGAATCTTATTAGGCATCCATTTTAAAAAATTGCAATCAATATCAATAAAAAATGTAGGTTTTCTATGCAAAACTCTAGGAGGAGTTCTCAAATGTAAATTTGTGTCAATATTGGGAAGGTCAACAACATCGGGGATAGATCATGTACCTTCAATTGGAGGTGCAATTGATGACATACCTTGAGATTGACATGTAAACGATGTTGTACCTCCAACTTGAGATGTCATTTGTGGAGTTTCTTCAAATAGAGATGTGTTTGCTGATGTACTTTCAAAACGCAATGTTTTTGATGGTGTGTCTTCAATTAGAGATGTGATTTCTGATGTACCTGGATAGCCACATGTTGTTGTCAATGTGTCTTCAACTGGAGATGTGCATTGAGCTTCACCCATGGTTGATGATGTTCCCCCAACTTCTGTATCCATTCATGTCCTTCAATGAACTTTCCTCATTCGTGCCCTTTGTTTTGCCAATTTGACATCTCTCTTAGATTGCAAGTGAATTTGTGGCTATATGGGCTGCAATTCCTTCGCTTCACAAGCTACATTTTTTGATTCTCTTCTCCTTGCGTTTTTAATTGCACGTTCTTTTGGTGTTAGAGGCTTCGGTAGTTTCCTTGGCATGACCTTGAATGCTACATGTCCACAAAGACACATAGAACAAAAGTAAGTAATGTATTTTACAAAAAAAATGATGCAAAGAGGGGTGGAAACCATTCAATACAGAAAATCAATGAGAATCACAAACCTAGGGTATAAATTGCTGCCACCTAAATGAAAACTAGAGACTCTTTTGTTTATTTTTCTCAAAACCAAATTTTTGATTGTCAACAAATTCATGAAGAATATGGATTCAAAGAAGGGTTTGTGATTCTATATCTTATCATTATTCACTATTTCTTTAGCAATGAGGTTTTCCAAATTAGATGAAAATAAAATTTTTCCAAATTGATTGAAAAAAAAATGAAATACAGTGAATTCCACTAGCCATGCTAGAAATGGACTACTATAAGCAATGCAAATAGAATTCATAAGTAAATTTATGTTAAGTAAATTTCATGTTTTGTTCTTCAAACTCATAAAAAATGAACTTTTTTATGCAAATCCCATCTAATTCAATATTGAATTCTAAGTACAATTGTTATGATTAATAAAATCATTAAGGAAATTTAGTTTATATTGTCAAAAACAAACAAATATACTAAATACAAACATTTCAATTTACCAAAATGAATATATTACCTCAGATAATGTAAAATTATGTAGAAACTTCAAAATATCTTCTTCTACATTGTCTACCATGCAGATTGGTGGTAAAAAGGTGATGGATCAAGCATAGATTGGTACAATATGAAGTCAACTGCAGAAAAAAAAGCTGACTCAGATAAAGTGCTGAACTAGACAAACATAGGATAATGTGGGCCTAGAACATGGGTTCAACCCTTATTTTTACCGTTTCAAGGTAAAACCCATTTAGCACTCGCCAAATTTGGCGAGCACCAACTATGTTCCTCTGAAAAGGAGAGACTTCAAAGAGAGGGAGAGACACAAAGTGGGAGAGAGATAGAGGGAGTGAGAGAGAGAGGGAGTGGGAGAGAGAGAGAGGGGGAGGGAGAGGGTGTGGGAGGGAGAAACCTAAGAGAGAGAGGCTGGGAGGGAGACACTTGAGAGAAGGAGAGGGAGTCAAAGTGGGAGAGAGGGGGTGGGAAGGAGAGACCTAAGAAAGTAGGGTGGGAGGTAAGTGAGGCTTGACAGAGATGGATTGTGAGATAAGTGAGACTTAATCCCTCAACCCTTAACCCTTAACCCTTAAACCCTAATCCATAGAGAGTGAGAGAGAGTGAGAGAGAGGGAGACACCTGAGAGAGAAGGAGAGAGAGACAAAGTGGGAGAGAGGGGGTGGGAAGGAGATACCTAAGAGATTTGGAGAGAGAGGGAGTGAGAGATAGAGGGATGGGAGAGATACAAGGAGTGGGAGAGAGAGAGACTTGACAGATAGAGAGGGGTGGGAGGGAGAGGGAGTACTCAAGATAGAGGGATTCGAGAGAGATGGAGGGGGTGGGGGGAGATACATGAGATAGAGGGAGAGAGAGATGGAGAAAGACAAAGTGGGAGAGAGTGAGAGAGAGGGAGTGGGAGAGGGAATGGGAGAGAGATAGAGGGAGTGAGTAAGTGACATACCTAATAGAGGGATTAGGGTAGAGATTATAATTGAGTTTAAGGGTTTAAGTGTTGAGGGATTAGGGTTCAGGTTATTGGGTTGAGGGTAGAGGGTTTAAGGGTTTAGGATTTAAGGGTTGAGGGTTGAGGGTTTAGGGTATAGGGTTGATTTTTCAAGGTTTTAAGGGTTGAGGGATTAGGGAAGAGAAGGTGGGATGTATGGAGGGAGAGATGGAGGGAGAAGTGAGATAGAGATAAGGAGAGAAGATGAGGGAGGGACAAAGATAGATGAGGGTTGAGGATCCAATGTATAGATTAGATGGTTGAGAATTGAAGGTATAGGGTTGAGGACCTATAGGGTTGATGGTTTAGGGTATTGTTTTGAGGGTATAGGGTTTAAGGGAGATGGGAGAGAGATACATGGATTGAGTGAGAGGGAGAGAGACCTAAGAGAGGGAGAGGGGGTGGGATGGAGAGACTTGAAAGAGAGAGAGAAGGAGGGTGTGGGAGAGAGATAGAGGGAGGGAGGGTTAAGGGTAGAGGGTAGAGGGTTTAATGGTTTAGGTTTTAGGGTAGAGGGGAGAGAGATAGAGTGAGTGAGTGAGTGTGTGAGAAAGATAGACCTAAGAGAGAGTGAGTGAGTGAGTGAGTGAGTGAGTGAGTGGGAGACCTAAGATTCCCTCTCTACTTCTCTCTACCTAGTTATCCCTCTATACCTATTTCTCTCTCCCTCCTTGCCTCCTCTCTCTCAATATCTCCACCTTATTTCCCTCTCTAATTCTCTCTCTATCACCTCTCTCTATCTCTCTCTCCTCTACCTCTCTATCTCTCCCTCCCTCCCCCTCTTTCTATCTCTCCTCTCTCCCTCCCCCTCTTTCTATCTCTCTTTACCTTCTCTCTACCTATATCTCTCTCCTTCTATCTATCTCAACTATCCATCTTTACTTATCCCTCCACTTCTTTTTGTCTCTCCTCCCAATCTCTCTCACTATTGTCCCTCCCTCCCTCCCCCTCTTTCTCTCTCAATCAATATTTTTCTCTATCTCACCATTATCTCTCTCTCACTCACACACACACCTCTATCTCCCTACATCTCCCTCCCCTTTGTACTCTTTATCTCTCCTCTCGCTTTCCCTCTCTATACATACCTCTCCCTCCATCACTCTCTCTCTCCATCCTTCTCTATCTCACTTATTCCTCCTTCGCTACCTCTTTCCCTCTCTACTCTCTATCTCTCCTCTCCCTTCCTCTACCTATCTCTCTCTCTATCTCTCTATCCATCTCTCTCTCTCTCACTCTCTCCTCTCTATCTCTACCTATCACCCCCTCCTCTCTAAATCACCATTCCCTCTCTCCCAATTTCCCTCCTTCCCTCTCACTCCCTCCTCTCTAAATCACAATTCTCTCTCTATCCCACTTTCCCTCAGTCCCTCTTTATGTCTCACTTATCCCTTTCTACCTCTCCCTCCCTCCAACCTCCCTCTCTCTCTTTATCTCTATTTCCCATTCTCTCCTTACCTCTCTACTCTCTATCTCACCACTCTCTCTATCTCACTCTCCCTCCTTCCCTCTCTCCATCCTATACACCCCTCTCTCCTTCCCTCTCTAACTACCTCACTCCAATACCTACCACTCTCTCCCTCACCCATCTTTCTCTCTTACTCTCTCCTTCCCTCTCTACTCTATATCTCTCCCCCCTTCCCTTTCTAATCTATTTCTCTCTCTCCCCCTTCCTCTGTCCCCTTGTTTTTTCTCCTCTCACTCTCTCCCCATCTAACACACTCACCTCTATCTCCTCCTTTCCTCTCCCACCATCCCTCCACTCTCCACTTCTCTCTATCTATCATCTCTCTCTACATCTCCTTCCCTCTATATTTATCTTTATCTCCCCTCTCCCTCTCTTTACCCACTTCTCCCTCCATCACTCTATATCTCAATCGTGTCTCCTCTCTCTCTCTCTCTCTTGTACACATACACACCTATATCTCCTCCCTACTTGTCCATCCTTCCCATCTCTAATTATCTCTATCTCTCCTCTCTCTACATATCCTACCCTCTCTACCTATATTTATCTCCCCTATCCCTTTTTTTATAAGTGTCAAGGGTTGATAATTGAGGGCTGAGGGTTTAATTTATAGGGTAGAGGGTTTAAGGGTTGATATTTGAGGGTTGAGTGTTGAGGGTCTAGGGTATATGGTTGAAGGATTAGCATTGAGGGTCTAATGTATAAGGTAGAGGGTATAAGGGTTCAGGGTTTAGGGTTTAAGGGTTGAGGATTAAGGGATTAAGGGTTGAGGGTTGAGGATTGAGGGTTAAGGGTTTAATGGTTTAGGGTTTAAGGGTTGAGGGTCAAGATTTTAAGGATGAGGGTAGATGGTTGAGGGTATAAGGTTGATGGATTAGGGTTCAAGGTCCAACATATAGGGTATAAGGTATAGGGGTTGAGGTTTTAGGGTTAAGGGTTTAGGATTGAAGGTAGAGGGTTGAGGGATGAGGGTTTAAGGGTTAAGGGTTGAGGGATTAGGGTAGAGAGTTTAATTGCTTTTAAGGGTTTAAGGGTTGAGGGATTAGGGTTGAGGCTATTGGGTTCAGGGTAGAGGGTAGAGGGTTTAAGGTTTTAAGGGTTAAGGGTAGAGGGATAAGGGTAGAAGGGAGAGAAATAGAAGGAGTGAGTGAGTGAGAGAGACTTGAGAGAGGGAGAGGGGGTAGGAGGTGTTAGAACCCAAAATTTCCATAAGAAACTTAAGTGATTTTCTACTATTTTCATAAAAAACCCTAAGGTTTTTACATCTAGACCTATCATTTTCCTATCTTTCCATATAAAATTCATTTTTCCCCTTTCTAAAAAATGCTCATATACTTTATATCACTACTGCTCCCTTAAAAAATCACTTTATATATATTATTTACCACCCAACCATGGCCTCATACATGGGGGCCCATGGTATGGCGGTAATTGTTTAGGGGAGTCACATTAACCCTTCCCGCTATACCGTGGGGGGACATCATACTATCCGCGATAGCGCAATGGTTAGGTAGCAGCTAACGGAGTAGGGATGAGATGTTTACTATGCCACCGTGCACGGTTAAACCACAGAACGCGGTGACTACGGTAAATAGGTAGCGGTTGGTGAAGGGTGACAATGGATGGTTAGTGGGTGGTCGGTGAATGTAGCCAACAGTTTGTAGAGTGGCTACTACAGTACCACTGACAATCAAGTCAGTGATCGCGGTAGAGTAGTGGCAATGAGAAAACCATAGCAGCGTCAGTCGAAGCGGTTACCATGCGTAGTTAAACCACAAACCGCAGTGACCACGGTAACGGTAGTGGTGGGAAAAGGAAGTCAATGGAGGAAAGCAAGGAGCGGTTAATGGTTGGCACTGACAGTTAAGGGTGGCTACCATGGTACCACTGGCACTCATCCTACTGACCGCGGTAGCGCAGTAAAGGCTCATTGAGGCAATAAATGAGGGGATTAAAAGGGACATCGCGATACCACATGAAGAAAAGTCAAGCCCATGGTAGGGCGGTAATAATAAAGATAATAAGGCCACGGGAAGATAAAAATAAAGGAGTGGATAAAATGAAATTTAAAGGGTGGGAAATGATATAAAGGGGAAAATCAAAGTGATGATATAGTTAAAAATATTTAATTTTCTAAAAGGCAATCTAATTAAATATTTTAAATCTCTGTCATAAAATTCAAACAGTTGTAATAGAAAGTGAAGGGTCACGACCCTTGGGTATGTAATGTATATATATTTCAGAAAATCAGGGGACAAGTAGAAAAAGAAAGCAGTAGTTAGACTGTAGGGGTTAGAATTTTCCTGAGAAGGGACTAGGATGGAAATAATGTACAAAATTTTCTTTGTGCTATAGGAGTAGGAGTAGATGTAGTAATTTTATCTTTCCAATTCCCTTTTCCACTACAGATAGATTGATTAACTAGGAAACAAATCATAAATCTGCATCATACATATAGGTGCACCCACCTAGGTTTTGCAGAGCCTGAAGAGCAAAAGGTAAAATTGCATCAATTGGCATTGTTAGGATGAAAAAAGTGTTGTGAGAGCTTGGTAACCTCTCGTGGTTCAAACCTGCATTTTTGAGACCCAACAGGAGGGAGAGAATTGAGAGAGAGAGAGGGAGAGGGAGTGGGAGAGAGATAGAGTGTAGAGGGTAGAGGGTTTTGAGTGTTTAGAGTTAAGGGTAGAGGGTAGAGTTAAGGATAGAGGGTAGAGTGTGTAAGGGTTTAAGGGTTAAGGGTTTAACATTTAGAGTTAAGGGTAAAGGAGAGAGAGATATAGGGAGTGAGTGAGTGAGTGAGTGAGTGAGAGACCTAAGAGAGGGAGATGGGGTAGGAGGGAGAGACTTTAGATATAGGGAGGGAGGGAGGGAGGGAGTGAGAGAGAGATAGCTGGGCAGAGGGTTTCCATGGTTTAGAGCTCTAAGGCTAAGGGTTTGGGGTTAAGGCAGAGGGAGAGAGATAGAGGAGGAGGAGGAGAGAGAGAGACCCAAGAGAGAGAGGGCAGTATAGGAGGGAGAGTCTTGAGAGAGAGGGAGGGAGTGGGAGAGAGATAGAGGGTAGAGGGTCAAGGGTAGAGGGTAGAGGTTTTAAGGGTTTAGGGTTTAGGGTAGAGAGAGAGAGAGAGAGAGAGAGAGAGAGAGAGAGAGAGAAGTTAGAGATATTGAGAGAGAGGAGGAAAGGAGGGAGAGAGAATTAGGTATAGAGGGACAAATAGGTAGAGAGAAGTAGATATGAAAGCAGAGATAGAGGGAGAGGTAGGGATGGAGAGAGGGGTGAGAAAAAACAAAGAGAGGTCTAGGTAGAGAGATGGGAGGAGATAAAGAGAAATAGAGGGTAGAGTTAAGGGTAGAGTGTTTAAGGGTTTAAGGGATAAGGGTTTAGAGTTAAGGGTAAAGGAGAGAGAGATATAGGGAGTTAGTGAGAGAGAGGGAGGGAGGGAGGGAGTGAAAAAGTGATAGAGGGTAGAGGGTTAAGAGTTAATTGTAAAGGGTAGAGGGTAGAGGGTAGAGGGTAGAGGGTTAAGGGTAGAGGGGAGAGAGATAGAAGGAGTGAATGAGTGAGAGAGAGACATAAAAGAGGGAGAGGAAGTAGGAGGGAGAGACTTGAGAGAGAGAGAGAGGGAGGGAGGGA
>CM021100.1:504817605-504879185 GCA_007115665.2 Sequoiadendron giganteum
ATTGAGAGAGAGGAGGCAAGGAGGGAGAGAAAAATTGGTATAGAGGGACAACTAGGTAGAGAGAAGTAGATATGAAAGGAGATATATAGGGAGAGGTAGGGATGGAGAAAGAGGTGAGACAAAAATAGAGAGAGGTCTAGGTAGATAGAGGGAGGAGGAGATAAAGAGAAAAATAGAGGGAAGGAGAAAGGGAGGAAGAGGTAGGGATGGAGAGAGAGAGAGGGGAGGAAGAGATAGGGATGGAGAGACAGAGGTGAAAGAGATAAGAGAGAGGAGGGGTGAGATAGAGAGAAAGAGAGTAGAGAGGGAAGGGGAAAGAGAGAAGTGAGATAGATGATAGAGATGTGTGATGGAGCTTAAAATTAGAGAGATAAGGAGGAAGGTGGAGAGATTGAGATGGAAGGAGGGGGGAGAGAGAGAGATGTATAGAGGGATAGGTTAGATAGAGAGAAGTAGAGAGCAAAGGTGGGTGAAAGGAAGAGAGAGGGAGAGAGCGGGGGAGAAAGAGAGGTGAGATAAAGAGAAGTAGAAAGGGAAGGAGAGAGAAGTGAGATAGTGAGAACTAGAGAGGGAAGGAGAGAGAGAATGACAAGATAGAGAGTAGAGAGGGGAGGAGAGAGTGAGGGAAGCAAAGAGAGAGAGAAAGAGAGGAGAGGGAGGGAGGAGGAGAGGGAGGGAGGGAGGGATAGGTAGGTATAGAGAGTAGAGAGAGATATATAGAGATTAAAGGAGAGGGATGAGAGATTGAAAAATGTAGAGAGGGAAGGAGGGAGGGAGACAGATATTGGAGAGGGAAGGAGAGAGAGATGGACATGTAGATACATAGTTCTTGAGCTCAAGGAAGATATTGTTAGATAAAGGGATGGAAATAGTGAGAGAGAGGTCTAGAGAATAAGAGATGAAAATGAGTGAGATAAAGAGAGATAGATGAAATTTGACCTCCTGAGAACTAAAATTTGACCTCCTGATTACTAAAACTAGAATTTGCATTATTACTCTTAGAGATCTGAAACCACTCTCAAACATCCTACCTATATATACATGAAATATAACTTAAAGTATAAGAAAGTAAATGTCCATATGTAAATGTCAACTTATACTTGAATGTTTATTTCATGTATATAGTTTCCTTGACAAAGAAAGCGAAAATCTAGTTCTATGCAAAATAGGCCATTTGACGCTCATAAAATGACTCATCACATTTGGCACACGCCAAATGTGATGAGTCATTTGGCACTTGCCAAAAGGCCTGCTTTAGATGTGTTAATTAATAAGATTTGCTAAATTTTCTCATATTTTCGACTGTGCTCCCCATCTCATTTGCATGTCTTTCAATGCAAGTCTATAAAAAAACTGTGATAGCATTAACCTCTATCTTAACAATCTAAATATATAATTCTTTTTTCATTTTGATTCAGTTAAGGTTTTGATGCATGGCTTCTATTGTAAATGCCTTCATTTTTTGGTCAAAAACCAACATGTGCTCGGTTTAGGATAGATTTTTACACTTTCATAGGAACGTGAAACAAATTATTTTTTTTGAAACTAGACTCCATTCTACACATGATGAAAAAAAAAATCAATTTTTCATTAGTTTGGAAAATATTTGGGTGGGAGCACGCTCAAATTTCAGCTTTTCAAGATGTGTCCACTTTGAAAATTCATTAAATATTATATATTCATTAAAAAAATTATCCGAAAGAAGGAGGATAAACTACATGGTGTTAGCTAATTTCTCAATATTCAGAATTTTGAAATTCTAAAAAGAAGTTAACCAAAAAGGGGGGAGCCCTTAGGCGCTATGCTATTGTATTTGATAAAAAAAAGGACCTATTTTGGCACCCCCCCTTTTTGAGACCCATAATCTTCATTAATTTCAAAAAACAATAGTAGCTTAGAAACTAGACTCAGAGCACTTCAACTTTTTTTCTTGCCTTTTTTTGAAATTTTGAGCGTAACTATCTTCATTTTCTAGTGCAAATAAGATTTTCCTGATTTCAGAAAAAAAGTGGTATCTTAAGAGCCAAAATTGTGTCACAGATTGGTGCCCTTACCCTATTTAAAGATACGACTAACAACTCTTTACAAGAGGAACATCCTTTAATCTTCCATATTTTTCATAAATATTATTTAATCCATAACTTCAAGTCTACGATGTATTTCTATCCATGTGTATCCAAAAATAATTAAATAGTAATCTACCAATTTATCGATTAGCCTAGAGAAAAAGATGAAATATAGATGTGCATATAGGTCTAATAAATATTAAATTAAGACATGTAAACTTATATCATAACTAAACTAATCTATATAATAGTTCACTTGTCAATTCAAAATTCAAGCTACATTATTTGGCACTACATAATATAGACAAATAGGACATTTACTATGTAATAGTTGCCTTGTCAATTCTAAATTCATATTTTTTTGATGAGGTTTAAGTAATGAGAATAAAAGAATGAAAATAGCAGATGTGGAAATGACCACATAGGAACAATTACATAAACTAGAAATACAGACAAGGTGCTGAAAACAACAAAAAGTGGGATGAAGATTGTGCAAGAGGACTAGGTGGCCCAGTGTGGTGACTTGTCCCAATAGTGTTATTTTTCAGAAATTTCAGTATTTTTGTCTAATTTTTATGCATTTTCTAATATTTAATTGCAAACAAAAACTTGAAATGCAAATGCTTTTGTGTTTTCTTATTAAAAGTTCAATACAATGTGCAAATTTATCATGAATTTTAACTAAATGCACTTTTTCACGAACCCTGGGATGGAAACAATGTAAGATTTCAATGCAATGCAATTCATCTCTAAGATTAAATGCAATTTTTTTTTAGACAGCTAGCTAATGGTCTATGGTTGGGTTCACCATAATGAACCACCAAAAAATGTATCTCTGACCCAGGGAAAAGGATTCCCCTTGCTAGGCTCTTAGGGTTTTTCACCCTAGGAGCACTTGGTAAGAGAATTCCACTATTGCCCTAGGTGGATATGTGGGTTTTTGGTGATTGCATTCAAAAGGGGGAAGGCTGATTGATGAAGGTTGTGATAAGTGTGTGTGATGTGTGGCTAGAACAGAAAGTAAAATTATTCTAATCTAAATAAACACAATGTAAATAAAACAAAACAAAACTAATGCAAAGCTACTCTAGAATGACCTAAATGTGTATTTTCTGGAACATAACAGAAGAGTTTAAAAGATGTGTACCTAGAAAATCAATGTTGCATCTAAATGCTCTTGGGATCTCCTGGAAAATGCCTAAACAGAGCAAAAGGACACGTATGCCAACTAGGGCAACCTAGTCCTCCAACCTGGAAATTCTGCCAAAATAGTTTTTGGGGAAATGGGTACCCACAAATGCAAAAACACTTTATCGGGATTAGCCCAGGGATGAGGTCACCAATAGGGGTGACCTAGTCCTCTTGTAGCTTTATGAGGAATTAGGCTTTAATTTTGTGTGTCTCAGTTTCAATGTTTCCCTTTTTTACAGCAACCTATAACATAAACTCCCAAAAGTGACATGTAGGTTGTCTTCTTATATATCCTTCTAGGGTTTGAGGCTTGAATGTGACTTGAGGAGAATGTTGGTACTTCTTGCAACACTTTGCACCTCACCAAATATGCATCAAAACCTACAATCACATGACAAGACCAAGAAAATATTGGGGTTAGGAGAAAGGGGTTTGCCTAAGAAAAACCCCTTTGTAGGTGATTAAACCCAAATGAGATGAAAGAAAAGGAATGTAAGATTCAATGACAAACTTGATGGAAATTCCTACCAAACCTTTGTTGTTGATGGTCTGCAACATGCATGAGTAGCTCCAATGGAGAAATCTTATAAACACTAATGCTTGTATGCTTGCTAGTGCAGTCTTGGTTGCTTGAGTACTTGATGAAAGCAAGAGAGTAAAAAAGGAGATAAGAGAGAGGAAAAATGGAGGTGAAAACCCTTATTTGTACATGTGAAACCCTATTTTTTCTGAAATGCAGCCTAATAGGCCAACCCTAGGGTTTAGGAGGCAAGATTCATGTTGAATCTTATTTAAAATTTGAATTTTATGCCTAAAGGGACTAGGTCACCGAAACTGGTGAACTTTGGGTGACCTAGTCCACTTGGGAAAATTTTGTTGGTGGTTGAGAATCAATGTGTTTATTTAAGTTAATCAGTTTTGCCTCTTGAAACACACTTAGGCTAGGACTAAATATGCATTAAAGGGGCAAATTAGCATATAAAAAGGGTTAATCTAGGGATGATAAGCCTAGATAAGTGTGAAAATTTAACACAACACTTTACAACACTCTGTCTTAGAGCCTAGGAAGGTGTAAAAATGTATTATTTAGGTGAATTGTGTTGAAAGGGTCTTAGAAATGCGAGCAAATGCATTCCAACACTTCACAACACCTTAGTAAAGCATCGTTAGGTTATTGATGAATCATAAGCTTACAAGGCTGAATCAAGGTAAACAAGGCCAAAATCTAGTGGAAAAGGACAAAATGAGTGGAAAAGTGCCAAGGTATACACTTTTTGGAAACACACTAAGAAGTATCAAAGGTCAAATAAGAAGTAACTATATGGAAAAGTTTTTGTTGTAACATGATGTAAGTACATCACATATTCTTCAATGATGAGATTGGTATTGCGACCTTTATTTGCATAATGATCACTATATACTTCTTTCATCATAGATGGAAATGCAACTACTTTTATAGATGTAGCATTAACTACTTTTGCAACATCTTCCACTTTCAATATTTTTAGTTCTTCAACATTGTCAATCAGTAAGGTCATGTGTTCAATATCTTTGATGATCTTTTTGCAAGACTCTAAAACAGATCTTGCACATTTGCCCACATTAGTTTAAAAAACTTCCTTCGATTTTAGATAGGTATTTGGGCTTGCAACAATGATTTATGGTTCGTTCTTTGAGACATCCATAGTTTTAATTCTTTGCTGATTTTTTATTTTTTTGTAATTTTAGTATTTAGGAATTATGAGAATAAAATTATCCATAATTTGTGATAAAATAAAAATAAAAATTAATATTGTTTAGTAATACATTCTATGAAATAATTAATGTAAAAACTTACAATAAGATATTAGTTGACTTACTATGTTGAAATTTCGCTAAAATCATTTGAAATACCAAAAATGGTATATAGATTTATAAGGAAATGATGTTACATAAAGAAATTTAAACTTTATATTTTATTAAACTATGAATAAAATATATACAATTACATAATAAATTATAATAAATTGTATACATTAGATGATTAGTTGTGTAATTACCAAACTCTTTCAATATAAAAAATGAACATGTATCTATTTTTACTACCAAGCATTTGGATCAAAAGAGAAAGGATCATGATATTGTTGATTAATTAGAGAAGTACAAACAACAAAAGTGTGTTGATAATATTTATTAAATCAAATAATTTCTAAGGATTTCAGTCTACACTCTTCTTTTCTTCTTTTCTTCTAAGAAATAACCAGCAATAGAATTCACTTCCCTACTCGATTGAATAGAAAATAATCAAATCCATGCGTAAGCCTACAATGGCAGCACAACCTCTATAGGAGGCCAGCAGAAGTAATGTTGTAGGAAAAGAAAAACCGTTTGTATTCTTCTGCCAGCTGTTGACGATTTTGTGCCTGTTGCAATGGTTAATGCTGGCGGTGGTTAGTAGGACGTTACATGCACACTCTTGCCGTCCATATCCAGCCGTTACCTAAGAACACTGCGTATTCTGCACTGCGTATTTCCCACAATTACACTTTAATGGTCGATTTTTGAACCAGACAATAAATTCATCACCGGTAGAGGCGTCCGCGGGACTGGAGTTGAGTTCTACATAATTGCTTACTGTGGAATCACCATGACATAAACACTCTTGCGGTACGTTAACTCGAAACATATCTATTGCTGTAAATTGCAATGTCTGAAATCCTTGAATTTCTATTAGGATTTAGACGCGTAAATATACTCTGTCTCCATCCCCATAAGTTTTTGTTCTTCGTTGATTTGGTAAATATACTCTGTCTCCAATGCTTTCTGCTTTTTTGAATGGATTTGTGCTTTCTGCTCTGTAATCTACTAAATAAAGAGGTTTTCAGGTTTCTTTTGCTGTGGGTGTGTGTCTTTGTTTGTGTTGAGGTTGCTGAGTCAATTACAGAGGCTAAGGAATGAGTAATCAAAGTTATGTTCGATACCATTTTCTGTGAATCTCTGTATTCTTTAATATCACATTTTGCTACTATTTCATTTTTTCCCATTTCATTGCAAACAGTAGGGATTTAGGAAAGCTAATGAAATTGAGTTTCACTCATTTTGCATAAATCTCGATCACATTTAAATGTTAAATATATCCATACCTGCAATTTCAATATTTGCCACAAGTCTACATTATAATACTTTGACAAAGATCACACCTTATTCTAATGCTCCAACTTTGGTGAAGGATGGGAGCTAAGATTTTAACAAACCCCTTTGAGCATGCATGTATAGTGCGGCTCATTCTAGCTTCTACGCAGATCAAAAGACATATATTGTTAATGTAAGGCGTGGGTCTGAAATTGATCCCTAAAAGGCAAAATTTCATCAAACTTTTGGGCGACACCACAAAATTTAAAGAGGACATTGACAAGTTGTCTGCATCTTTGTCTCCTCTTCTGCAGGCAAATCATACGTTTTTGGTAAATAGTTATTCAATTTTCCTAGTTATTTTTTTTATTTTTACTGAAAAAACTAAGAATCATGGTAATTCCAGTTAGAGCTGCATTTTCATTAACAGTAATTTAGAAAAATAACAGCATAATAAGCTGATTTGCAATTTTATTTTGTGTGCAGCAAAGCCTCTGCTTGGACAGGATGAAATCATCATAGTGTAGTCGGTTTTACTTCATATCATCATGTATATTTGACAAAGAATATATAGACTGTAACTGAGAATTTTAACAAGGTTGAATTTCATGTATATTTTTTAAGGATTGTATTGAAAAAGATCAACATGAGCATTACTGCTTAAATCTGTAAATGTTCTTCTGTACATATCTCCATGCGGATAGTGTGAGGGATTTAGTTGAATTGTGTAGGACGTGCCATTCAAAGGCATGTCTTTTGGATAGTCTTTAGTGTATAAAATTTTCCATTGACTTTACAATATGGTTTTTATATTTGTATTTTTCATTGTTATATTATGATCAAGGTTCGGAGGAAATGGACATAATTGGTTGTGATTTACGAAGACTTTGTATCCAGGCTTTTTTTCTTTTTCTTTTTAATTTTTTAACTGGAGAAGATTAAGATATTGTAAAAATAATAAAATCGGAAGTTGGCAACAATTTAAATTAAAAGAATTATCTAAAAGCTTAAAATATATTAAAATTAATTTTTATGTACTTTTGGTGACAGAGATTTGAACCCAGGACTTTGTTATGGAAACCTTGATGCTTTATGGCTCGAGCACATCCCATTCAACAAACTCCATCACTGTGTTTTATTTGTGATGTCTTCTATAATTTTTACATCTTCAAAATTCTACTGAATTGCATTAAATTTAAAGTAGATATTTTAACCCAGTTCAGAGGAAAACCTTGGTTGAGAAATGTAGGTGCACAACCATATTAGATTTTAGGGTGTTTTTTGAGCAATTTACAGATCTGAAAGTATAGTATATTAATGTCTTCTTTTTTCTAAAAAAAACTGCCAATTCAAAGTTGTGTCAATAAAGAATCTTGGGCAGTTAATTAATATTCGTTACTTTGTCGATTTATGGATATTTTAACAAAATATTTACTTTTTTGAATCATTTAAATTTTTGAAGGGGAGACATAAACTCAGGTCACCAAAAAAATGTCAAGAAAGTAACCAATATTTTGTTATCGAAGAGATATCCATGAGACATAGAAATAAGTTTCTAAAACTTAAAAATTTAAGTATGAAAGAACTTTTCTTAAACAAAAGTTTGTAGAATTTAGAAACTTGAATATGAAAGAAATTTCCTTAATTTACTATTGCATATTAAAATAAGTTTCTAAATTTTTGAAACTTTTTTTTGACAAAAAATCTTTCATACTTAAGTTTTAAAATTTTAGAAACTTCTTTTTAAAAATTCTAAATTAATGTATTTTAAACAAAAAATAAAAAATCTAAATAAAAAAGAAATATTGTAAATTTAATATTACATATCAAAGAAATATTTCTTAAAAATTGGAAAGCATTGCAAAAAGAAAAAATCATCCATATTCTAGAGAAATATTTAAAATTTAAAACTTCATTACAAAAAGTATTTTTCAAAAATATTACTTAGATATACAATCTAATTTATATAAGTGCACATCTAAAATAAATTTTAAATTATAAAATTAAATACAAAAAAAAATAATAATAAATTTATTATTACACATAAAAACAAGTTTTAAAATTAATATATTAAAACTACCATAGTTATATTTAACAAATCAATGCACACTAAATATTATCATAAAATTAGGGTTATGGTTCAATTAAAATTCTAAGATAAAAGCTTGGGGTTTGAATTAGGGCGATTGAAGTTAAATTAGGGTTACAGTTAGGGTTAAGGTTATGTTAGGGTTAGGGTTCTTGATTAGGGTTTAATTACAATAAGGGTAAGGTTACGGGGTTAGGAACAAATAGGGTTTGGGTTGGAGTTGGGGTTCAGTTAGGGCTAGAGTTCAATTAAGTTTATGGTCCAATTAGGGATAGGGTTATGATAGGTCTAGGGTTCTTGATTAGAGTTTAATCATGGTTAGGGTTAAGGATCAATTAGGATTACAATTCAATTATGATTAGGGTTCAAAAGGGTCCAATTAGAGTTTAATTAGGATTAAGGATATATTAGGGTTAGGGTAAGGGTTAGGGTTCTAAAATAATTCTTGGGGTTAGAGTTTAGCTCAAGGTTTGCTTTCAATTAGGGTTAGAGTTATTATTGAATTTTTATTAGGATTATGAGTTATAGGGTTGGATTTAAGGAACAATTAGGAATATGCTTGAGTTAGGGATAGGGTTAGGGTAAAGAATCAATTAGGATTAGGCTTCAATTAAGGTTAGGGTTCAAAATAGTTCAACTAAGGTTAGGGTTAGCGTTAGGTTTAAGGTTATGATTAGAATTTGATTAGTGTTATTTTCAATATGGTTAGGATTAGGGTTCAATTAGCATTAGGCTTGGAATTATGCATAGAGTTAGAATTATGGTTAGAGTTAAAAATAAAAATTAGGGTTATAGTTAGGGTTAGGGTTAGAGATCTGTAGACATGCAAAACTAACATCCTGCATCGAATTCTACTATTAATCAATTATAACAATTTATTGATTAATTTCCTAAGGTTCATTAAATAAATCAAATTATTTAATCCTTATGTTCTTCTCATTTGATTTAATAAATCAAACTGATTTAATCAAATGTCACCTCCTAATATCATCCAAGTTAATTAATCTACATTAATTAACTTCTAATCATATTACCATTCTCTAGCTTTTGACTCAACTAGAGTCAAATCCAAACTCCTAACTAACCCACCCACTTGCACCAATAAATCATTTATTTGATTTATTATTTCCTCTAATTACATTCAAAATGGAATCAAACTGGAATATTCTTCCAATTTGAATCTTCCCCCCAAAAGGGACTTGTCCCTTCCAACAAGGTTTTAAATGCTATTTGCATAAGTCAAACATGGCATTTATTGCACCTTTCATCCCCCTTAAACATGTCATTTCATCCAAATTTAAATTTCAAATTGGCACATTGGCCAAGACTTGCACATTCCTCACCCTCTCACAACTTGACAAGTGGCATCTTGTCATTGGTTTGTGAATTATCCCACATTCATCTAAAATCACTCAATCTCCTACTCTTGAATCTATAAAATGCAAAGCATTTCAACACAAATCATCCACAACACACAACACTTTCTCATTGCAAGGTTACTCTCTTCATTTGAGAATCAATCTTGCTCATCACAACAAATCTTCATCATCCACATTTGAAAGCATCTACACTATAGGCAACTTGAGTTCAAGCATCTCATTGTCTATCATATCACTAAGCTACAAGGATTGGGAAAGGGCTCTTTCACATACTCAAAGAGCACCAATCCACTATGGGATAGGAATGATTCATGTTTTTGCATTGTTCTTATTAGTTGCATTGTTTAACATGATTTTATATTTCATAGGGATGTTTAAGTTTGCTGATTTAAACTAACTTTTATGCTAACAACATGAAATTGTTTAAGTCTACATATGCAGATTTTAGCATCCACAAAATGGCGCTAGAAGGAGGGCTCTTCAATAAACTTTCTTTTCATTTTGCTAATCTTACTCTGATTTTCTAAATGAATATAAGGTTCTAAACAAAATAGCTTTCAAATATGGGGATTTGGATATCTGTATTTCAGTCCTTATATAATTTCTGTCAAAAATTTCTAATGTTTTAAATATATGGGCCCATAATGCTGTTAATGGATACTGAATATTATGTAACAAATCTCATTTCTTGATATTTTGGTATTCATAAGGCACCTGTACACTTTTATGGTCATGAGATTAGAATGCATCCTGAATAGATTCTACTCCTTTTTCTTACAAATATTGCTAATAGATATTGTGTGGCAAATTTGATATCTTGACATTTATAGGATAATAGAAAAATAGATTTGCATAGTACTCTGATTTCTTAAATACTTTTGAAGGATCTATTCTCATATCACTCTGATTTCTTGATGATAGAACATAAAATACAAAGAAATTAGATTTTGCACATTCTATGTAATAGCAGTAGTTTGTAATATTCATATTGATAGGCAATATTTTTTCTAACATTTGTAGGAAAAGAAAAAAAAGAGCTACATATAGTTTTAGTTTTTTGGCTATAAAAGTTTGTTCGTGACTTCAAAAGCTAAGCTTTCATCGGTAGCACTGCAAAAAGCCTTTAGATTAAGGTCCTCTCCTATTTGTGAAAAGCTCCTGTTTGGAATGCCCTTGCCAGGATGTGACTATGTTGTCGCTAAGCCATAGAAGAAAATACAATGGCCATCTATCCTAGCAACGCTGAAATCCATGACTTTTAAATATGTGCTTTCTCTTCTTTCTTTTTTTTTCTGCGCTACCCTATATTGAGAATGTTTCAACCTCTTTGCAAAGGAGGTTGTGGCACAAAATCTGGGTGAGAAGATCATCTCAACTCGCACACTCATCTCCACACAACCACATAGCTTTTAGATGTTTCTCATCCACATAGCATTCAACTTGGATAGTGGCTTATGTGGAAGCCTCACACAACAACTCTCTAATCCCCAGGCTGACCTGCACACTCATCTCTGACCACCATGGATGGGTGATACCAAAGAGTTGCTAAAGCCTTTTTAAATAATGCACTATGGGAAAATCTTATCTACTATTGCAGAAAAAATGCATTACCGTGCTTAGGTAAGTCTGTAAATGCAACTTTTATTTCTGCCGATCACACTTATTCGTAGAGAATCTATTGTCAATCATTTCATAGCCCATACAAAGGCAGGATGAACGACTTCTGTGAGGTGGAACATATTATCTTTGAAGCCTCCTATCCATTAGTCTATGTGCCTTGTCTATGCTGCCATGTTCCCACACATGGTTACCTTCATTTGCAATCCAAACAGTCTATGTTCTTTAATCCGCTCATTGCGTATATATCAACTAAATCTTTTTCAACTATAATATATGATAGAAAAGTTGAGCCTTCACCTTCTTGATTGCGAGTGAGACATACGCTGAGGTTGACCTCATGACCCTGCCCACCAACGCCTTTCTGGCCGTCGCCTTCTTTAGCTTCTCCTGCAGCCTTAGGGAAAGCCTAGTCAAGAGTTTGAACTGTGAGCATAATGCGCCCATAAGATCTTTGTAAACTCTCACAAAGCCATGCAAATGATCCAACGCCAAAGGTAGGAGCCTGCCATTGTTCTCACCTTGAAGGTGAGAGAAGGTGTCGGCGAAGGTGAAATAAAATTCTGCTCGTCATTTACCTCATAGTGACTGCTCCTATCATATCATTGTCAAGAGAATTCAATCCACCTTTCTGACATAAAATAAAGCAGATCCACTAGATGGAAAAAGATGTTGGTAAAATATTATAGAATTATGCTTTACACCTGCCAATTGTATTAGTTGTGCGCATTTACTAGCTGGTCTTTCACGTACCGATAACATACAACTTAAGATTTTTAATAGCCTCTTCAACAAATCTTTTGCGTAGATCCTTAGATGGAGACATCGAATGCTGTGAAAAGAATGATTGTTGGGCGCAGTCTGCCAAGGTCTCATCATTTTATTTGAGCGGCTGCGAAGGCTTAGAAATTTGGAACTGGCTTGTGGTGAGATAATCAAATTAAATTCTCAGTCTTGTCAATCATCATAATATTAACTTGTCTATAGCATTCTAGAGCAGCTTCACCTACCATGATTGGTAACGTATTTACATTCCCAACGGCCTGAATAGATAAAAATTTGATCAAGACAATGCTCTCATCCATTTGTGTCATTTCAAACTGGTTTAGTTGACCATCCCTGTCATTTAATGAAAAGATCATGCTTTCTGTATCGAGTATCTTTATTCACTGATCTTTGAGTTGCCCGAGGGAAAAGAAATGATAAATTTGTTTTGGTCTTACACTAAGTGGATCCCTGTTGGTCCTCCTTCAGCAATTTTGTTTATCTCTATGTTGAGAATAGGTTCTAAGGCCGTAAAACTTCATTCAAACCTGCAACACATCTAGCTATATTTAATTAGTAGCCCATTTGAGATAGGTATCAAACACTAACATAAGTGTATTCATTCTCATTTGTTGTTATCATCAATTCCAAGAAAGGTGAGGTAAGTAGTGCGGATTTGATAAAAAATTGAAAACTTTGAGATTTGAGAATGGCATATCTAACCGTCTATCTGTATTGAATTTGAGTGGAGGAGAAATTTTAATGCATTTGGAAAATCAAATCTGCCTATATCTTTCTACTGATTCTCCCAAATTTTTGTCAGATAGTGCTACTGTCTTTTGATCGATATATTCTTGGAGCATGGTTTTGAATGCAGTAATGCAAATTCAATAATTATAGCATTAAATTGTTCTAGTGAAGCAAAAATTTTAAGTAACGAGATCGGTGCTTAGTACGAAAACATGCTTGCTAACAAAGGAATGAAAGTTGGTCCTTAGATGAACAAATTTCAAATTTCAAATATGATTCTCTCTATTTATGAGCTTTGTATGGAATCTACAAGAATAAATGATATCAAAAAGCAATGAATCATTGACCAAAGATTTTACTAATCTTATATTTTGGGTACAGTGGATACAAGAAGCAATGAGAAGGTCACCTGCATCAACTATTATCTATTTGGGCGTAACTTATGTTTCATTTTTATGACTATCAATTGTCATTTATCTTGATTCCTTGAAAGAAATCTTATTCTAATAAATTTGTATTGTTTGTAGGTTGGCGTTGGAGGCAAACATCAAAATTAAACAGAGGCAAACTAAGCAAAGTTGAAAAACATGAAGATGAAAACTTGAAAAGGAAAAGCATTTTTTAATGCTTAGAGCTTCCATTTACTACCCTTTTTTTTTTTTCTGTTTTTAGCTAACTCACTTTTCAATTTGGGCTTAAAAACAATCAATGACTTGATATTTTCAAAGTTGGTTAAAATTGAACCTTAGACACTTACTAAATTTCAATTTGGGATTAAAATTGAACAAGGCAACCTTCACACTTGGATTTTGGTGCTTAAAAAGAATTCATCACTGCTTTTTGGACTTAAAATGAAGAACTGTTTGTCATATTTTGCAATCTTTTTCACAAAGTAATATCATCAAAAAGACGTATGCGCTTCTCTCGCACCTCACAACGATCTTGAGAATCAAAAGTTTTTTTTATGATATTAAGTTGTAAAAAATATTGCCTCCACACTTCAATTTGGGCATTTTAAAATTGAACAAAACATGCGAGTGTGAGCATGATATATTGTGGAGGTTCTCCCCTTTGTTTTTCAACAAAGGTTGTGTGAATGACGAGATATGTTAGCTCGCTTTTGTTAACTTAGAGGGCCTGCCTTGTGGGAAAAAGTACTCACCCAAGGGAACGACCCAACCGGGAACACGCTAAAGCCAAGCGACTTCCACCCGGGATATAAGTGTGGATATTGGAACAAAGGCCAATATCATGAGGATTATTCCGACGAGATGGACAGCAATGGACTCTCGCCGATGTTGGATAATCCCCCATGAACGGAATGCCCGAATTAGAACCCTTTGTTTAGAAATTGGCCAAAACCTTGTCTATCTTGTTGGTGCAAGAGGTCATGTCCTCTGAAGCCGCCCCACGTAACATGCGGTCTTGTTGTGGAAATGGAAAGTATGCCATGGGAGATTCATGGGTACTAATGCTTGGCTGACCCGAATAAGTGAGTGTCGTGGAGGGGAGCTAGTGTGGTCAAGCATTTAGCCATTCGCACAAGATATGCACATTTGGATTCATCCAAGTGGGAACCCAACAAGGTATTGTCTCATCAACTTAGGAGTGTGAAAGTGCTTGGCAAAAACACATTGCTTGATCTTCAAAACATTGAAAAACGAACATTCACAAGAGCCTCAAATTTCAAACACCTTAGAGGAAACAAATACTCTTCACGAAGTTGGACACTCTTGCTTTCCCTAGGGATCATATCTGTAGAGGTTTCTAAGTGTTTGAATTCTATCATCATTTGTTTTCACTAAGGATATACATAGGAGACTTTTGCCCTAATTTCCTTGATTTCCACATAATGGACCTTGTGGGATGAAGAAGAAAGCATGACATTAGACATTCAGTTTGAAAACATAATCAAGCAAGTGATTTTGGTAAAAAGGATTCACTAAGACAAGATAAAAGACAAATTTGATTACACATGTGTTTTCTAACATGATCAAAATCCCAAAACCGAAGTTCAAAAAGCTTAGTCTGAAAGCTATTGAGGAGCATCTTGAGATCCTGAATTGTTTGAAAGGTTTGCTTTCCTCCCATAGGAAATATAGCGTGTTCTTCAACACCAAGGTCTTGTAAGCAAAAGTGTTATTCTAGGTCAAGTCTAGGATCAAATTCAATCACTTTCATCCATTCTTCACCCATTTCAAACATTAATCAAATTTCCATCTCACCAACAACTCTTGGAATCTTTGTCATCTATTATGCTAAACTCTTAGGCGAAATCAAATCACTTTGTTTGACTTAACACAGCTAGTCAAACCATCATCTTATACACAAGTTCTCTCTTGGATAAAACAACTTCCTAGGGTTTACGAGTTCATCTTGTTTGGCTTAACACACCTAGCCAAATTATCAAATCATCACCTCGTTTGACTTGACACACGTAGTCAAACTACCATCTTGTAGGAGTTCACTCTTGGATAACACAACTTCCTAGAGTTTTACGATTACATTTATCATTTTTGTTTAACTTAACACACCTAGTCAAACTATCAATCCAATCACGATCAATCAAATTCCTAAAAATTTTAGCATTACCTTCAAAGTTTTTTTAAGAGTTCCATTCATCTGTATCACTCATCTTCCATTTATCTCATCCTCGTCATCACTTTGATCCTTCAATTATCCTAGTTCTTCACTTCTTTGAACCTAAGGTTTAGATGGATCTAAAGGATTAGAGGTTCATCTCTTACATTCTTGAAAATTGATCTTCATTTTATGGTTCAAACTCGATCTCAACACAAGAGGGACATGGAATATAAATTTGATCCATCCATCATGAGCAATTCAAATCAACTAAACTATCCAAGCCTTGCAATACCATTTGATTTTCAAAGCTTGTACAATACATACATGGGAGAATTATCTCATACAAACATCAATGGTACAACAAATATGAGCATACCCAATCCAAATTTTGGAACACCTTTCCCAATGATAGATTTAAATCCAAGTCCAAATCTGCAAATCTATCAACCAAACGCTCAATGCATGAGTTTTCCAAACAACATTATCCCACCAAATCCATACATGCCAAGTACAACTTTACCAAACATGACCATTTCAAATCCACACTTGGTAAACTTTGGGGTCAACATGTTTGCAAATCCCCCTAATGTTGTTCAAAATCCAAGCAGTATATTGGCAACTCCATATGTTGATTCAAGTCAAGGTAACCCCATGCAAAATCAAAGTTACCTAAATCAAGGCAATATGATTCCCAACCACAACAATATTAAATTTCAATCTATCATGCCGAATCAAAACATCATACCAAATCATCCCATTTTGCCATCGATATCGCAACAGCAGATGGCAACTATCCAAGCAACCCCAACAATGAACAACATTCCCATTTCACCACCACCACCACCACCACCAAAATATAACACGACCAATTCATTCTCCATCATGTTGCAAGCTACACAAGAAGCTTCCCACAAAAAGGCACTCCAAGCCCAACAAGCTGCACAAGCTCAAGCACAAGCGGCTCAAGTAGCCCAACAAGCGCAAGTGCAAGCAGAATTCTACGCACTATTGCAAGCAATCCAAGAAGAAGTAGCACAAGAAAGAGCCCAACAAAAAGCTTTGTTGGCACAAAAACAACATGACCAACAACAAGCATTGTTGGCTCAGCAGCAAATACATGCATTACTCGCCCAACAAAGCTTGCAACAGATTCCCACCACAATTGTTGAAATAAGAAATCAAGATCAATCTATCAATAAGCACTTGGAAGATGTTTCAACCTTGACCAATGATCAAATCAACATACACCAAGAGCTACTTTTCAATTATGATCAAAACTCACCAACGATGCCCAACAATGATCAAATTCAAGAAATATCAACATCACTTGATCATATGGTTGAAGACATTGGTAATCTCTCTTCCACAATTGTTGAAAACAATGTTCAAGATCTTGAAGATGCTTCCACCCCATCCAGTGATCAACTCAACATTCATCAAGAGCCACTTTTTAGTGATCTATTTCAAGATGTGTTACAATTATTTGATCCCATTGACATAATCTACGATCCATCGACCAATGATCATATCGAAAAAGTTTCTACATCACCTTATGATTTAGAGGAAATATCTCAAGATCGTATTCCAAAGCATGATCAAAATATTCCATCAAGGCCTAGCAATGGTCCCTCCCAAGGCATATTGACATCCTTCGACCTTACGATTGAGAATAGTGAAAGAATCTTTGACACTACACTTGATCCAAATCCATTCAAAGAACAAGTAGATATTAATCCACTTCCCATGCCTAAGGACAATGTCCAAGAACCCCTTGTAGACAATCCATCCTTTGAAATTGACCCATGTCAAGAACTTGATCAAAAGCATGGCGAAAGCAATTCCAAAATTAGTCAAAATCAAGAATTTGTATCTCCGAGATACTACAATGATCTAATGGGCACTCTTTTATCTATATAAGATGCCACAAATGATGATCATATCCACATAGGACATACTCCTCCATCTACCAATGAGATGCTTTATTTGGATGGACACGCAGATGATCTTCATTCAAAACAAGAGTCTCATACTCTTGAAATCATTACTGGGAAACAAGAGTATCCTACTCTTAACATTGGTACACAAGACCAAGATATAGAAAATTTTGGGGACATAGCAGAAACAAATCATGAAGAAGGTTTCTACAAAAATTGTGAATCAGAGACATCATATGGAGACATATCAGAAAGCTTCTAAAAAAGTTGCAAATCAGAAACATCCTATGGACACCTAGTAGAAATAGGGCATGAAGAGGACTCCTACATAATTCATGAATCAGAAACATCCTTTGAAAGGAGTCAAGAGGAAGACTTGTATGTAGACAGTAAATCACCAACACCTCTTAAAGAAGCATTAAAATCTGATATTTCACAAGATCAAGCCAAAGATATCAATCAGGAAGTCATCCCACATATGGAGGATCCTATCACTTATAAACTTGGATCACTTACCTTTCTTAGAGCAAGTTATCCCATCAATAAAGAAGCTGACACTTTTGAAGGTCCACGACAGAGCAGAGAAGGATTAACACCTTGTTTCTAAGGTAAATCATATCTTATTACAAACAAAATGTTTCAACAGATGAATTATCAAGGTAGAGGATTAGGCCTACATGAATAGGGTATCCTAGAACCAGTGCAGATTTTTGGAAATACTAAGCATCAAGGCCTTGGTTATTCGAGAATCAAGGAATATAAACATATCAGTGATACCTCCACAAAACTGGGGGCAACTTCATCTCAAGCAAACATCAACATAGGGAGCACAAAGAATCCTTATGATGAAATCAATGCCAATACTACAACCCGCCATGTCACGAATCTTCATCCACCTATCACCCCATCCACAAATTGGGACCAACGTCAAAATAAAGATTCAAATCAAAGGGCGAAGCATAAAGGACAAATCAAATACAAATGGATACCAAAGAATACAAAGAAAGACTATCCCTATCAAACTCCATTAGTCAAAGAAACTATGCGGCAAAATCTAAAAGGGAAAAGTATCCATCAAAGATTTCCAAAAGGAAAAAGCAGGCTTCTCAAGCAATGTACAAAGTGTATCAAGTAGTTGGTCCTAATTCCATGTACACTTCCATATCCACTCATTATTGCTCATCTTCCCAAGTTTGGAGAGTCAAAGGTTCCAAACTGACAACCAATCCATATTTTACTCCTAAACACACTCCATCCACACCTCCATGCATGATATCCAATTCTCACATTGACCATGTGTTGGCAATGACCCTTCATCATAAGGATTCAGAAGGCACCCTATCGTGATGTATGCACAAAGACAGAGTTAAGTCGATTATCAGCAAAACAAAATAGATTTCTCAAAAGTTGCATTCAAGTGCACGTATCTTGGCAAGGCAACTTCTTCGAGCAAGATATCAATGGCACATTATGACAGAAGCATCAACATCAGCACCACCAGGTGGTTCAGCATCAGCTTAAAATCTCTCAGAAAATACCAAAAAAATCAAAAAATGTCGTGAAAAAAATGGTCACCTTGATGAAAACCTGGCAAACAGGTGTCTTGGTGACAACAAAAAAATCAAAATATACAAAAATTCAAAAAAATCAGAAAAAGTATTGAAAATAGTAAAGAAAAAATTGTCCTCCAGCGAAAACCATTTCGGTGGCACTTTGGACAAGTACCATGATGAAAACCTTGCAAACAGGCGTCATGTGTAGAATCGAGCATCTACATGTGCCAATTCAGTAGAAAGCGTCTTATTGCATCCAAAATAAAGCTAGCATTCCATCCATATCATAAGTTCTTCCACGAACGATTTATCCAACACATTTTTATCCATCTGCATCCAAGGTCCAAGTTACCTTGATCTTGATAAAATTTTGGAGCACGCTTTACGCTTGCTTATGGTAAAAATCTTGACATGGGTCATTTTCATTGATCCTATCCTACCCAATGCTATCTGAGGTTTGAAGCATTATCCAAAAAATCATTCCTTTGTTCGAACATCCTTATCTTATCGCAAGATAATCCATATCCATTCGTCCAAGAATCTACCCATGGTCGTTCAAACATTGCTAGACACTGGGGGCAGATATTTGCATCTTGCTTCGAGAATAAATCTTGACCTATATCTTCCCACTTATGTGGTGATCCGAGCATTGGAAAATGTGAAATCAAATTGGTCAAAGCATTTGCGAGCAAAAATCCCAAATCACTAGCCCATGGCATATTTTGACAGCAAGACGATGTTCCTTATCAAGTTTTATCTTTCATCGAACATCAATCTGAACAATTCATATCATTCACATCTAATGTGCACTCCATCATCACATCAAATCATCAAAGCAATTTTGTTCCAAATCAAGCTTCATCAATCTTGATCAATCGAATCGAATCAATCATCACCTTGTTTGACTTAATACACTTAGTCAAACTATCATCTTGTGCACGAGTTTACTCTAGGATAACACAACTTCCTTGGGTTTACAAGTTCATTTTCATCTTGTTTGGCTTAACACACTTAGCCAAATTATCAAATCCATAATCACCTTGTTTGGCTTAACACATCTAGCCAAATTATCCTTTTTGTATGAGTTTACTCTGGGATAACACAACTTCTGGGAACTTACGAGTGCATTATCACTTTTGTTTGACTTAACACACTTAGTCAAACTATCCATCCATCGGTCCAATTGATCAACATTAAGGCTTGGTTTTCAACAAAATCCAAAAATAGAGTACTGATATCGTCATCACATATCCAAATTGCCAAAATCATCAGAAAATCCAAAAACATTAAGAAAAACTCATCAAAAATTCAAAAACATTTGAAAAAATAAAAAAATCCAAAAACATTCAAAAAATTCATCAAAAAAAACCAAATACATTCAAAAATCCATCGGAAAAACTCAAAACATTCAAAAAAATTCAGAAAATCCAAAACATTCAAAAAATCCATCAAAAAACCAAAACATTCAAAAATCCATCAAAAACTCAAAAACATTCAAAAAATTCATCAGAAAATCCAAAAACATTCAAAAAATCCATCAGAAAAAACCAAAAACATTCAAAAAATCCATCAAAAAATCCGAAAACATTCAAAAATTCATCATTCAAAAATCCAAAAACATGTCAAAATATCAGAAAATCTTCAAAAAATTTCATCATTGAGTCTTGTCAGTTTTTCCACCTTGTTGAACTACGTCATCTCTGAGCATGAACGTAGGCAAGGTTGATCTTTGATCATCCCTCGAGACGGTTAGGTCAGTCCTTTAGGCGTCCGTCGCATTGGCAATCTGTTTGCCCATCTAGTCTACATCTTAAGTTAGTCCTTTAGGCAATAAAATGGCAATCCATTTGTCCATATTATCATCAAGTCAGTCCACCACCAGTCAAACTACGTCGTCTCTGAGCTTGAACGTAGGCAAAGTTGATCATTGATCATCCCCCGAGATGGTTAGGGTCAGTCCTTTAAGCAATAAAAGGGGCAATCCATTTGCCCATCCTTTAGGGGTCCATCGCAATGGCATTCGTTTGCTTACCTTTTTTACATTTAAGTCATTCTTTATGCGTCTGTTGCATTGGCATCCGTTTGCCCATCCTTTAGGCATCCGTCGCAATGGCCTTCGTTTGCTTATCTTTTTTACATTTAGGTCATTCTTTATGCGTCTGTCGCATTGTCATATGTTTTCCCATCCTTTAGACTTCCGTCACAATGGCATTTGTTTGCTTATCTTTGTTACATTTAGGTCAGTCTTTCATGCGTCCGTCGCATTGGCAATCCGTTTGCCCATCTATCTTTTCATTGAGTCAGGTTTGTCATCCGAACTATGCCGTCTCTGAGCT
This sequence comes from Sequoiadendron giganteum, assembly GCA_007115665.2. NCBI lineage: Eukaryota > Viridiplantae > Streptophyta > Pinopsida > Cupressales > Cupressaceae > Sequoiadendron > Sequoiadendron giganteum. Next base: position 504,838,980 of record CM021100.1, read on the forward strand.
TAAACGTAGGCAAGGCCATCCTTGATCGGCCCCCGAGACACAAAATTCAAAAACATTCATAAATCTTGAAAATACCAAAAACATTGAAAAATGTGAATACCAAAAACAGCCTCAAAATATCTGAAAAACCCAAAATGGTGCACCCATCATCTCACTTTCACCCGTGATTTTCATCACTCATAATAAATCATCGTCGCTTTCACTCTTTGGTGAGTCAGTCAGAAGCAAGTCTAGCAGGTTCCGAAGTGAACTCCCTAATCGTCAAAGTCTCGAAAGTCTAAGTCAGTAAGTCAGCAAGTTGGTCAACTCGGAGTATCAATAGCTTATCACTCAATCAGTCTCACCAAAACCCTGATCACTACATGTCCTAGGATGAAGCTTTCCTACGATGGACATAAGCATCAGGTACCCCATAGTAATTAGTTTTGGCTAGCGATACAAAGAACATTAGCTTGTTTGTTTACTTTATTTTGGTCTTTTTGACTTATCTTATTTTGCACTCATTCCAAGGACGTCTCGATGATTCCTAAACAAAACAGGTTTAGAGAGAAAGGAATGGGGCAATGATCATTATCTTTTTATCTGCTGTGCTTGTTGGATGTTCTTGTAAAATAACTTGGCGAATACTTGCTTTGTTAGGTCCGTCCTAGCAATGTTTTCGTATGTCAAGTGTGAACAAGAGTACTCCTATCTGATTGTCGAGTCAAAGTCCATCACACTAGGCACAATGCCATCCTGGTTCTTAATACCTTGATGCATCGCACCAACGTGTGTTATCAAACATAAAGAAAGGTATGCTCTTTTCCCATCCTTGGATAAGGAATACATCATCATCATTCATCATCATATCTGATAAAGTCTCAATGACTAGTTGGCTTGTTGGACTTCTTCACCTTCTTGAATTTAAGGGTTGATCCCTCTCATTCTTCTACCTTCTTTCACGCTAACAATGCATCCATCATACATCCAGCATGCATCCATCTTACATCATTCATCGAAATCTCACATGCATTGTATAATCGCAAACATCACATTTTCATAATCATTTAAGTTGTTTAGGATAATATAAATTTGTTATTCTAAGCATCTTCCAAACATCTCATTTTCATTATCATATAGTCTAACCATCCATACATCCATTTTGAACCTCTTTGTCGCGAGATCCACCTCAAATTGTATCTTTTCGCTCGATCTCTTGAGGGGGCAATGTACTAACGTACTTAATTTCGCTGGGGCATCCAAACATATCTGAATTTTTAATTTCGATGTCAGCGGCATCATTCTTTGAACCAATGCAACGAGTACATTGCTTCAAAGAGGGGCAAAATGTAGACATGCAAAACTAACATCCTGCATCGAATTCTACTATTAATCAATTATAACAATTTATTGATCAATTTCCTAAGGTTCATTAAATAAATCAAATTATTTAATCCTTATGTTCTTCTCATTTGATTTAATAAATCAAACTGATTTAATCAAATGTCACCTCCTAATATCATCCAAGTTAATTAATCTACATTAATTAACTTCTAATCATGATTACCATTCTCTAGCTTTTGACTCAACTAGAGTCAAATCCAAACTCCTAACTAACCCACCCACTTGCACCAATAAATCATTTATTTGATTTATTATTTCCTTTAATTACACTCAAAATGGAATCAAAATGGAATATTCTTCCAATTTTAATCTTCCCCCCAAAAGGGACTTGTCCCTTCCAACAAAGTTTTAAATGCTATTTGCACAAGTCAAACATGGCATTTATTGCACCTTTCATCCCCCCTAAACATGTCATTTCATCCAAATTTAAATTTCAAATTGGCACATTGGCCAAGACTTGCACATTCCTCACCCTCTCACAACTTGACAAGTGGCATCTTGTCATTGGTTTGTGAATTATCCCACATTCATCTAAAATCACTCAATCTCCTACTCTTGAATCTATAAAATGCAAAGCATTTCAACACAAATCATCCACAACACACAACACTTTCTCATTGCAAGGTTACTCTCTTCATTTGAGAATCAATCTTGCTCATCACAACAACTCTTCATCATCCACATTTGAAAGCATCTACACTATAGGCAACTTGAGTTCAAGCATCTCATTGTCTATCATATCACTAAGCTACAAGGATTGGGAAAGGGCTCTTTCACATACTCAAAGAGCACCAATCCACTATGGGATAGGAATGATTTATGCTTTTGCATTGTTCTTATTAGTTGCATTGTTTAACATGATTTTATATTTCATAGGGATGTTTAAGTTTGCTGATTTAAACTAACTTTTATGCTAACAACATGAAATTGTTTAAGTCTACATATGCAGATTTTGATGTCCATAGAATCAATTAGGATTAGTGATGAATTAGGGATAGGGTTAGGGTTATGGATCAATTAGGATTGCAATTCAATTATGATTAGGGTTCAAAAATATCCAATTACAGTTCAAATAGGGTTAAGCATATGTTAGGGTTAGGGTAAGGGTTAGTGTTCTAAAATAATTCTTGGGGTTAGGGATTAGGTTAGGGTTTGCATTCAATTAGGGTTAGAGTTATTGTTGGATTTTTATTAGGTTTAGGAGTTATAGGGTTGTATTTAAGGAACAATTAGGATTAGGTTTAAATTAGGGACAGGGTTAGGGTTAAGGATCAATTAGGATTATGGTTCAATTAAGGTTAGGGTTCAAAATGGTTCAATTAGAGTTCAACTTAGGGTTGACGTTATGTTAAGGTTAGGCTTCTTGATTACAATTTAAATAAGGTTAGGGTTAAAGTTAGGGTTCTAGGATAAAGTTTGAGGTAAAGGATAGGTTTTCGATTGACATTAGGGATAAAGTTAGGGTTATAGGATAAATTTTGAGGTAAAGGTTAGTATAGGGTTCAATTAGGGTTAAGGTTAAAGTTAGGGTTCTAGCATAAACTTTGAGGTAAATGTTAGGCTTTCGATTGGGGTTAGGGTTAGGAGTCAACTTGGATGGGATTATGGTTCAATTAGGGTTAGGGTTACGGTTAATGTTAGGCTAGGTAAGTGTTCAAATTATAGGGTTAAGGTTTAAAATAAGATAGTTCTACCCTAAATATAATAAGGGTTATATTTAGGGTTAGGGTTAGAAATAAGATAATTCTACCCTAATTATAATTCCAATCCCAACGTTAATAATAATTTCAACCCTACCCTTAACACTAACCAAAGCCTTATTCCTAACTTGAAACCTATTATAATTATAATCCAAATCCTAACCCTAACCCTAACATAATTCTCACACTAACAATGACCATAAACTCAACCCTAACCCTAATCATAATAATAAATTTGAACAAAACCCTAACCCTAATGCTAACCCTAATCATGATATAAACCCTAATCCTAAATACTAACTCTAATCATAGCCCTAAATATATTAATTTATTCAATGTGTCATGACTACTACTACCTTATTATTCTTAATATATTAAGATATATATATTATACGTCGAGAGATATCATTATTCAAGCGTATTTTTTAAATTCAAAAAACCTAAAAAAATAAATAAATATGCCGAGATAATGATATCTCTCGGCATATAATATATATATCTTAATATATTAAGATAAATAAGCTAGTTTTACAGATATTCAAATTGCAGTAATTATCTACTAATTTTCAGGCACCATAACCAAACTTGCTGCTGTTGCCGCCATTGGAATTGTGTGATAGGCCATCTGTAAAATCTAATTGTCCATTTGAAAATAAATTCCATTGTTTTCGTTTTAATTTATGTAGCGTGACAATTATGTGCTTCGATTTTTTTATTATTTATACATTAAAAATGGTGCTTCATTTCAGATATTCGGAAGCATCTTAAAAGACTCTTTTTATTTTCGCTTCAATTTCCAACAAATAATTTTTAAAAATAGTGAGAAAAAATAAGATTTATATTTTGAAAGATATGTTGGATAAATGGTTTATTATAAATAGTGAGAAAAATAAGATTTATATTTTATAGAATATATTTAATATGGTTTTACGAAAAATTCACCATTCACCGCTAGCAATTCATCAAGGATAATTCACCTTCAACAATTTACCGTCATGATAAATTCGTCTCAACAAAAATTCACCACCAGTAATTCATCATGGCGGAAAATTCATTGCATTAAAATTTTGCCATTTATTTTCTTTGGTGGTGAATTGCTATTGGTGAATTTTCCCTAAGGTGAATTTGTCATGGCGGTGAATTCTTGGTGGTAAAATTTTGCATGATAAATTGTGTTAAGTTTATTATTTCTATAGGCTACTTATCCTCACATCTCTATTGTTAATTTTGACAAGTCTTATGTAATTTCCAAAGCTCCTAAGCTCCTAAGCTCCTAGGTGGGTCTAATTATAGCAATCTAGATATAGATTTTTTAGAATTCAACGAAAGTAAGTAAAAATATGTTTGCTTTATCTCTTATGTAAGTTATTATTTTATTTTAACTTAAAACCAAAAAAATAAAGTTATTTGAATCCTAAGATCTGAAGTGATTGGAATTTAAAAATAAATTTGAATCAATAGTTGCTATATCTAGCACAAATGAATCAATAATTGAATACAAAAAATATTTGTCCTTATAAAGATAACATATTATTATTTAAAATACTTATATTCAACTTCAAATTATCGTAAAGCTTTTTAACAATCCTTCACATTTCATGTAAAATAAAGGTATTTATTTCCTCACTTTATATACTTATGATAGGACAAAATATTAATATGATGTATTTCAATGCATTACATTACGACTCCTCTTGTTGTACACATATGAATAGTATTTCAACATAACAACAAAACGTAGCACAAAATTTTATAAATGACATGTATTGTCCATAGTTATGATATTTTGTATGAAGAAAAAAATGATTTACTTCACTTGTTAATATAGCATTCATATGTTCTCATGTGTTTATCTATGGATCCATCTTGACCAACATTTGGCTATTTTTTGATTTGCATGTAACCTAATCATTGATAATATATATATATATATTACAAGAGTAAATCTTATAACGATAAGTAGTATACCAATAATTGAACCCCACATAACTATTGACCCCTCTCCCTTATACCATATACATAATCAAAACACTGAAAAACATGACACTTAATTTCATATTGTATATAATAATTTCATAATATATAGATTAATTATATATTTAAAAGATTTAGCAATATTTGTATTTTTCCCAACTATTTAATAAACAAAATAGTATAGATTTAACAATATTTGTATTTTTTCCAACTATTTACTCCGCTCTACCAAGATTTGGCAAGTTAATTATCATTGAAATTTTAAAGGTGGTAAAGAACGCACCATTCCAGACCTATTGAAGTTGACCTATTGAAGTTGGTTGGATTTAAATGTTTTAAGGTTGCAGTAAACAAAGGCATGTTGTCCATCATGGAATGCTATAAATGTTATAATTTTAAGTCCAAATCAATCTATTTAATAGGAAATGTAAGTGTAAAAGATATTAATATTATTTAAATATTAGTTCTTTTTTCAAAAAGAAATGTAGGAAACAAAGAATGAGACCATAAAAGATAATATCCAAAATCTTGTTATGTTCTATCAAAATTTGAGATAGTTGATTCAAATGGTACAAATTAGACACTTGTAAGCACCCCCAAATCTCAAAATCTCAATAGTAAATCAATTAAATAATATGCTTAAAATCTAGAAAATCCAAAAAGCGAGTAAAATCTTTGATGAGCTCGATAGGGTTATTATCATTGACATATGAAGGAGCATTCAAACGGGTAACATGTTCACGCATCAACAGTAGAATAATGCCTGCAACATTCCCACTTTGTCCATGGACAGCATCTACATAAGTTGCTTAGTGGGTAAAAAATGTGACATGTAACCATTCCAAATTTATAAATTACTGGCTAGACTTGAGTAAATAAGATTCATGAACAAGTTATTTGTATAGGACTAAGAGGGAAAGAACATTACAATTGTCAAAGAAAAAGACTATCCCTATTTATCCAGCAACATTATTCTAGTATCCTCTCTATCCTGCAAGGCATTCCACATGAGTTCGCTCAATCTTCCAAGGCCATTCCACATGGCTTTACTCAATCCTTCATTTATCAACCAATACACCAATAAAATAGTGTCAAAAATCAAAACCACATAAGCTCATAACAAGTGAGCTTTCAGTACTTAATATAAAAAACACTAAATGTTGTTGAACTGTATCGCAGGAAGTCTTTTAAACAAGTTCTAAACTCCAATAAAGTTTTTTAAATTCCAAATTGATATTTTCATTGTTACTTGTATAGAAGTAATATTTATGGAAGTTCTTGTGTTAAAAATTTCAATGACTCTAATATGTGTACTATTTCTTAAAACAGTCATATTTCTTAAAACAGTAAAAAAAGAGATTTTATATATCAATTCAACCTGTTTCTGATGCTCAATAATTCATAGTTCATTCTTCTAATCACTTTTTAATTTCTATGATCAGTCCCAAAGCCATACAAAAGAGTAGACATTGGTGAAGTTACAGAAATAAATGACACAGAGCATCCGCAATTAAAACAGGCCTAGACAAGATATTAACATTAAAGCAAGAGAATGCATCAAACACAACAAATAAAAGAGTATTTTAGAAACTATTGCATGATTAGTTTCCATTCTTTAAGGAGCTTAAATTACAGGCATTTGATACTAGAATATTTCGGTTTTCGTTGCTTAACATGTGATCTGCCTCAAGAAGAATATAACATTTTACAATACAGTTTGGAAGGCGGAGGCAAAAAAACCAAGTCGCTAGATCCCAAGCTCTTATAATAAATACATTAAGTTCAGCTATTAAAAATAGAAATTGTATCAAGTGTTAAAATGGATGCATAAGACCTAAGATGATAGAGAATGCAACCACAGAAACATGCTTGTCAAAGAGGGGTGCAGAAGATAATAAGATTTACAAAGATTGAAATGATTTTTAGATTCAATGTACAGTAAAATTTTCTCCATGCAATTCATCAACGCCAAATAAAAAATGAAATAGAAAATATCAATTTTTCAATCTAGAAACTTTAGAAGAATCTACAGTTGAAGTGTACATGATTCATGTTGTAGAGCTAGTCATTTCGGCTCAGAAACACAACACAGTACATTATAGTAGCTAGTCTTACAGATATTCAAATTGCAATAATTATCTACTAATTTTCAGGCACCATAAGCGAACTAGTTGCTGTTGTCGCCATTGGAAATGTGTGAGAGGCCATCTGTAAAGTCTAATTGTCCATTTGAAAATAAATTCCATTGTTTTCGTTTTAATTTATGTAGCGTGACAATTATCTGCTTCGATTTTTTATTATTTATACATTAAAAATGGTGCTTCATTTCAGATATTCGGAAGCATCTTAAAAGACACTTTTTATTTTCGCTTCAATTTTCAACAAATGATTTTTAAAAATAGTGAGAAAAAATAAGATTTATATTTTGAAAGATATGTTGGATAAATGATTTATTTTAAATAGTGAGAAAAATAAGATTTATATTTTATAGAATATATTTAATATAGTTTTACGAAAAATTCACCATTCACTGCCAGCAATTCATTAAGAATAATTCATCATGGCGGAAAATTCATTGCATTAAAATTTTGCCATTTATTTTCTTTGGTGGTGAATTGCTATTGGTGAATTTTCACTAAGGTGAATTTGTCATGACGGTGAATTCTCCCAAGGTGAGTTGTTGGTGGTAAATTTCTGCACAATAAATTGTGTTAAGTTTATTATTTCTATATTACAAGAGGATTATATGTTGATATATTGAAAAAAATCAATAATGAATGTATTAAAATCCTCACATCTTTCTTAAGAAGTGTAGTTTTGAAGTTATTAGGATAACAATTTTCAAGATAACAATTTTTAGGATATTCAACTTAGAAATATTTTTGTCTTCTTTATTTACTATAACAATGTTAGGGAACTTGTGTCTTCTCTTTGTAGAGCTTCAAAAAGATGATTGACAGGGATATTTTTAACATCTCCCCTAAAACTTGGAAACACGTGACAGTTTTGTCAACTTTAGTGAGAAAGTTTACTTTTGAAGACTTGTATTGTTCCATCTTAGAGAGAGATCTTAAGAGAATGCTTACTATTGATAGAAATAAGACAAATGATTCAAGAAAAGGATTTAGATATTAAACTCAACAATATATATTTTTTTAACTCTTCTCACACATTCTCATTAAATATATATACTTGTACATTGCAATTGAAAAGGGTCATATGAAGTCCTATAACTATAAAATTCTTAGGTTGATTCAAATGGTTTTCATTTTGTGCTTGATTATACCCTTGATCTTAGCCAAAAATAGGTGTTTTTCATTTTAATCTTTGTAAACTTTGCACCTAGTTTGGTGATCAAGACATGACAAAATGGCGTGATCTTAGGAGTTTCATTAGTTCAAAGTAATTTGCACTTAAAATATTATTGATCGCACAACTAATTTCCAATCAAGAATGTGAACAAAGAATATTTTTGCCTAATCTGATGGGTTATCTTAAGTATTTGAAGCTCGATTTTTGAACTGGACACAATCAAAATAAAATTGCAAATCAGCTTATTATGCTGTTATTTTTCTAAATTATTGTTAATGAAAATGCAGCTCTAACTGGAATTACCCTGATTCTTAGTTTTTTCAGTAAAAATAAAAAAAAATAACTACGAAAATTGGATAACTATTTACCAAAAACACATGATTTGCCCATAGAAGAGGAGACAAAGATGCAGACAACTTTTCAATGTCCTCTTTAAATTTTCTGGTGTCGCCCAAAAGTTTGATGAAATTTTTCCTTTTAGGGATCAATTTCAAACCCATGCCTTACATTAGCAATATATGTCTTTTGATCTGCGTTTACAATCATTAGGGTTTACAAGATTTCTCCATTGGAGCTACTCATGCATGTTGCTGACGATCAACAACAAAGGTTTGGTAGAAATTTCCATGAATTTTGTCATTCAATCTTACATTCCTTTTCTTTCATCTCATTTGGGTTTAATCACCTACAAAGGGGTTTTTCTTAGGAAAACCCCTTTCTCCTAACCCCAATATTTTCTTGGTCTTGTCGTGTGATTGTAGGTTTTGATGCATATTTGGTGAGGTGCAAAGTGTTGCAAGAAGTACCAAGATTCTCCTCAAGTCACATTCAAGCCTCAAACCCTAGAAGGATATAAAGAAGACAAGCTACATGTCACTTTCAGGAGTTTATGTCATAGGTTGCTATAAAAAAGGGAAACATTGAAACCGAGACCCACAAAAAGGGGAAGGAAATAGATCCCATGCTACCTTCAAAATTCGGCTGGATGGAGTGACTGTTGCTTGTCTTGTCTTTCGATCACGCTCGCTACTCCTCCTCTCTTCACTCTAGACCTTCAACTGATACGATTAAAATTTAAGATGTTAAAGCATAGAAATTGAATTATGGAATGGCATATAACAAAATATAATCACTTACCACATACATATAGTCATCATGCACATTTAAAGCATCACCATGTCCACAATCTGGAGTGACAACCACCTATAGCAACCATGAAGATAGAAATTAAACTACATAAAATTATCGTGAAAATTTTCTATAATAGACCATAAAAGAGAAAATATAATTTCAAATCGACTAATCTATTCCATACCTCCCTCAATGGATCAGAAATGGCTATTGTTGCAGCAACTCCATGGTCCATCATGCCACCAACATCACCAGGGCTATCTCTTGTCAACAACTACAAATGAAACAATATCTCAGGTATCATTTTGATATAGGAGAATATAATGTGACATGATCAAGGAATACTTGAATGCAATGTTTGTGTTTCTCATCAATTTTTAAGATTTGTATATACGCAAAATTATGAAAACTAGCTAACATAGATTTACAACCCTATTAATTAATAAAGGCTACCTGAGTGTATGCTGTTTGAGGATATGAATCACAATGTGTGGAGGAAGAAGGTGCACCAAGAAATTGTTTGAAATATGAAGCATTTTATGAGACAAACATTCAAATATAACATTCAATTCTTCAAATGCAATAATAATATATTTAATACTAGTTGCATACCTATTCTCACATGAATCATCTGATTCTCTCGATCCATCTAGATAAACAGTTCTTGAAACTCAAAGAAGTATTCAACAAACCTATGTTTGTTGAAGAAATTGAACCCAAAATATTCTGTCATATATTGCCAGAAAGATTCCATGAACCCTTCTTCAAATGCAATTCTGAAATCTATCACTCTAAGAGAAGATGGTGTTGAACTAAAATTCGACAAGAGTCTCACAAGAATCCTCATCAAAAAATAAATAAAACCTTCATCATCGTGACCATCAACTCTTTGTTGATGAACAATAAGAATGTCTTCATTTCTTTGTGTTCCAAGATTTAGAAATTCTTGCTAAGTGGGTGCACTAGGAGTAGCAGTAGATTCAACTTCATGCAACTCTCCTATAAACTCTCCAATGTTGGAAGACAAAATCAAATTTCCTCCCTCAATAATCTTTGAAGCAATTCCTTCATCAATATCAAAAAGAGGATTTACATAAACCTTATTAGCACCTTCTTTATACAACAAATTTTCAAAAGCCTGAAAAACTTGTTGATGATAATTTGAATACTTCAGTTTCTAAAGATAGCATTCCAAATCATATGTTTCTTGTATGAAATCAAGCTCATCGAGAATTACCTGAAGCTCCTCATCTCTTCTTTTTTTTTCTTGCTCCCATGAATATTGAATAGCATAAGTCTGATTCTCTGCTTCACTTAGAGTCTCATGCACTTCTTGCAACTTGGTTTTGGCGAGCTTGTTACACTCCAATGCCTTGTTGGCAATTTTTGCCACTTTGTCTTAAACACGAATGATGTTCAAAAGACTTGATTTGATTTCCTCCAAGGAAAACTTAATGAACTTCATATCAGCAATGGAAATGCAATATACATCTTCTCCTCTAGGCACAACATAAATCAAATTTTCAACATGCTGATGCAATTCATCAAGCTGTAACAAAACTTAAATTTCATTTTCATTAGTTTGTGAGCTTGAACTGCAATCTTCATATGCTGGTTGAGATGTTGTAGGACAGCTTTGATGGACAAATATTTCAAAAATCATTTGAGCTACACTTCCCAACTTGTCTCGCATGTGATGGACACTCTTCATCATTCCATCCATAGTGCCTTCCAATTCCTTAGCTTTTTGCCTTAGCTTGTTTTCAAGTGAAGAGAAATCTGCCTTATGACTACTAGAAACATCTCTTTCCACATTATTTTCTACACATGATTGAAGGGAGTCGTCAAATCAAATTTGTAGTGGGAAGAGAATTTAACTTCCTCTTTCTCTTGACTTTCAAACCAACATTCTCCCAACTTGTGAAAAGGCAATTCGCTGGCTGAACACATATCTTCTACCAACCGAACTTCTCCTTCATTTGCATTTGCACTTATGATTTCATCATGCAAATCCATGTCAACTCTTGTTTCTAGAAGTTCTTCTCTTGGAATTTCAACTTGAGGCTCCTTAACACCCGTTGACTCATTATTCTCTACTGGAGGATAAATGGAAAATCCTTGAACATTTGTTATGAATTCGAAGGGATTCCAACTTTCATCCTCCTCTTCAGCTTCAGAAATCTCCTCTTTGTTCTCAAAAATAATCTTCAAAAATGGCTTCAATTTTTCTTCACATTGACTAAAAAGTTCTTTTAGTAACAAATCAGCAATAGGAGAAATCTGCTCTTCGCATTCATAGGCATTCTTGAGAAGGGATTGAAAACTTTGAGGAAGAGTATCAACTTCTTTCATGGTGTCAATTAGAACATTTTTAACAGCTGAAAATACCCCCTCTTCTTGCTCACTCCAAGTCAAAGTGAAGAGAGAATCAAACAAATGGTAAATCTGATTTTCCATCCCCAATTCTATTAGAAGGATGCAAGTTCTTACTTCTGAAAATGTCTTTAGGACAGCAGATCTTCTTGGAAACAAAACACTCTCAATTTCATCCATATCTTGAACACTCTCCACAATCATACTTAATATGGTCTTCATAGTTTCTTCATCATAGGGAAATTGTGGCTCCACAATTGTTATCACTTCCATGAAACAAGAAGAAATCAACAGCTTAGTTTCTTCATCTAGATGCCTCAACCAATAGGGCTGAGTCAAAACACTAACTGCAGGAGTTAATGCCAACTGCATTTCCTTTGAAAGTGATGGCTTCACTTGTCTCAAACTTTGTTTCTTACAAATGAAGAATATTCTCTTCATTTCTTCTTGACTGAAATTTTTTGCCAAGTCTCTTTCTAACCAAAAATATTCTCTGCCAACTTCCTCTCTTCTTCATTAGCCATACCTTAATTTGACAAGACAAGGTTTCGCAAACCTCTTAAAAGGTGTCAACTTCAAAAAATTATGAAGCTGAAACTAAACTTTGTTATGCTCTCTAACATAGTATCGGTCTTCTCTGACTCTCAACTGATAACTGAAGCACTGAAACTCATAGGATGGCAGGAAAATAGGCTTTGATACCACTAAAACATACTCTCTCAATTTTTTTGATTTTTAAATGAACATTTACAATGTAACCAAGCACCCATTAAGGTTAGCATAACTCAAAACTTGCATGAAAGAACTCTAACCAAGAACTCACCCTAAAACCACTTAAGGAGGAGGGGCGGGCATATGGTCAGACGATCCCTAGGATCTACTGAATCAAATATTACAATGATTACATTGAAAGACAAAGATTAAACTCAACACCAAGAATGTGCACTCAAGATCCTTTGACAAGTGAGGTGCTAACATATGGTGGATTAATAATGCTGAAATTGAATGTAATAAAGGCGGATAACCAGCCAAAGGAACTTTCCATGCTACCACCAAACAATGGGGGGGAAATATTATAATTTAAATACTTCTTCTGCTACAACAGGCATCCACTGAAGAGTGGGAATTCACAACTTGAAAGTGGGTATGAAAAGAGATTACAATTTAATTTATCCTCACTGGTGGTATACCATCCAGGGGTGCTTAATGTGAAGTTAAATAAAAAATGCAGCAATGTTAAAATTGAAACAGTACTATTGTTAACAGTTTGTACAAATAGGAAAGCTGCAAATTACAATGTTTTTCACCATTTTTTAAAGCACCAAGTCTTACAATGTTTCCATGTTAGAAAATAATGAGAAATGAAGAAAGAAGATGGAAACAACAAATGAATTAACTCTATTTCAGAAATCTGTAATTCTCGAAATGATAATCAACAACTACAAAAAATCATCAAATACTCATAACTCAACCAAAATACCTCTGAATTGCGTGAAACCAAAAGAAATGATCAACTAGAAGGTAGGCACCCCTACTGAGATGTAGAAACAGCTCCAAAATACTAGCAATAATTAATGGCATGAATCCCAATGCAACCAAAAAGGTACAACCTTCTTGCAAGGGCGATTTTAGTAAATAAAATCATAAACTTCAAATTTTAAATCTGCAAATATGCAAGAATGGTCGCCTCCAGTCTAGGAATGGAAAGAGAAAACACCCATAACAAAATAAAAATCACTCTCCAAGCTGTAAATAGAAATGTCCTTCAGCCATGAAAGGACCAGCAACACAAATTCTAGAAATAACATCAATTTCTCCAACACTGAAGCTCAATATGTACTTATGAATGAAGCACACTCTCAATCCTTCATCTAGGTAACCATAGTTTCAGGCCTAAAGAGTGGAATAGAATTGCTAAGCTTTCCCTTAGCCGGATTCTAGATTTCAAACCAGTTGCATAACTTTTCTTTCCAAAACATAACGTAATCAGCTCTCCACAATCCAACAATATATAAGTTCCAATGGGCAAATGAAACACTTTGGACTCCAAGAAGTTGAATCACTTCAACTTCCCAAGAGATGCCCTTCAACCATTCATTTTATTGTGAAATAATAAAACATTATTTCCCTTCCCTTTAAGTGTCCATTTCTATTTGCAACAATAAAGCATTTTAATAAATCATTAAATGCTCAACATGACCCCTTAATGTCCCCTCTTTAAAACAACATGAAGTTATCACTCTTAGGCATGGGGGTACAACTTAAAAACATGAAATTGACTAAGTATAAAACTTAGTCCAAACAGATAACCAAAACTAATGCCAATATTGAAACTGAAGGATTACCACAAATAGCATGATGACCTGAGTTGAACTACAGATGATGATATTGCCAAAATTAGACCTACTAAAAATAGCCACTGCCAAAAATAGTAAATTCACTTCAACTCAACAGAAAGCCAAACTAATCGGCCACACTGAACTACAAAATATTGAGTTGCTGCTAGAATGATACTGCTATAAATATACTTACCAAAAATAGCATATTGCTATAAATAGTAAGTTTGCCAAAACAACATCTATATGCCAACTGAGCAGTATCATGACTTATTATAAATAGTAAGTGTTTCCAAATATCTTTTAAGCAAAAACCGGGCAACCATCATGAATTACTATAAAGAGTAAGTGCCCGGAAAGGATGTCAGATCCAGATGCATGTCACATCACCCTGGAGATCTCTGAAAACCCAAAAAACTCCACTAGACATAAGTTACAAAAACACACATGCAAGCCCTCAAAACTGCATCTAAAACCTCCTATAAAATAGGAAATCTTGATTTCCCATTCTGCTTAGCCTACGAGTTTCTAGAAATAGGCTAAATCCAATTATAGAGCGTAGGGCTAAATCGGGGACATTATAGTTTTATCAAAAATTTTGCTTCTTCTCTTTTGGAAGTGTTGGATTTTGTTGGATTATTAAAAAGTGGAAAAGTGGAGTGTGCTCCTTTGGAGGTGGCAATATGGGTGTGTTTGGGAAAAGGCATCTCCTATTCCCTTTGGTTTATTTTATGTTTGGTGCCAGATTCTCTCATGTTGTTGCATGTTGGTTGCAGACTTTGGTTCAACATTTTAAGCAACTGGCTGGTGCTGGTTTTTCCCTGCTGAAGGGTGTTTCTCTCTGGTCTGGTCTTTTGGGTTTAACTCAGGGTATTCCTTCCTAGCTATGTTTGGGGCTGATCTTTTGTTGATTTACTTCCTCTTCTTTGTAATTGTTTTGTAATTGGTTCCTCTCTCTAGTCAAAAGCTCCTATCTTGCCTCACTCCTTGTGAGTCTTAATTTTAGAGGTCTCTCTTTGTGGGATCCTGCTCTCCTCTTCCTTGATGGTTTCAATTTGTAACGGGTATTGGCCCTTCTAGTTTTAACATAATCAAAACTAAAAAAGAGATATTATTTAAGAACAGATGCATCACTATGTTAATTTTATTTATTTTCTTAACTATTCTCATAAGATCATGGAAATGAATAAAATTAACATAATGATATATAGTAGAACATATGTATAATTATGTCTACTAGGATTTTAATCTTGGTTGTGCTATTGTTATTTTGTGTGCTACTTATGTAACACCACTTCACTCTAAATTAGGAACTGATATTGTTCGTACCCATTTATTGTATTTATAATTATACGCTATCATTCTTATAATAAATTTTCACCCCTTAAAAACATCCTCAACCTTGCATAGCTTCATATTTTCCATAGGATTGATAGGTTTTATTGTGCATGAAATTAATCCCCTACTCAAGAATCTCAAGTACTATTTTACCAAGGAGATCCATAATATATGTCCACTAAAATATCCTTATATCTATCTCTTCATATTTAAAATTTTGAGAGTGCATGTTTCGAATAAGAAATTTTTACCTTGATAGGATATTTAAAAGTAAGGGAAACCTCAAATATATTCTCAAATAATGGTAACCAATTCCTAGGTCCATCATGGGATTCAAAAGTGATTCATGATAAGGCTATCATTAAGCAGGGTCCATGGTATTTATACTAGTATTTATTATTGTTCTCACATAAGAATAAACATTTAATCATTTTTTTCTTTTAGCTCTCTTCATCTTCATGATGAATCATGGAGTGTGATCTAAAATGTTGATATAATTAAATTTCACACAATTAAATTCTATAAAAGAACACATAAAAAATATGCATGTCCCTATCTAGTAGGACATTGCTTGGTTTCCCTTGTCATGCTATGATTTATCGACCAAAATTATCCCCTCCCAAGATAATATCTTTAATGTTGAACCAAAAAAATTTGTATTCTATTGGCCCTAGAAGAGGATATGTGTTAAATTTGACCTCACCAAGGATATAAAAGGAATGGTTGATATATAAATTAAAAAAAAATGCATACTTAATGTTTTCTCTATTGCAAAAATCCTCATATATTTTATTATTATAAACCTTCTAAGAATAATATTTATAAACAATTATTGACTTCTCCTAATCCCAATCCTAACACTTGACTAGATGTCAAGAGCCACCTTGGAAATAAAAGATGATGTATAGTCAATTATAATTTCTTACAAAGCTAATACTAAGAGCAATAGTGGAGCCCCTAAAAGGACCTCTATTCTAAATGGAGGTGGGATGTCAGAAAATAGAATTGTAGGTTTCAAATATTGAGACACATGTAAATATATTGTTAACTTGTATGTCAAAAGAAAAAAAAAGCACTTGAGTGCTACTAGTAGCATAAAATTGTTATTTAGAGTAGGCATCACTACCCACTAATATTCAACACCCATTGTGGTCCAAAACAAATCCTACTACCCAAATTTAAGAATTTCAAAGGACAATTTAAACTAAATAAATGATTTCCTAATTATATAAATTCATTCAAATTTGTAATTTCAATTATAGAAAGTTCATAAAAATAATCATATAGCTTTATATATTATTTAGATAGTATGAATGTTTTAAAAAATTGACATTTAATTGTGAATTTTATGGATCTAGGTTTGAAGAATCCCACAAATAATTATTTCATGTATGATAGTTGATCATATTTTGAAGTTTGGAAATTCTTTATTTGAAGGAGGATAGTTTTTTAGCGTTCTATATTTTATAGTATGACATTTTATTTAGTCTTCTATTCATTTTTCATGTACCAATCATAAAATGGGTACATGTGTAATTTTCACATTTATCTCTCCTATTTGACACCAATACTTAGTTGACTAGGGTTGTGACCCCATTAACCAAGAATTCTTGGATATTTTTAATGTTAATAATAATCCATTTAGATTTATCCTTAAAGGGGACTCAAATTTATATTCTCCTAAATTGAGGTTAGTGCTTTCAAGCCCTAGTGGAAAGATTGTGAATGATAGTCTTTGGTGTTCCAATTAAATATTGATTCAAAATTATATTATTTTGTAACACCACTAATTTGAGATTTTTTAATCTCCTTTCTCTATTTCTTAGAAAACCAAAGACTGTCAAGTACTATTTAGTTCCATACTAGAGCCTAAGATGCCTGTGCTTAGGTTTGTAATTATTTCAAGCCATTTAGAACTAATCCATTTTCTTGCTAGGAGATTAGATATAGTCTCCATTAAAATTTGTAAATATTTTGATGTTCTTTTGAGGAAAGGATTTTGTTTAAAATTTAAAAAAATACAAAAACCTCTCATTTTACCTAATATGTTTTTTTATATTCATTTTTTTTTACTTCACACTAAAGTTATGATTTGTTCTAATGTTATTCTACACATTTAAATGTAAGTGAACAATTGCAAACTTGACTTTTATCATTACATAGTTATAATAGTTTTGAATCCTTTTGCTTCCATTGAGGTTACTCCCTACCATGTTGGAATAGATGTCAATGTATCCAAATTTCCAAAAGGGATTATGGCTCCTTGTCACATTATTCTCAACATGAAAATAGCCAATGTACTATTTGTGGATGGTCTCAACCAATTTAGCCACTATCTACCTCTTTGCATAGGAATAGTGATGGTAACTAGCTTGGATCTATCTAATTCTTTGCATAGGAATAGTGATGGTAACTAGCTTGGATCTATCTATTTCTTCTATTTGTACTAAACAACTGTAAAGATAGATAAAAGAAAAGATAGTGCTCTCCTTTTCCTCCTTCTTATCTGGGTTTGTTTGTTTCAAATACTTAGCTTTGACTCCACTTAAATAGTTTATTGTCTTCTATTATGAACTTGGCTCAACTTAAATTTTGAAGATGTACATTCTACCACCCAACTCTTTTATTAATAATATTAGTTCTCCTTTTAATGTATACAAATCAATACAGTCATTATTTATCAAAAATAAATTAAAAATTCATTCAACTAATTAGATATAAGTAATATAAAGTCAAAATAAACCTGTAAAAGAAAATATATAAAATTATAATTCAAATATTCTAAATTATAATCATATGTTTCAATAACTACTGTGCAAGAAGATATGAAAATAAAATAAGAAGATATGAAAATAAAATAGGTGCAACCCTAATTTTTTTTATAACTTAATAAATAGTGATGAAACAAAAGAGAATTCCAATCCATCTGATTTCATATAGTTTTTGTTATTTTCATTTCATCCTTATACGCTTCAATTCATTTTATATTTCTTGGATTTTAAATTTATATTCAAGAGTACTTCTGGCAGCAATTCTCTTTGCTACTTCTTTCTTTATGTTTTCACCCCTTCCAACCATCTCATCATCTATAAATACTTCAACAGCTATGATTTCCTCTTGAGACACTTTGAACTTATTGTCTTTGTACTTAACACGGTCACCCCATAACTCCTCGAGTTCTGAAATAGGATGCTTCTCCAATGTCTCTGGAGTGGCCAATGGCTCTAACAAGGTCTCAAATTTCTACTAGTATTTAAGAGGAAATATTGTGTCAATATACATTAATATCTCGAAAATGTAAATCTTAGTACAATTAAAGAATAACACACAAGTAGAAGAGGGAAAATTAAGTTCACGTAATACCTCCCAAACTTCCTTCAAACCAGAGCTGATGTTTTGCAATGACTCACCACTGCTATCAAGAAACATTGCACCTGTCATTGATTCAACTATATTGAAAAAAATTGATGGTGGGTTCATGTCGTTACAATTATTTTCGATGTATGCAATACATTTTTTCACCTGCATAACACCAAGTATGAACTTCCTTAAGTAATGATTAATCATTGTCGAATCTTGAATCAAATATTTTAATGAATTACCTTATCTTCTGAGGATTTATTCGCAAATCAGAGATGCTTATGAACTTCTAATTTAACTATAGCGACTCTTGCCAACTTCTTATTGTCAATAATTTTAGATCTTAACATGGTCAACATGCCTGGTTTCAAGTTTGGATACTTGTTCTACAAAAAAATTGTTACTTTTTGCATCGTTTGAAAACATTGAGAAGTAGCATCTCCAAACGTCCACAAAATGTATCTTTTGACAAATTTCTTCTTTTCAAATTATATTGTAATTTTACTTTGATCTCATCCAAGATGTTAGACTTATATGAAGGTTTATCGAGTTTAGAGATTGAATTCTCAATAAACCTTTTCACTTCATTGCAGTCACACTATCTAGACAAGAATAAATCTTATAATGACAAGTAGTATACCAATAATTGAAACCCGCATAACTATTGACCCCTCTCCCTTATAAGATATACATAATCAAATCACTAAAAGACATGACACTTAATTTCATATTGTATATAATAATTTCATAATATATAGATTAATTATATATTTAAAAGATTTATAGCAATATTTGTATTTTTCCCAACTATTTAATAAACAAAATAGTATAGATTTAACAATATTTGTATTTTTTCCAACTATTTACTCTGCTTTACCAAGATTTGGCAAGTTAATTATCATTGAAATTTTAAAGGTGGTAAAGAACGCACCATCCCAGACCTATTGAAGTTGGCTGGATTTAAATGTTTTAAGGTTGCAGTAAACAAAGGCGTGTTCTCCATCATGGAATGTTATAAATGTTATAATTTTAAGTCCAAATCATAGGAAATGTAAGTGCAAAACATATTAATATTATTTAAATAACAGTTCTTTTTTAAAAAGAAATGTAGGAAACAAAGAATGAGACCATAAAAGATAATATCCAAAATCTTGCTATGTTCTATCAAAATTTGGGATAGTTGATTTGAATGGTACAAATTAGACACTTGTAAGCACCCCCAAATCTCAAAATCTCAAAAGTAAATCAATTAAATAATATTCTTAAAATCTAGCAAATCCAAACACTAAGTAAAATCTTTGATGAGCTCGATAGGATTATTATCATTGACATATGAAGGAGCATTCAAATGAGTAACATGTTCACGCATCAAGTCACATAAAAAAAACCTAAATATTCTGATATAAAATCCACACAGTAGAATAATGCCTGCAAAATTCCCACTTTGTCCATGGACAACATCTACAGAAGTTGCTTAGTGGGTTAAAAATGTGACATGTAACCATTCCAAATTTATAAATTACTGGCTAGACTTGAGTAAATAAGATTTATGAACAAGTTATTTGTATAGGACGAAAAGGGAAAGAACACTACAATTGTCAAAGAAAAAGACTATCCTTATTTATCCTGCAACATTATTCTAGTATCCTATCTATCCTGCAAGGCATTCCACATGAGTTCACTCAATCTTCCAAGGCCATTCCACATGAGTTTACTCAATCTTTCGTGTATCAACCAATACACCAATAAAATAGTGTCAAAAATCAAAACCACATAAGCTCATAACAAGTGAGCTTTCACTATTTAATATAAAAAACACTAAATGTTGTTGAACTATATCACAGGAAGTCTTTTAAACAAGTTCTAAACTCCAATAAAGTTTTTTAAATTCCAAATAGATATTTTCATTGTTACTTGTATAAAAGTAATATTTATGGAAGTTCTTGTGTTAAAAATTTCAATGACTCTAATATGTGTACTATTTCTTAAAACAGTCATATTTCTTAAAACTGTACAAGAAGAGATTTTATATATCAATTCAACCTGTTTCTGATCAATAATTCATTGTTCATTCTTCTAATCACTTTTTAATTCCTATGATCAATCCCCAAGCCATACAAAAGACTAGACATTGGTGAAGTTATGGAAATAAATGACACAGAGCATCCGCAATTAAAACAGGCCTAGACAAGATATTAACATTAAAGCGAGAGAATGCATGAAACATAACAAATAAAAGAGTATTTTAAAAACTAGTGACTGATTAGTTTCCGCTCTTTAAGGAGCTTAAATTACAGGCATTTGATACTAGAATATTTCGGTTTTCGTTGCTTAACATGTGATCTGCCCAAAAAAGAATATAACATTTTACAATACAGTTTGGAAGACAGAGACAAAAAACAAGTTGCTAGATCCCAAGCTCTTATAATAAATACATTAAGTTCAGCTATTAAAAATAGAAATTGTAACAAGTGTTAAAATGGATGCGTAAGACCTAAGATGACAGAGAATGCAACCACTGAAACATGCTTGTCAAAGAGGGGTGCAGAAGATAATAAGATTTACAAAGATTGAAATGATTTTTAGATTCAATGTACAGTAAAATTTTCTCGATGCAATTCATCAATGCCAAATAAAAAATGAAATAGAAAATATCAAAATTTCAATCTAGAAACTTTAGAAGAATCTACCGTTGAAGTGTACGTGATTCATGTTGTAGAGCTAGTCATTTCGGCTCAGAAACACAACACGGTACATTATAGTAAATACAACATACTACATAAGGAAAAGACAACAAAATGTAAACACAGAAAACATGCCTGGAAAACACATATGCAGAAGATGACGAACCGCAAACATAGAAAACATGCTTATAAAACTAATATGCGAAAGAATAGAAAACAAGAAGATTCTAAATGGATTAGAAATTGGTGTTATTCACCGTGCATGACAAGTGCCCCCATACATTTCATCAAGGCCGAACAATAAATAGAGTTATGAGTAGAAATTCTCCAATATAGAAAACACATCAAAATCCATGGTTGAAGTGTGAAAGGTACATGTAAAGATAAACATATCGGTACATAATCATAACACAATATACTATAGTAAATGTAGTATAGTGTATAAGATGATCAGAATCAAAATGGATAAGCAGTTTTTATGAAATCGAAGCACTAACTGTGTCTTGTGGGTGGCACTGATTGTCGATGTTGAGGCTCTTTTCTATAGAATATATTCATTTGTTGCATAGATTAAATGCTATTTTAAGACTAATAAGACCATAACTTATTTCGTGCTAAAAGAGTGTTGGAAAATATCTCATTTGATTAACAATCATATAACTCTGAGAGGGGGGTTAAAATTAACAGGTCCCCAAATTAGTAGAGCAAAGTACTTCAATTCTTAATCAATTACTCCAGAATCCATATTTTCATATTTTATAACAAATTCCACATTATTTTCACACAAACAACTCTTTGCATCTTGTCGATGATAATTCATGAAACAATCGGATTTGAATGAATTCACGATTCAAAAAAACAAGGTCATGATTTCTAGCATTCGTACATGTGGTGTTACTTTACACCACATGACACAATCTGGCCCAGCTATATACAGGATTTGAATTGTACCAATCCCATCCTTAATTGCTTGCAAAAAAATATATCAATAATCTTTCTCACTTGTTACCGAAGAAATTCAGAGTAAAACATCTAAACATATACTCTGGAGAAGCAGTGAACTTGACCCCTATGTACAGATTGCTCAGAGCACCAATATTAGAATTCTTGATTGGCTTATCAGTTGTCCATGGATAGAGCTTCCAAATTGTGCTTACACCATACCGAAGTTTCTTAGAACCCTTAAACATCTTCTTTCAAATCAAGCATAAGGAGGCAGGATTAGCTGGAGTCATAGCTCAATTTTCATTTGGCTTGTCCGTAGTGGACCTACAATTAGAAACAGGAATTGTAAGGACATAGTTATGGAAGATCTTAAACAATAGTCACATTGTTTTCTATTTGGGGCATTCAAAGTTCCAAATAACAAACAAGGTTCCAACTGTTTACTTTCATCTCATTAGTATTGGGCCTATTGCCCATCACAAAATTAAAAATGTGTGAATAAGGCTTAGCTTTTGATCTTCGCCCTTACCATGAAAGCCTTGAGATGTTAAAGGACCTTGTTTATTTTCTAAAAATCCCATCTGCACAACACTTTGAAGATCCTCATCCCAAATATTTGCAATCTGCAAATACAAATTTAAAATGTTCAATACGTGCAAAGATCGAACACGGAAAAGAAATAAGGAGTTTTCATTCAATACAAAGGAAAGTCCACAGAGGAAGAATACGGTTGATTTGATAATATATGGGTGGTAATAAACTTTTTATCTGAGGGTAAAGCTTTTGAAATAAATTTATCTATCCTAAATATAATTTAATTTTCTCACTCGTATATCATAAGAAATATATCAGTGAAAAAAAATTAAAATTATGATTTTTATTGCTCAATGTTAAGAAATAAAATCATTATATCCCCTCTTTTTTCTAATATTACATAGAAAAGTCCAAGGCAGTCCATTTGCTCCTAACACTTATTTATTTAATCTCTAAGCCAACACAGATCATTCCTCTTCTTTCACATTCACCTGAAATGCATCTTTATAATAATTTGAAAACTATGGTCTCAAGGAAATAGGACATTACATTGCATTCCTATAAATTTCTTCTTTCGTAAATCAGACATAAAATTTTATTATTACACCAAACATATTATAATTCACTTCTATTGATAAGTACAGTTTTTTTTAAAGGTGTAATAATCCATTTTGATTACTGCGGGAGTAGTATAATTAAGAAGATCTCTATCTCAATGGAATCGATGTAACGAAACCTGGAAACCTTTTTGAAATAATATAAATGACAAAGGTATCTATAAGTAGTTTGCGGAAAACACAATAAAATCCATTTAAATCTCTTTTTGTGATAAATATTTTTTAAAATCTGCAATTGTGCTACATAGAGTACGTCAATTACAAAGATATTTTAGTTTATTTTATGGCCCATAAAATGGAGACGGTAAATTTCAGAGTTGACATCAGAATTGATTTTAAATTACAGCTTCAACAACAAAGATTTATTTAGAGAAGCACTAGAATCGTATCACTGCCTAGAATTTCTTGGAGATGCAGTATTAGAGTTTTTGATTGCGATTAACGTATACAAGTCTTGTGAAATAATAGATAAAGGAACATTTGTTTCGTTGATCAAGAAAAATGTCGAGAATAGTGTCCTTGGAAGGGCTGCTATAAAACATGGGTTTCACAACTTCCTATTAAATGACAAAATAAAAGATAAGGTAAGTTAGTTATAATGAAACATTTCAAAATGCATTTTTCAATCTATATTGATTTTTAATGTCATTAATTTTTTACAGGTTAATGAATCTATATCTAACAGCAAATTGAAGCCTCCAAAGTTTCTTGCAAATGTAATTGAAGCCATAGCCGGTGTTGTGCATGTGGATAGTGAATTTTCATTTGATATAGTTTGGACAGTAAGAAAATATTCTATTTATTTATTTATTTGTAGTAAGTTTCATTGAAATCCTTGATACGAGGGAACATAAATATGAAAATAGACAATGAAATATACAGTTTTTATTTTGTATATTTAAGGGCTATTGAACCTCTCATGTTTACTTATATATTAACACCTCTTGAGTTTTTATAGGTCTTTCAACCTTTGCTAAATCCATTGCTAATTCCAGAGCCAAAACATTAGAGGACAGAAACTCATGAATATAAAAGCCATGAACACAATACTGATGCATCTAGTTCCATCACAAATCCTTCGACAAGCAAAATTGTGGCCATGAAAGAAACACAGAGTTCAACAGAAAAAATGTCTAGACAGTGTGACTGCAATGAAGTGAAAAGGTTTATTGAGAATTTAATCTCTAAACTCGATAAACCTTCATATAAGTCTAACATCTTGGATGAGATCCAAGTAAAATTACAATATAATTTTAAAAGAAGAAATTTGTTAAAAGATACATTTTGTGGACATTTGGAGATGCTACTTCTTAATGTTTTCAAATGATGCAAGACATGCAGTGAAGCCATTGAGTCATGAGGTTTGAAGTCTCATGAAGCAATGGAGTTCCTTGGGAATTTGTTCCTAAAGCTAGAAGTAACAATTTGTTTGTAGAACAAGTATCCAAACTTGAAACCAGGCATGTTGACCATGTTAAGATCTAAAATTATGGACAATGAGAAGTTGGCAAGAGTTGCTATAGTTAAATTAGAAGTTCATAAGCATCTTTGTTGGAATTTAACCCTGACTGCAGGGTTATCGCATGCCCGTGGTCTGTCTTCGTCCACCCCACGATTGTGCAGTGTCCACCGTGGCACCTCCAAGCTTTCTTTCTTGCTCCACGGTAATGCGACTTCTTCACCTTCCTCACCGCATAACCTCTGCTCAGTCTTCCTTAGTCTGCGGTTATTCGGTTCTATCTCCTCCACGGTCTTCCTCCAATTTCTCACGTGATGAGGTATTCACCGCATTATAGCTGGGCTCTCCTTCTTCATCTGCAGCTGTGCGGTATTTTTCTTTAGCTCTGTTTCACCACTGTCCCTCGGTTAGCTCCCGTACCTCCCGCGGTGGTGTGGTTTTGTCACTTTTTGTATAGTGGTCGTTTGTGATATATGTGCTAGCAGACTTTTATGATATAAGGACCGTAATTTATTTCATAAGGACATTTTTTGGATGATTGTTTGTTGATATAATTAATTTTCATTATTATTGTAATTAATTTGTTTTTTCCATGAACTTTGGCTATATTCTGTGATGGCTATATATTTTGATGTAGTAGTGATTTTTGCTCAGAAGTAGAAAACATAGAATAGAGCTCTCAAGAGCAAAAGATGTAAAGTCAGAAGATGAATAGTTAAGAGCCGAAGCTCTGTTGTAGTGGAATATGTATTTTTGAGAATGAATATAATATGATAAATTGGGTCTAAGCATATGTGTCTAAATTTCATAATTTTAGTATTTTTAATTGTTTGTTTGTTTGTGCATGCCTCCTATTATTTCCCACAAAGTGGTATCAAAGCAAGGTTGGTCTGTCTTACTAGGCGTAGAGTTTTTGTAGTGAGATGTGAGTGAAATAGTCACTGTCAAGTTTCTGTGAGCCATAGGGTGTCTAGAAGCATTATGTCAAAAATATGAGAAGTTTATTTGTCTAGGTTTAGAAATTTGTGAAGAAGTTTTAAAATAAAATGAAGCCACAAGTGCTTTGTCTGTAAGGAAAAATATTGTTTGGTTTAGAAATAGTTGCTGAGTATGTAAGAATCCATTCCTAGAGAGGAAGATATTAGAAAGTTTGAATGTTTGAAAAAACTGAAGCTAGTTTAGCTGAGAGGGAGATTTAGAGTGTTTGAAGCCTAGGAAGTGTTTTCTCTAACCAATTACTGAGAAAAGTAAACAGGAGGCTGTGTGCAACAAGAGAAAGAAGAAAATATTTGAAAATTGTTAAAGAACAGCCAAAAGAGCTGCATTTTAAAACAAAGAGGAGAAGTTACAGTCACAGGAAAAGCTATGAAGTAGTCCACAAGGAAAGAAGAAGCTGTTACAAGGAGGTGTTTCAATTTGTGGAGATAGTTGCTAAGAATTGTTAAAAAGCACAAGCTTTGTTGAAAAAGAAAAAGATTGTGCAGAATATTCGTTTCGAGAACAAACAAAAGTTGCAGACCCAACTGCTGAATTTCAGTCACGAGATCAAAAGAGGTAAGTTCAAACTTCCTTTACAAATGGGGAAAGTAGGGAAAAGAGTTAAGAAAGAAAATGAAAATCTTTCATCTGCAAAAGATGTTCTAGAGGAAGGGTTAATTTCTCTTAGAGATGAACTAGGTACTGTTAAAAGAAATAATGTGTGTTATTTTGAAAAGATAAAAGAGATGAAGAAATAAAACTATTTACAATTAGAAGAAAATGATGATATTGAGAAAGAATTGAGAAGGGTTAAAGCTAGAAATGAAGAGCTAGAAGATAGACTGAAGTCCTTTGAAGAGATTAAGCAAAAGAATGAAGAATTTGAACTGAGAGCAAAACAATTTGAAGAAATGGAGAAAAAGAATGAAAATTTGGGAAAATTCTTGAAAAGGGTAGAAGAGGAAAATTGTTTACAGTTGAAGGAAATCACAAAATCAAAAGAAGAAAATGATAAATTTAGAGCTTGTAATAATTGTGTGAAAATAAAATCCTCTGTTTGTGATGTCTCATGTGACACGGTAGATTTGTGTATTTCATTTGAAAAATCTATTTCCTTTGAAACTGCTGGTGATAAAAGGTGTAAAGATGAACATGATAAAGAATTTGTAAATATGGCTAATTGTGATAAAATGTTAGAATCTTCAAAAGATGAGGTTTGTTGTGAAGAGAATGCAGGGTTAAAAATCATGAAAAGAATGGGTTATACTGGACAAGGTCTAGGTAAAAATGAACAAGGGAGAAGAGAACCTATTGAAGCTACAAAGAGGCTGAAGTTTGAAGGTCTCAGATATGATTCAGGAAAAGGAAATACTGCTACAAGTGCAGGTAAGTTTGTTAAAGAAACAAAGAGTAATGAATGTTTGCATTGTCATAGAAGAGGTCACATCAAGGAGAAGTGTTGGGATCTACATCCTTGCACGATTTGTGGTTCAAAGAATCATTGTGAGGAAAAGTGCTGGAGAAAGGTGTCAAAGAATGAATCTGGTTTAGAAAGCATAAAAATGGATTGTGGATGGATTAGTGACTCAGGTTGGCACAAGCTAACTGGTATGTTCAGGAGATTGTATAAATGTTCGTATGTGAAGGTTAATAAAAATTCTGAAAGGTATGAAAGTTCACCCAAAATGAAAAATATTTGGAGAGAAAAGAAGTTGCAGTCTAATGAGTCACTTGCAAATAGTGAAGATGAAAATCTTAGTTTAATGTTTTTGAAGAACTGAAGACAAGAAACTGCAGTTGCAGCTGAAAGGGTAAAATGGTTGGTATCATTTTTGTGTGATAAAATTTTGATTGTTTTGAAAACGAGAAAATATTGCTGAAATCACAAAACAAGTTATGCAAGATGAAGTCACAAGTACTTCTAAGTTTGAGTGTAGATGAGTCATGAGAATGGTGAAATAAAATTCAGAAAAGTAGCTAATGCTACCACATTAAAATTTCAAGTTTGAGACAGCAACAGTTGTTAATGAAACAACTAAAGAAATGCACTTGGCTGATTTGAATAGCAGGTATGAAAAGGGTCAAGAAAAGAAAGTTGTAATAAATTTTGGTTGTGCATTGGAGAGAAGACATAATATGGATGGATATAATTACAGAGGTCACAACCATAGCTGTTGGAGGATAAGATTAAAAGATGACATTGAAGTGAAGAGAATACCATCAGTAGAGATGGCTGATATGATCAAATTCAAAGAGAGAGTTGAACAGGCTACCTAAGAAAAGAGGCACTGCAGACTTGAAAACAAAGATCAGTATTTTTGAGTAAAGTGTGAATTCATGGACAAAAGAATAAGAGTCTTAGCTCCCAAGTTACAACATAAGTGCAAGAAGAAAGAAAGATATGATGGAAGGTGACAAGATTCAGAAATCTGGAAGAACAAATTTGAAAAGTTACAGTAGTCAAAAATGTGTCTTGGCATGAATGGCAGCAACCACATTGAAAAGAGTCTCAGTTGGAAGAAAAAATTGAGGTTTTAAAAAAAATTGCTGATTTGAATCAAGTAAGAATTCAATTACAACAAATATAGGAAAGTGGAACAGTTTTTTGGAGAAAGAAATAACATAATGAAATGCAGTAGCATTTTGTAGGCAAAAATCAAGACAAAGATGGAACAAATCATAAGATTCCCTAGCACCAGCAATGTGCCACCATGGGAAGAGTTGAAAGAAATTAGAATGACAAAGAAATGATGGAACTGCACAAGCAGTGGCAATCAGAAGAAGGATGAGATGAGGGAAAATAATGATAATAAGAATGAGAAAATTTGGTGAGAAGACAAACAACTAGTTCATGGTAAACTGAAACCACCTATTTAATAGTAGATAACAGCAGATCGGAAAAACTTGCAGGCAGATTGAAAAAGATGCAAAATAATGAAGAGGCTGTAGACCTCGGAGAAAAACAAAGTTATTAATGATTGTAGAAATCTTTTTGAAACAATGATTTCTTGATTAAATTTGCAAAAGCCAAGGAAAGAGCAAGAACAATAAATTTGTAGAAAAGAAATGGATTGCTGTCAGCTACAACTGATATTCAAGATAGTTTTATTGAAAGAGATTTTTTGCAGTCACAACTTTATGAAAATTCCAAGCAAATGAAAATCAGAATGTAAGAAATGTTAAGAAACTGCCAAAGCAGTAACAGTCAAAAATTTGAGTTGATGAGGATGTCAGTGTTGCCAAAGTCGCTAGAGATAGATGGAAGGATAAAAAGCTAGTTAGAGTTTTAAAAAGGAGGAAATCCAGCAGAAGCTGAAAAAAAAGAATTTGATAGAAAAGATTTAATGAAGATCCTGAAGAGATCATAGAAATCAAACCAAAAAAATCCGGCAAAAAGAAGGCACATGAGGATGTTATACAAAAGAAAACTTAAGTGAAAAGGCAAAAGAAGAAATTTAAAGCTTAAGGGGGAGAATCAGAGAAGAATGCCACAACATTTGAGAACTAATCTAGGACGAGTGTTGAAAGAATTTAATGTGGATTTTTTTTTGGGGGGCTTCGTCAATTTGCTGCAATCGTGTTTAAGGGGGAGTGTTGGAATTTAACCCTGACAGCAGGGTTACCGTGTGCCCGTGGTCTGTCTTCGTCCAACCCACGGTTGTGCAGTGTCCATCGCGGCACCTCCACGCTAGCTTTCTTGCTCCGCGGTAATGCAGCTTCTTCACCTTCCTCACCGCGTAACCTTTGCTCAGTCTTCCTTAGTCTGCAGTTGTCTGGTTCTATCTCCCCCATGGTCTTCCTCCAGTTTCTCACGTGATGAGGTATTCACCGCATTATAGTTGGGCTCTCCTTCTTCGTCTGCAGTTGTGCGGTACTTTTCTTTAGCTTTGTTTCACCGTTGTCCCTCGGTTATCTCCTGTACCTCCTGCGGTGGTGCGGTTTTGTCACTTTTTTGACAGCGGTCGTTTGTGATATATGTGCTGGCAAAATTTTATGATATAAGGACTGTAATTTATTTCATAAGGACATTTTTTGGATGAATGTTTGTTGATATAATCATTTTTTGGATGAATGTTTGTTGACATAATTAATTTTCATTATTATTGTAATTAATTTGTTTTTTCTATGAACTTTGGTTATATTCTGTGATGGCTGTATATTTTGATGCAGTAGTGATTTTTGCTCAGAAGTAGAAAACGTAGAATAGAGCTCTCAAGAGCAGAAGATGTAAAGTCAGAAGATGAAAATTTAAGAGCTGAAGCTCTATTGTAGTGGAATATGTATTTTTGAGAATGAATATAATATGATAAACTAGGTCTAAGCATATGTGTCTAAATTTCATAATTTTAGTATTTTTAATTATCTGTTTATTTGAGCATGCCTCCTATTATTTCCCAAAATCTCCACTTTGCAAATAAATCCTCAGAAGATAAGGTAATTCATTAAAATATTTGATTCAAGATTCGACAATGATTAATCATTACTTAAGGAAGTTCATATTTGGTGTTATGCAGGTCAAAAAATGTATTGCAGACATCGAAAATAATTGTAACGACGTGAATCCACCATCAGTTTTGTTCAATATAGTTGAATCAATAGCAGGTGCAATGTTTCTTGATAGCAGTGGCGAGTCATTGCAAAACATCAGCTCTGGTTTGAAGGAAGTTTGGGAGGTATTACGTGAACTTAATTTTCCCTCTTCTACTTGTTTGTTTATCTTTAATTGTACTAAGATTTATATTTTTGAGATATTAATGTATATTGACACAATATTTCGTCTTAAATACTCGTAGAAATTTGAGACCTTGTTAGAGCCATTGGCCACTCCAGAGACATTGGAGAAGCATCCTGTTTCAGAACTCAAGGAGTTATGGGGTGACCGTGTTAAGTACAAAGACAATAAGTTCAAAGTGTCTCAAGAGGAAATCATAGCTGTTGAAGTATTTATAGATGATGAGATGGTTGGAAGGGGTGAAAACATAAAGAAAGAAGTAGCAAAGAGAATTGTTGCGAGAAGTGATCTTGAATATAAACGTAAAATCCAAGAAACATAAAATGAAACGAAGCATATAAGGATGAAATGAAAATAACAAAAACTATATGAAATTTTGACTTTATATTACTTATATCTAATTAGTTGAATGAATTTTTAATTTATTTTTGATAAATAATGACTATATTGATTTGTATACATTCAAAGGAGAACTAATATTATTAATAAAAGAGTTGGGTGGTAGAATGTACATCTTCAAAATTTAAGTTGAGCCAAGTTCATAATAGAAGACAATAAACTATTTAAGTGGAGTCAAAGCTAAGTATTTGAAACAAACAAACCCAGATAAGAAGGAGTTTAGAGTCATCTAATTTATGCCATGCATCAAATGGGATGAAACCACCATTGATTAGTCCCGAGAAAAGGAGAGCACTATCTTTTCTTTTATCTATGTTTATAGTTATTCAGTACAAATAGAAGAAATAGATAGATCCAAGCTAGTTACCATCACTATTACTATGCAAAGAGGTAGATAGTGGCTAAATTGGTTGAGACCATCCACAAATAGTACATTGGCTATTTTAAGGTTGAGAATAATGTGACAAGGAGCCATAATCCCTTTTGGAAATTTCAATACATTGACATCTATTCCCACATGGTAGGGAGTAACCTCAATGGGAAGCAAAAGGATTCAGAACTATTATAACTATGTAATGATAAAAGTCAAGTTTGAAATTGTTCACTTACATTTAAATGTGTAGAATAACATTACAACAAATGATAACTTTAGTGTGAAGTAAAAAAAATTAATATAAAAAAATATATTAGGTAAAATAAGAGGTTTATGTATTTTTTTAAATTTTAAACAAAATCCTTTCCTCAAAAGAACGTCAAAATATTTACAAATTTTAATGGAGACTATATCTAATCTCCTAGCAAGAAAATGGATTGGGTCTAAATGGCTTGAAATAATTACAAATCTAAGCACATGCATCTTAGGCTCTAGTATGGAACTAAATAGTACTTGATAGTCTTAGGTTTTCTAAGAAATAGAGAAAGGAGATTAAAAAATCTCAAATTACTGGTGTTAAGAATAATATAATTTTGAATCAATATTTAATTGGAACACCAAAGACTATCATTCACAATCTTTCCACTAGGGCTTGAAAGCACTAACCTCAATTTAGGAGAATATAAATTTGAGTCCCCTTTAAGGATTAATCTAAATGGATTATTATTAACATTAAAAATATCTAAGAATTCTTGGTTAATGGGGTCAAAACCCTAGTCAACTAAGTATTGGTGTCAAATAGGAGAGATAAATGTGAAAATTACACATGTACCCATTTTGTGATTGGAACAAGAAAAATGAATAGAAAACTAAATAAAATATCATACTATAAAATATAGAACGCTAAAAAACTATCCTCCTTCAAATAAAGAATTTCCAAACTTCAAAATATGATCAACTATCATACATGAAATAATTATTTTTGGGATTCTTCAACCCTAGATCCATAAAATTCACAATTAAATGTCAATTTTTTAAAACATTCATACTATCTAAATAATATATAAAGCTATATGATTATTTTTATGAACTTTCTATAATTGAAACTACAAATTTGAATGAATTTATATAATTAGGAAATCGTTTATTTAGTATAAATTGTCCTTCCAAATTCTTCAATTTGGGTAGTAGGATTTGTTTTGCACCACAAGGGGTGTTGAATATTAGTGGGTAGTGATGCCTACTCTAAATAACAATTTTATGCTACTAGTAGCACTCAAGTGCTTTTTTTTTCTTTTGACATACAAGTTAACAATATATTTACATGTGTTTCAATATTTGAAACCTACAATTCTATTTTCTGACATCCCACCTCCATTTATAAAAGAGGTCCTTTTAGGGGCTCCAATATTGCTCTTAGTATTAGCTTTGTAAGAAATTATAATTGACTATCCATCATCTTTTATTTCCAAGGTGGCTTAGGAGAAGTCAATAATTGTTTATAAATATTATTCTTAGAAGGTTTATAATAATAAAATATATGAGGATTTTTGCAATAGAGAAAACATAAAGTATGCATTTTTTTTTAATTTATATATCAACCATTCCTTTTATATCCTTGGTGAGGTCAAATTTAACACATACCCTCTTCTAGGGCCAATAGAATACAAATTTTTTTGGTTCAACATTCAAGATATTATCTTGGGAGGAGATAATTTTGGTCAATAAATCATAGAATGGCAAGGGAAACCCAGGAATGTCCTACTAGATAGGGACATGTATATTTTTATGTGTTCTTTTATAGAATTTAGTTACATCAACATTTTAGATCACACTCCATGATTCATCATGAAGATGAAGAGAGCTCAAAGAAAAAAATGATTAAATGTTTATTCTTATGTGAGAACAATAATAAATAATAGTATAAATACCATGGACCATGCTCAATGATAGCCTTATCATGAATCACTTTTGAATCCCATGATGGACCTAGGAATTGGTTACCATTATTTGAGAATATATTTGAGGTTTCCCTTACTTTTAAATATCCTATCAAGGTAAAAATTTCTAATTCGAAACATGCACTTTCAAAATTTTAAATATGAAGAGATAGATATAAGGATATTTTAGTGGACATATATTATGGATCCCCTTGGTAAAATATTACTTGAGATTCTTGAGTAGGGGAGTAATTTCATGCACAATAAAACCTATCAATCCTATGGAAAATATGAAGCTATGCAAGGTTGAGGATGTTATTAAGGGGTGAAAATTTATTAAAAGAATGACAGCATAGAATTATAAATACAATAAATGGGTACGAACAATATCAGTTCCTAATTTAGAGTGAAGTGGTGTGACAGAAGTAGCACACAAAATAACAATAGCACAACCAAGATTAAAATCCTAGTAGACATAAGTATACATATGTTCTACTATATATCATTATGTTAATTTTATTCATTTCCATGATCTTATGAGAATAGTTTTTAGGATCGTGAAAATAAATAAAATTAACATAGTGATTCATATGTTCTTAAATAATATCTCTTTGTTAGTTTTGATTATGTTAAAACTAGAAGGGCCAATACCCATTACAAATTGAAACCATCAAGGAAGAGGAGAGGAGGATCCCACAAAGACAGACCTCTAAAATAAAGACTGACAATGAGTGAGGCAAGATAGGAGCTTTTCACTAGAGCGAGGAACCAATTATAAAAAAATTACAGAGAAGAGGAACTGCATCAACAAAGGATCAACCCCAAACATAGCTAGGAAAGAATACCCTGAGTTAAACCCAAAAGACCAGACCAGAGAGCAACACCCTTTAGCAGGGAAAAACCAACACCAACGAGTTGCTTAAATTGTTGAACCAAAGTCTGCAACCAACATGTAACAACATGAGAGAATATGGCACCGAACATAAAATAAACCAAAGGGAATAGGAGATCCCTTTTCCCAAACACACCCATATTGTCACCTCCAAAGGAGCACACTCGACCTTTCCACTTTTTAAAAATCCAACAACTTCCAAATGAGAAGAAGTAAAACTTTTGATAAAACTGTAATGTCCCCGATTTAGCCCTATGCTCTACAATTGGATTTAGCCTATTTCCAGAAACTCGTAGGCTAAGCAGAATGGGAAATCAGGATTTCCTATTTTATAGGAGGTTTCAGATGCAGTTTTGAGGGCTTGTATGTGTTTTTCTCTGACCCATGTCGAGTGGATTTTTTTGGGTTTTCAAATATCTCCAAGGTTATGTGACATGCATCTGGATTTGACATCCTTTCCAGGTACTTACTATTTATAGTAATTCATGATGGTTCCTCGGTTTGTGCTTAAAAGATATTTGGAAACACTTACTATTTATAGTAAGTCATGATACTGCTCAATTGGCATACAGATGTGGTTTTGGCAAACTTACTATTTATAGCAATATGCTATTTTTGGTAAGTATATTTATAGCAGTATCATTCTAGCAGCAACTCAATATTTTGCAGTTTAATGTGGCCGATTAGTTTTCCTTTCTGTTGAGTTGAAGTGAATTTACTATTTTTGGTAGTGGCTATTTTTAGTAAGTGTAATTTTGGCAGTATCATCATCTGCAGTTCAACTCAGGTCATCATGCCATTTGTGGTAATCCTTCAGTTTCAGTATTGGCACTAGTTTTTGTTATCTCCTTGGACTAAGTTTTATACTTAGTCAATTTCATGTTTTTAAGTTGTACCCCCATGCCTAAGAGTGATAACTTCATGTTGTTTTAAAGAGAGGACATTAAGGGGTCATGTTGAGCATTTAATGATTTATTAAAATGCTTTATTGTTGCAAATAGAAATGGACGCCTAAAGGGAAGGGAAATAATGTTTTATTATTTCACAATAAAGTGAATGGTTGAAGGGCATCCCTTGGGAAGTTGAAGTGATTCAACTTCTTGGAATCCCAAGTGTTTCATTTGCCCATTGGAGCTTATATAATGTTGGATTGTGGAGAGCTGATTATGTTATGTTTTTGGAAAGAAAAGTTATGCAGCTGGCTTGAAATCTAGAATCCGGCTAAGGGAAAGCTTAGCAATTCTATTCCACTCTTCGGGCCTGAAACTATGGTTCCCTAGATGATGGATTGAGAGTGTGCTTCATTCAGAAGCACATATTGAGCTTCAGTGTTGGAGAAATTGATGTTATTTCCAAAATTTGTGTTGCTGGTCCTTTCATGGCTGAAGGACATTTCTATTTACGGCTTGGAGAGTGATTTTTATTTTGCTATGGGTGTTTTCTCTTTCCATTCCTAGAATAGAGGCGACCATTCTTGCAAATTTGCAGATTTAAAATTTGAAGTTTATGATTTTATTTACTAAAATCGCCCTTGCAAGGAGGTTGTACCTTTTTGTTTGCATTCGGATTCATGCCATTAATTATTGCTGGTATTTTGGAGCTTTTTCTACATCTCAACAGGGGTGCCTACCTTCTAGTTGATCATTTCCTTTGGTTTCACGCAATTCAGAGGTATTTTGGTTGAGTTATGAGTATTTGATGATTTTTTGTAGTTGTTGATTATCATTTCCAGAATTACAGATTTCTGAAATAGAGTTACTTCATTTGTTGTTTCCATCTTCTTTCTTCATTTATCATTATTTTCTAACATGGAAACATTGTAAGACTTGGTGCTTTGAATAGTGGTGAAAAACATCGTAATTTGCAGCTTTCCTACTTGTACAAACTGTTAACAGTAGTACTGTTTCAGTTTTAACATTGCTGCATTCTTTATTTAACTTCACATTTAGCACCCCTGGATGGTATACCGCCAGTGAGGATAAATTGAATTGTAATCTCTTTTCATACCCACATTCAAGTTGTGAATT
This sequence comes from Sequoiadendron giganteum, assembly GCA_007115665.2. Lineage (NCBI taxonomy): Eukaryota > Viridiplantae > Streptophyta > Pinopsida > Cupressales > Cupressaceae > Sequoiadendron > Sequoiadendron giganteum. Next base: position 504,875,467 of record CM021100.1, read on the forward strand.
CCCACTCTTCAGTGGATTCCTGTTGTAGCAGAAGAAGTATTTTAATTGTAATATTTTCCCCCATTGTTTGGTGGTAGCATGGAAAGTTCCTTTGGCTGGTTATCTGCCTTTATTACGTTCAATTTCAGCATTAGTAATCCACCATATGTTAGCACCTCGCTTGTCAAAGGATCTTGAGTGCACATTCTTGGTGTTGAGTTTAATCTTCGTCTTTCAATGTAATCATTGTAATATTTGATTCAGTAGATCCTAGGGATCCTCTGATCATACGCCCGCCCCTCCTCCTTAAGTGGTTTTAGGGTGCATTCTTGGTTATATTTCTTTCATGCACGTTTTGAGTTATGCTAACCTTAACGGGTGCTTGGTTACATTATAAATGTTCATTTAAAAATCAAAAAAATTGAGAGAGTATATTTCAGTGGTATGAGATCCTGTTTTCCTGCCATCCTGTGAGTTTCAGTGCTTCAGTTATCAAATGAGAGTCATAGAAGACCGATACTACATCAGAGAGCAGAATAGAGTTTAGTTTCAGCTTCATAATTTTTTGAAGTTGATACCTTTTAAGAGGTTTGCGAAACCTTGTCTTGTAAGATTAAGGTATGGCTAATGAAGAAGAGAGGAAGTTGGCAGAGAATATTTTTGGTTAGAAAGAGACTTGGCAAAGAGTTTAAGTCAAGAAGAAATGAAGATAATATTCTTCATTTGCTAAAACAATGTTTGAGACAAGTGAAGCCATCACTTTCAAAGGAAATGCAGTTGGCATTAACTCCTGCAATTAATGTTTTGAATCAGCCCTATTGGTTGAAGCATCCAGATGAAGAAACTAAGCTATTGATTTCTTCTTCTTTCATGGAAGTGATAAGAATTGTGGAACCACAATTGCCCTATGATGAAGAAACTATGAAGACCATATTAAGTATGATTGTGGAGAGTTTTCAAGATATGGATGAAACTGAGAGTGTTTTGTTTCCAAGAAGATCTGCTGTCCTAAAGACATTTTCAGAAGTAAGAACTTGCATCCTTCTAATAGAATTGGGGATGGAAAATCAGATTTACCATTTGTTTGATTATCTCTTCACTTTGACTTGGAGTGAGCAGGAAGAGGGGGTGTTTTCAGCTGTTAAAAATGTTCTAATTCACACCATCAAAGAAGTTGATACTCTTCTTCAAAGTGTTCAATCCCTTCTCAAGAATGCCTCTTAACTTGAAGAGCAAATTTCTCCTATTGCTGATTTGTTAGTCAAAGAGCTTTTCAGTCAATGTGAAGAAAAATTGAAGCCATTTTTGAAGAATATTTTTGAGGACAAAGAGGAGATTTCTGAAGCTGAAGAGGAGGATTGAAAGTTGGAATCCCTTCGAATTCATAGCAAATGTTAAAGGATTTTCCATTTATCCTGCGGTAGAGAACAATGAGTCAACGGGTGTTAAGGAGCCTCAAGTTGAAAATCCAAGAGAAGAACTTCTAGAAACAAGAGTTGACATGGATTTGCATGATGAAATCATAAGTGCAAATCCAAATGAAGGATAATTTTGGTTGGTAGAAGATGTGTTTTCAACCAGCGAATTACCTTTTCACAATTTGGGAGAATGTTGGTTTGAAAGTCAAGAGAAAGAGGAAGTTAAATTCTCTTCCCACTACAAACTTGATTTGACCGACTCCCTTGAATCATGTGTAGAAAATAATGTGGACAGAGATGTTTCTAGTAGTCATAAGGCATATTTCTCTTCACTTGAAAACAAGCTAAGGCAAAGAGCTAAGGAATTGGAAGGCACTATGGATGGAATGATGAAGAGTGTCCATCACATGCGAGACAAGTTGGGAGGTGTAGCTCAAATGATTTTTGAAATATTTGTCGATCAAAGCTATCCTACAACATCTCAACCAGCATATGAAGATTGTAGTTCAAGCTCACAAACTGCTGAAAATGAAATTCAAGTTTTGTTACAGCTTGATGAATTGCATCAGCATGTTGACAATTTGATTTATGTTGTTCCTAGAGGAGAAGATGTATATTGCATTTCCATTGCTGATATGAAGTTCATTAAGTTTTCCTTGGAGGAAATCAAATCAAGTCTTTTGCACATCATTCGTGTTAAAGATAGAGTGGCCAAAATTGCCGACAAGGCATTGGAGTGTAACGAGCTCGCCAAAGCCAAGTTGCAAGAAGTGCATGAGACTCTAAGTGAAGCAGAGAATCAGATTTATGCTGTTCAATATTCATGGGAGAAAGAAAACAAAAGAAGAACCGAGGAGCTTCAGGTAATTCTTGATGAGCTTGATTTCATACAACAAACATATGATTTGGAATGCTATCTTCAGAAATTGGAGTATTCAAATTATCATCAACAATTTTTTCAGGCTTTTGAGAATTTGTTGTATAAAGAAGGTGCTAATAAGGTTTATGTAAATCCTCTTTCTGATATTGACGAAGGAATTGCTTCAGAGATCACTGAGGGAGGAAATTTTATTTTGTCTTCCAACATTGGAGAGTTTATACGAGATTTGCATGAATTTGAATCTACTGCTACTCCTAGTGCACCCACTTAGCAAGAATTGCTAAATCTTGGAACACAAAGAAATGAAGACATTCTTATTGTTCATCAACAAAGAGTTGATGGTCATGATGATGAAGGTTTTATTTATTTTTTGATGTGGATTCTTGTGAGACTCTTGTCGGATTTTAGTTCAACACCATCTTCTCTTAGAGTGATAGATTTCAGAATTGTATTTGATGAAGGGTTCATGGAATCTTTCCGACAATATATGACAGAAGATTTTGGGTTCAATTTCTTCAACGAACATAGGTTTGTTGAATACTTCTTTGAGTTTCAAGAACTCTTTATCTAGATGGAATGAGAGAATCAGATGATTGATGTGAGAATAGGTATGCAACTAGTATTAAAGATACTATTATTGCATTTGAACAGTTGAATGTTATATTTGAATGCTTGTCTCATAACATGCTTCGTATTTCAAATACTTTCCTGGTGCACCTTCTTCCTCCACACATCGCGATTCATATCCTCAAACAACGTACACTCATGTAGCCTTTATTCAGTTATAGGGTTGTAAATCTATGTTAGCTAGTTTTCATAATTTTGCGTATATACAAATCTTAAAAATTGATGAGAAACACAAACATTGCATTCAAGTATTCCTTGATCGTGTCACATTATGTTCTCCTATATCAACATGATACCTGAGATATTGTTTCATTTGCAGCTATTGACAAGAGATACCCCCGGTGATGTTGGTGGCACGATGGACCATGGAGTTGCTACAACAATAGCCATTTTTGATCCATTGAGAGAGGTATGGAATAGATTAGTCGAATTGAAATTATATTTTCTCTTTTATGGTCTATTATAGAAAATTTTCATAATAATTTTATGTAGTTTAGTTTCTATCTTCATGGTTGCTACAGGTGGTTGCCACTCCAGATCGTGGACATGGTGATGCTTTAAATGTGCATGATGACTATATCTATGCGGTAAGTGATTATATTTTGCTATATGCCATTCCATAATTCAATTTCTATGTATTAACATCTTAACTTTTAATCGTATCAGTTGAAGGTATAGAGTGAAGAGAGGACGAGTAGCGGGCGTGACCGAAAGACAAGACGAGCAACAGTCACTCCAACCAGCCGAATTTTGAAGGCAGCATGGGATCCATTTCCTTCCCCTTTTTGTGGGTCTTGGTTTCAATGTTTCCCTTT
>CM021100.1:504879285-505057753 GCA_007115665.2 Sequoiadendron giganteum
CCATTTTTTTCAAACAAGCCACTACATTGCCAATTTCACTGAATTGGCAAGCCGGTGGGCCCACTAGCTTGGCAATTCGGTGAAATTGGCAACCTAAATGGTCTATTTGAAAAATTGGGTCCGAGAAATGGGGTCTCTCGGTGATGTAAATCACCGAGAGACCCCATTTCTCGGACCCATTTTTTCAAACAGACCACTACATTTCCAATTTCACTAAATTGGCAACCTAACTTGTCTTGTTTGAAAAAATGGGTCGAAGAAATGGGGTTTCTTGGACCCATTTTTTTAAATAGGCCACTACATTCCCAATTTCACTGAATTAGCAAGCTGGTGGGCCCACTAGCTTGGCAATTCAATGAAATTGGTAACCTAACTTGCCTATTTGAAGAAATGGGCCCAAGAAATGGTGTCTCCCAGTGATTTACATCACCAAGAGACCCCATTTCTTGGACCCATTTTTTCAAACAAGCCACTACATTTCTAATTTCACTAAATTGGCAAGCTAGCTTTCCAATTTGGTGAAATTGGCAAGCTAGCATTCCAATTTGGTGAAATTGGCAACCTAACTTATCCTGTTTGAAAAAATGGGTCCAAGAAATGGGGTCTCTCGGTGATTTACATCACCAAGAGACCCCATTTCTTTGACCCATTTTTTCAAACAGGCCACTACATTGCCAATTTCACTGAATTGGCAAGCTAGTGGGCCCACTAGCTTGGCAATTCGATGAGATTGACTCCCTACCAAAATCTCTTTATTTCTCTCTATCTCACCTCTCTTTCACCTCCCTCTCTCTCCCTCCATACCTCTTGCTCCATCTATACTTCCTTATCTACTCTTTATCTCTCATGTATCTCTACCTCTCCTTCCCTCTCTACTTATCTTTTTCTCCTCTTTCCCTCCCAACCTCTCTCTCTCTCTCCCCAATCCCTCCCTCCCCCTATTTCTCTCTCCCCCTATGAGGGTTGAGAGTGTAAGGTTTAGTGTTTAAGGTATAGGGTTGAGGTTATCGGGTTAATTGTATAGGGAATAAGGTTTAGGGTTTAGGATATTAGGTATAAAGTTGAGGGTATATGGTATAGGGATGATGGATGAGGGTTTAGGGTTTAAGGTATAGGGTTGAGGGTTGAGGGTTGAGGGATAGTGTTTAGGGTTGAGGGTATAAGGTTAAGTGTATAGGGTATATGGATGATGGTTTAGGATATTGGGTATATAGTTGAGGGTAATGGGTTGAGGATATTAGGTTTAGGGTTGATGGTTTAGGTTTTAGGATTTATGTACAAGTTTAAGGGTTGAGGGTTGAGGTATAATGTTCAGGGTTAAGGGTATGAGGTTAAGTGTATAGGGTATAGGGATTAGGTTTTAGGTTGTAGGGTTAAGGGTATAAGGTATAGGGTTAAGACTTGAGATTGTAGGGTTTTATGTTTAACATTATTCCTAAACCCTAAACCCTAAACATTATCCTTGAACCCTTAACCCTATAATTAAACACTAAATCCTACATTAAACCTTGTACTCTAAACCCTCAACCCTAAACCCAATACCCAATACCCTCAACCCTATACTCTATACAGTTAACACTACACCCCCAACCTTGAACACTATACCTCAACCCTACACCTTCAACCCTCATCCTTATACCCTATACCCTCAACCTTATAACCTAAGCCCTGAACATCATCCCCCAACCCTATACTTAAACCCTAAAACCTACATTCAACCTTGTACACTAAACCCTAAACCCTAAACCTGAATCTGAAACCCAATACCCTCAACCCTATACCCATTGAATTCTAAACCTTAATCCCTATACCCTATACACTTAGCCCTATACCCTCAACCCTATTCCCATTATTCTAAACCCTAATCCTTATTCCCTATACACTTAGCAATATACAGTTACCTCCACTCTCTCCCACTCTCCCCCACTCTCCCACTCTCTCCCACTCTCCCCCACTCTCCTAGTCTCTCCCTCTCTCCCTCTTTCTCTATCTCCCACTCTCCACTTCTCCCCTTCTCCCACTCTCTCCCACTCTCCCCCTCTCTCCCTCCCTCTGTATCTCCCACTCTATCTCACACTCTCTCCCTCTCTCTTTCTCCCACTCTCCCCTTCTCCATCCCTCTCTATCTTCCACTCTCCCCCTCTCTCCCTCCCACTCTCTCAGAAACCCCTATACTATCAAAAATACACTAAGAAAACTTAATTTCACATAACGCGCTTGCGTTATAATGCATGCACGTTATAACGCGAGCACATTTTGTAGTTTACTAAAATGGTAAAAAAATCAATATACCCATGATTTAAAGGCCCATAGTTTGCATATTCCCCTAGTTCTGCATGTGCTCCGACAAAAAATATATTTTTGATGATGTTGTGAAGTGTGCAAGCATCTTTTTCACTTTCCATCACCTTTTCCATGATCTTTTTACCACCTTTGCATGAAATAACAGAGTCTCGACATTGAAAGACATATAATATCAATTGAAGTTTGAATTCCATTGAAAAGTAATATACAATTCAAGTGTGGAAGGGAACAAGCTTTTGAACAAGTCAAATTGTTGTGGAGTTTGAAGAAAGAAGAAGCTAAGGCTACATAATTGGGTTGAATTCCTCCATTTGAATGTTTGGTTTTTAAGGTATGTGAAGTCTTTAAAAATTTTCTTTGATTCTATTATGGCTTGCTTTCATTTTTGTTTGTCATTATAACCTTAGGTTGTCAATGCACATTTTAAATTAGCAAATTATTTACACTTGCCAATTACCATTTTACACTTTCCAATTATAGAAATTCAGAACCATTCACCAAAATTCATCCTTTAAGACCATTCCGAGACCATTCCAAAGCATTAAACATCTTCAAAATACCCTGCACAAGGTCAAAAGTTCATTACATAGATCAGTCCTTCAACAATTGATGGGGAGTCTTATCTTTCAAGAGCAATATTTCTCTTCCCAAGACCTATTCTTTGGTCTTCCTAGGATATTCCTCTCTACCCTACTCAGGGATCCCTCCTAAACCCCTCTCACCTCATAAGACTCTCCACCAATTTCAAATTCTTCACCATTGCTCTCAATTCACCATTAAGCTTCCCTGGGCTCCACACTGACCCAAAGTATCCTAACCAATCGAGGGGCTACGAAAGGGTATTATCACTATCCCCTTTTTGATTTGACTCCTCACTGATCCATCTCATAGGATTCTTTCACCTTGTACCCATCGCTTTCTTGAAAAACCCAATTTTAGGCCTTGTAGCCTTTTGCCCAATTAAGCCTCCTAGAACCCGTTTTCTTGGCTTTTCTCAAAAACGGTCTTAACAACCCCGAAATATTTTTATAGATTCTTTCTAGTGGTACCATAGGATTCAATATTTACTAGGTGTTTAGTCCCTTTGGCATCTGTACATAGGACTGTCCTCATACCCTCTATTTTCGAGGGTTTCTAGGGTTCTGGCTCCTTTTTCCAACTTTGCGGGCTTCAATGACCTCCTCAACTCTCCTCCTTGCACACACATGTTTGGAATATGTGTACCCACACTCTCTTGCTCTTGATTGGCACAAAAAAGTCCATTTAGCAACTTTCTTTGCTGCTGTCCTCTCCAAGCCACTAGCCAAAATGAATTTGCACTCGCCTAGTTCTTGATGAATTCACCATCTCCCCTGCAAACCAATACACCACACACGATATGTACACTGGAAAAAAATTCCCCTACTTGATTCCAAGTTGCCATGGTAGCCTTGCCATGAGAATTCAAGTGGGGATCATTATTTCCAAAAACTGGCATGAACTGGCTATGAGACCAAAAACTCTAAAAACTTGCAAAACAGAAAGAAATTGAACTAAATGGCTAATATAATGCTTCACACAGTAATTAAGTGACACAATTGAAAGACTCAAAGCATTCGATAGGTCCTTTCAATCCATTCTTGACTGAATGAAGGCACGAAAACAAAAATTCAATGAAATTTGCACTCTTCCAACTCACAAATTCCCCTTCCAAAACTCGAAATCATACAATAGCTTTCCCACATGCTCAATTAGGGTTTTTATGACCTTATATACCTTTCTCCCACGTGCTAGGACCCTTGGGTCGGGCTTAGAGCATCATCAATTCCCTTTTCCCACTTTTAGGACAAATTGCCAAGTCTACATTGACTAATTTGCCTAATTTCATCATTCAGGCTTCTCCAAACTTCAAGGCTCTAGACTACCCTAAGTTTACCTTAACTCACACATCAAAAACACTATTGGGACTTTACATCATAGTCCTTATTCCCTTGGTGATTGGCTAGAGCCATCAACAATAAAAGACTACTTTTGTAGAAGATGATTGTAAGTATTATTTAAATGAAGCCTTCAATGACATATTTTTCAATTATCTTGAATGGATACATTTTTTAGGAACTAATATTCATCTCATTACCATGGTATAGATAAAATTATCCGCCATGCTGAAGAAAAAGACAAAGAGGAAACTAATAGATGAAGAGAACGAAACCTTGAAAGAAAAGGAGAGAGTTCGGGTGGCGGCATATCGTGAAAAGAATAAATTGGAAATGATTGATGAAAACAACCCAATTGTAGAGGAACCTCAACTGTCAAAAAGAGAACAGGAATTGGCAGCATAAAAGGCATGAATGTGAAAGAATCGTCGTAAGATAGATTCAGATACCATAGTTGGAGACACACCCTCTACAACAAGTGAATATGAAGGGACACCATTAAGCACAAGCGAATATGGAGGGACACCATCTAGCACAAGTGAATATGGATGGACACCATCTACTGCAAGTGAATATGGAGGGACACCATTTACCACAAGTGAATATTGTTGGATACCATCCAACACATCTCAAGTTGAGAGTACATCATCAGTCGAAATTGACGAAGAAGGTATGCCATCATTCCCATGTGAACCTCAAGGTATGTCTTCTTCTCTACCCTTGATCGAAGGTATGCAATCTAGCCCACCTCAATTAAATATTGATGAAATTCCTAATGTTGAGATGTATGTACCTAGGAGAACACCACCAAGAATTTTGCGTAGAAAACCAAAGTATTTGATTAATATTGATGATGAGATTTTGCAGCACATGGAAGGTAAGATTTCAACATGCACTTGTAGAAGATATGCTGATAAGATTTTAGAAAGATTCTTTGAAAGGCTAAATGAGACTGCAAGATGTCAACTATTTGTTGAAATGATGTGGGGTGTAAAGTATAGGAACATCATGAAGACTCTTGGGTTGACAATACCAAATGCATCGAGTGAAGACACTATTGTGAAGAATCTAATGGATGCTTATGAGAGTATGGGTAAGACCTCATGCTCAAAGGATAGTAATGTCACCTGACGTGTGATTACATCGACTTTGGTAAGTTGTCAAACAAAGAGAGCTCACCTAATTAGAAAGACTAGTGAAAAAATAGGAATTAGTAGAAAAACTTTATCAAGAGCCATTCAAAGGCGGCAAATAATTGAGGGCAATGATACAAATGAATTATGGGCATTCTCGGGGAGACTGTCACAAAAAGATAAAGAAGTTGTCGAAGCCTTGAGAACACTAATTGAAGAGTATTGGAAGAATAACACAAGGCCATCTCCAAATCAGAGGGATGTGGTAAGAAGGAGAATTGGTAGTCGGAATCATGAGCCACATCCAAAGCATTTTTTGGATATGACTCAAACCCAATTTTTTTTGAAATTTGAAAATGATTATCCTCAAATTAGTATTTCTCAAAGATATTTTGAATTGCTTAAACCTTTTTATGTCAAGATAAATCACACATGCACTACTTGTTGTTGTAGACTACATATTGAATTTTCTAACCATTACGATGTTTATCGTTCTATATGTTTAGATTTGCATACTAACGATGTTTTGCAGGATTGTGGCATAGAAGCCCCACCAAAATCTTCAAGAGAGTTCTTATCAAAAATTTTATGTCAAATAGAGGATGGCCAGATATTCTATAGGACAACATGCTTGGATGGTTCATGCGAGCATTGCGGTGGCTTCCAGCGTATGCCAGTATGTCAACATATGGAAAGCACAGATGAGGTGGGACAAATACTAGTAGAGTTCAGGAAGTATAAAATAGTGGCATATGCTACAAAAGATGGGTCTCAAGCAAAAAGGTGTGATTTGGTTATTGAGAAGATTCCAGTGTATAAATTTATGACCACATTTTTTGACAGTATACTATCTGAGTATGCAATGCATACCCATAGAGCTTGATGGTTGGGCACGTAGTTCAAGCAATGCAAGGACACCTTTCCAGTTGGAAGCATAGTATCCGTGGTTGACTTTGCAGAGAACTACACTCTACAACCACAGCATGAGGTGCAGTCACAATATTACAACTCTACACAAGTTTCGATATTTGTGCACATAGCATTCATTCATGCATCTGATAGTACAAATGAGCAAAGGAAGGTAATGAGGGAGTACCACTTTTACATTAGTGATGATTGCACACATTCTGCAGAGTTCGTGCAAGGTTGCTTCCAGATGTTCTATAGTGGTTTGGCTCAGAGGGGCATAGAATATGATCAACATATAATATGGTCTGATAACTGTGCAGCACAGTTCAAGAACTCACGCATGTTCTACTGGTTGTGCAGGATGCATGTCATTACAGGTGTTCAACATTTGTGGAAATTTTGTGAGGATGGACACGGAAAGGGGGAGCATGATGGTGCAGGAGCATGTGCGAAAAGAGCATTAGCACGAGAAGAGTTAAAGTATAAAGACAGTGCAAAGTTGATAGATGCAAAATCAATCATCGAGTGGTGTAATGTTTTGATGCATCCAAGTAATGAAGGTACATCTTCAGTTCACAGATTTTTTTGGTTGATGGATGATACTAACATTGCACCATATGAAGACTGTTGTACACTAATAGGATCGAGTGAGGTACACTCTTTCCTTAGCTCAAATACAGGTTCATGGAGTATCGATACATGAAAGATGGCATGCTTTTGTTCTTCATGTACAATGCAAGACTAGAATGATTGTGAGTTAGGGGAGTGGGTTGACAAATGGTTCACAAGTTATCTTAGCCCACTTCACATGTATCGCCCTCTGACGGCATTGGAACTGACATAGATAGAATCACCGATCAATTTTGACCACATATCAGATCTAGTTCAACGAGGTGATATATCTACTTTCTTAGTTGTTGAAATTCCATATCGTTAGATCTTACTTTGTACTGTATTCGTAATGTTGACAAATTCCAAGAGATTTTTTGCACATATCAATGCAGGGCATGTTTATGTAGTTATTGCAGATGAAGACAATGAAGAGGGAATAGACTATTACTTGTGTCCTTGTGTTGAGACCAAAAATAAATTGGAGGCCCCAGTTATAGATGGAGAAAACATTGAATACCCTACAGGCCCAGTTGTGGTTACTAGAACATGGCTTAGAAAGTACCCACATTCAAGTGTTAAACATTGGCTATTTCAGGACTTTGACATGCATCGTAAGATTCTTCATTACTCGAACCTTGTCATGGCATCCAATGTTCATTTGACCAGATATGGGGGTAGACCTTTGAACAAGACGTTATGGAAGGTCTGTGAGTTTGACCGTGAGGCAATACTTGACACAATAAAGAGTAGAGCAGACCCGAATGGTTCTTTGGATTAATTTGTAAGTATATACACATTGGTTCTTATTAATTTATACTTGTATGCACATTAATTTGTTTGATGCCAATGCTATCATCTTCTTTTACAGTGATTGGTGTCCCCTTGAAAAAAATGCTGATATATGAGCCATCGAAGAGAATGTCAACCAGAAAAGCAATGCAACATCCTTATTTTGATGCCTGCATGCAACATCTGTAAGTGCCTTCCACCTATTTTTATTTCATTTCCATTTTGGATGCTCTTTCTTTTTCTCTTTTACTTTGCGTATTTGTAAGTAAACTACTAAGGGTTGATTGATCTTTCATTGTAGAAAATGCTGATTTAAGAGCCATTATCAAAAATCTCAGCGAAAAAGCAATGCAACATACTTATTTTGATGATTTTGACAAATCTAAATTTCTATTTCAAGCCATTATAAGAGATCATGTGAAGCTTAGCGAGGGAATCTCAAGTTACTCATTTGAAGTTAACCTCATGATGAGCACCTATGATGTAGACATTTAAAAAGAATCTTGAATGTGTGAGTGACATTGTAAAAGATCTGAAAGAACGAAGTGCCAGAGGCATTGTAATAAGATTTAATTACATAATGAGATATACTCAAATATTGTAAGGTTGAAGTTCATGTTTGGTGTAGTAGCACCTTGTTCTGTAAATGCCTTGAGTAGGAAAATTTGCAAACTTTGAATTTTGAAATGTAAACAATGTGAAAAAGGTCATGTAAACAATAATTTGTACACATTTTTTTGCAACTCATGTGAGCAAGCGAACTATTCCAATACATCCTAATAGGTATGATTATGGTAGGCATGGTCCTCTTTTGCATCGAAACACATGGAATCACTCTGAACTATGTTCCATCGGATCGATCCCTTAAGGGTCCAAAGTGCAAACTAGCTGCAAAATTTAGCATGCTATTACTTGGACACCGTGACACTTACAATCTTCTCATCTGATCCTACAGAAAGGCGTTGGACCCCTCTAGAAAAACCTCTCTCGATTTTGGCTATCTTGGAGTGGTTTTCTCATGGCGGTAGATTTTCACTTGATGGAGAACGTGTCAAATTCAAGCTGTGCAAAGTTGCAAAGTGGTGCAACTTTTTCTCTGCAACTCGTGTGAGCAAGAGGACTATTCCAACACATCCAAATGGGTATGTTTATGGTAGGCATGGTCCTCGTTTGCACCAAAACATGTGGAATCGCTCCAAGCTATGTTCCACCGGATCGATCCCTTAAGGGTCCAAAGTACAAAATAGCTGCAAACTTCCGCATGCTATTACTTGGATACCGTGATGCTTAGAAAATTCTCATCTGATCTTACAGAAAGGTGTTAAACCCCTCTAGAAAAACCTGTCTCGATTTTGGCTATCTTGGAGTGGTTTTCTCGTGGCGGCAGATTTTCACTTGATGGAAAACGTGTCAAATTGAAGCTATGCAAAGTTGCAAAGTGGTGCAAATTTCGCTCTGCAACTTGTGTGAGCAAGTGGACTATTCCAACACATCCGAATAGGTATTTTTATGGTATGCATGGTCCTCTTTTGCACCGAAACACGTGGAATCGCTCCGAGCTATGTTCCACTAGATCGATCCCTTAAGGGTCCAAAGTGCAAAATAGCTGCAAACTTCAGCATGCTATTACTCGGATACCGTGATGATTAGAAAATTCTCATTTGATCCTACAAAAAGGGGTTGGACCCCTCTAGAAAAACCTCTCTCGATTTTGGCTATCTTGGAGCGGTTTTCTTGTGGCGGCGGATTTTCACTTGATGGAAAACGTGTCAAATTCAAGTTGTGCAAAGTTGCAAAGTGGTGCAACTTTTGCTCTGCAACTCGTGTGAGCAAGCGGACTATTCCAACACATCCAAATAGGTATTTTTTATGGTAGGAATGTTCCTCTTTCACACTGAAACACGTGGAATCGCTCCGAGCTATGTTCCACCACATCGATCCCTTAAGGGTCCAAAGTGCAAAATAGCTGCAAACTTTAGCATGCTATTACTTGTATACTATGATGCTTAGAAACTTCTCATTTGATCCTACAGAAAGGCATTGCAAACCTCTAGAAAAACCTCTCTTGATTTTGGCTATCTTGGAGTGGTTTTCTCGTGGCGGCGAATTTTCAATTGATGGAAAACGTGTCAAATTCAAGCTTTGCAAAGTTGCAAAGTGGTGCAACTTTCACTTTGCAACTCGTGTGAGCAAGCAGAATGTTCCAACACGTCTGAATAGGTATGTTTATGGTAGGCATGGTCGTCTTTGACACCAAAACATGTGGAATCACTCTGAGCTATGTTCCACTAGATCGATCCCTTAAGGGTCCAAAGTGCAAAATAGCTGCAAACTTCAACATGCTATTACTTGGATACCATGATGCTTAGAAACTTCCCGTTTGATCCTATAGGATTGTATTGAGCTTGTCTACAAAAACCTCTCTTGCTTTTGGCTATCCCAGAGTGGTTTTCTAGTGGTGTTGGATTTTCACTTGATGGAAAAAACATCAAATGCAACCAGTGCAAAGTTGCAAAGTGGTGCAACTTTCGTTCTGCAACTTGTGTGACCAAGCGGACTGTTCCAACATGTCCAAATAGGTATGTTTACGCTAGGCATGGTCTTTTTTTGCACTGAAACATGTGGAATCGCTCCGAGCTATGTTCCACTAGATCGATCCCTTAGGTTGGAGGAGTCTTAAGTTGCAAATTTGTAAGTTGTTTAAAGAAACAAATTTGAAATGATATTGAATGGCCCACTTAGCAATCATTACATCTAAGTGATGCTCATAGAGGTGAGGCACTAGGCCTTCTTGGGAGGTCACCCATTCTAGTATACTCCAGCTCAATCGCTTAACCATGAAGTGTTTTCCCCAAGAAGGATAGTGGAAAAGGCAGAATCCAGTGTACTTTTGATGAGTGGAAAGGAATTCCTAAGAGACATGAAGGAGGAATAAGGAGTTGTCTCTACAATCATGTTGAAGCTAAAGGAGGAGGAGTCACCTAGTCGGCTACCTATGATAGCAGAGGTGAAGCAACTGTTAGATTAGTTCAAGGATATCATTTGTGAAGGCACACCAGCTACACTACCACCTAAGAGGGAAATCAGTCATCAAATTGACTTTGTACCAAGAGCAACATTGCCTAACAAGGCTGCATACAAAATGACACCGAAGCAGAACAAGGAGATAGCAAGGCAAGTTCAAGAACTTTTGGACCAAGGGTTGATCAGGAAAAGCATAAGCCCATGTGTTGTTCCAGTGGTGTTGGCACCTAAGAAGGGAGATAAGTGGAGAATGTGTACTGATTCTAGGGCCATAAATAGGATAACCATTAGATATAGGTTTCCTATTCCTAGGATAGAAGACTTAATGGACTGTTTAGGGGGGTGCTAGGTACTACTCCAAGATTGATTTGAAAAGTGGCTACTATTAGATTAGGATGAAAGAGGGAATAAGGAGTATGATATAAAGTCCCAAGAGTGTTTTTGATGAGTGAATTAGAAATAGGTTTGTTAGGGGCTTGCGGTTTGGGTAAGTCTTGGACACTATGAGCATTTTGAGCAATGTTGCCTTGGCTATTTGTCCTAAAAGTTGGAAAATGACATTAATGATGCTCTAAGCCTGACCAAAGGGTCCTAGAATGTGAGAGAAAGGTATATAAGGTTAGAAAAACCCTAATACCTAGGTTGGAGGATTGGTTTCATGAATTGAGACTTGGAGAGTACATTTTTGTGATTGGAAGAGAGCAAGTTTTCATTGAATTTCTGTGTTTGAGCCTTCATCCAGTCAAGAATGGATTGAAAGGACTTATCTAATGCTTTGAGTCTTCCATTTGTGTCACTTACTTATCTTGTGTAGCATTAGATTAGTCATCTAGACCGACTGGTTATCTTTTTGCAAGTTTTTGGTTTTCTTGGTCTCATTGGCGGTTCAAGCCAGTTTTGTGAATAATGAGTCCCACTTGACTTCCCGTGGCTTTCCTCTCATGGCCACTTGGAATCAATTTGGGGACTATGTAAATAGTGTACATATAGGTTTTGGGGTCTTGTTTTGCAGGGAAGGTGATGAAATCATCAAGCACTAGGCGAGTGCAAGTGCATTCTGGCTAGTAGCTTGGAGAGGACAATAGCAAGGAGAGTTGCTAAATGAATTGGTTTGTACCAATAAAGAGTATCTAAGTGTAGACACCTGTATCTTAGCCATGTGTGTGCCAGGAGGAGAGCTAAGGAGGTCGTTGAAGCCCTCAAAGAAGGAAAAAGAGCCAAAAACCATAGGAACCCTTGAAAATAGGGGGTTTGAGGAAAATCATATGTACAAAAACTTGTAGGACCTAAGGCTTTGTAAATATTGGAGCCTTGATGATCAAAAGAAAGAATTTACAAAAAAATTTGGGGGTTGTTAAGACTGATTGTGAGAAAAGTCAAGAAAACGGGTTCTAGGAGGCCAAATTGGGGCAGAAGGCTACAAGGCCTAAAATTGAGTTTTTCAAGAAAGCGATGGGTAAAAGGTGAAAGAATAAAATAAGATGGATCAGTGAGGAGATAAATCAAGAAAGGGACAAATAGGATACTGGTGCGGGGACACCTCGACTCTTGAAATTTATGACAAGCTTCATAATTTTGTAATGTTTAAGTCATTTAGAATTTCGTGGGACCATGTTAAGAAATGATTAAGTGTTTAAAATTGTAATGATATATTCATCAAAATGATTAAATGATAGTTGTAACCGAATGGGAATATCAGGTAGATGAACAATTTGTCTAACTACCCTAGAATATCTATAAAGAGCCAACATGTAACCGAATACGGGGAGATAGAGGAAATAGAGAGTGCAACTACGGGAAAACAAAAAAGAGAGTAAACAAGAGGGAGAAGAAATCGGGCTCTCTGGCCTTCGGCCAAAGAGCCATTTAAAGCATGTATGTTTTTGAAGTGTTAATATCTGGAATTTGTTAAAGAGGATTTTCCATTTCCCGTCGTGTCGTTCTCTCTATCTTTCCTAGTTTATTGTCTTGCAAATTGTGAATGCAGATTAGTTTTGAAGGATTTTCTATTGTTTTGAATGTCATGGATGTCTTGTTTTCGGGTTTCTTTATGATAGTCCCGAATGGAATGGGAAAAATGGTTTCAATTGATAGGGAATATACGTAATATAACCGAGTGTGAAATTCTTGTATGGTTTTAAATGTATAACGGTTTTTAAAGAAACCATTACATCGCTCAACCATTGTGTTTGAACAATGTGTGACTCGAGCTTTGAACAACGAAAAGGTGGCAGATAGAGTTAGAGGCTGAAGAACATGTCTTGATTAGTAGTGATCAGTAGTGATCAGTAGGTTAAGGAGTGAGAAGGGTGGATGAGCCACTGTATTGTGTTGTTTCCTCTGCATCAGAATGGTATCAGAGGTAGATGGTTCTGAGCGTGTAGAAGGCAATCTACACCAGGAAGTAGCATGGGTTCTTGGTTGCAAGTTGATCCATCCAAGCTGCAAGAAGGACACAGTTGTTCTTACGTGTGTGAAGATCTCAAGTTGGGGTCTTCGTATTGTCTACAGCAAGATGAAGCTAGGTAGAAGGTGCAATGAGAGCAACCACTAAGAGAAGGGTGAAAAGCATCTTCCAAAATCTTGTGTGGGTAAGATGTCAGTATTCAAGATTCAATGGCAGTATTTAGATATATAAATATTGTGATATTGCTATCAGGATTCAATCGTGTAGTTTTACAAGTCAAACTCATTGACCCATGGTTCATCAGTAGTGGTTCGCAAGAACCCATCTCTCATAATAATGAATGGTTCATAAGCAGGAAGATAAATATTCATACATTTCTTCTATCACAAATGAGATAAGTGCTTGGTTTCATGAAGGTCATGAGACAACCATTAATGGGGAGTGGATACATGAAGAACTAATGGAGAATGATAATGGCTTCAGACCTGCTATAAAGGAATTTTTTTTTCGTTTCAATGATGCAAGAGGTTTTTGGTTTCACTACCAAAATGAGCCTACGAAGAATGCATGTGAAACTCCTTTTGACCTTGAGGGTGTACTTACTCCATCTCAAGGATCATGCATTGAGGATGACATAGATCAATGCTACGGCTAACCAATTAATAATTATACACGTGAATAATTCAAACATGTACATGTCAATAAGGGAACTACAAGTACTCATAAACACGTAAGCCTCAAAAAGTATACACACGAATACATAGTATACACAAATTAAAACAAAGTATATGCACGAATACAAGGTATATGCATGAAAACATGTAAGCCACAAAGTATACACTCGAATGCACGTAAGTCACAAAGTATACACGTAAGTTGTAAAGTATACACTTGAATATACGTAACTCATATCTATTGAACCATCAATTTAGAATGCAAATATGGACAAGCATCGAAAAAAGATATTTGTATTAACCAAATAGCCATGTAGGCATACATAAATATATGTCGATATAAGTATGAAATATATGTACAAAATAGCCATATAGGCTTACGAGAATGCCATCTAGGCATACAATGTCAAATATGTCCAATAAAAAATATGTACGAAACTGCCATGCAGGCATACAATAAAAGACTATGGAATCAAAAGTCATTGCTCTCCATTCCTAGGAAATAAAATATTTCCCTTTCCTTTTCACTCAGATGGTGATAGGTCTGTCACTCATTTTTGCTGCACTCGTGGAGTGCTCTTGCTACTCCTCCTAGGGTTTAGTTCATGGTGAAGTTTTAACTCTTACAATAAGAAGTAAAGACATGAATATATAGAAATTAAATTATAAAAAAAGATATATTTGAATAAATAATCACTTACAGCCATCTCACGATCTCTCTCCACAAGGGAAATATCCTCACACCCATGCTCAGGCGTGCTCAAGCCCTGTATAAACCATACAAATAGACAAAAACTACGTGAATCAATAATGGTTTGATTTCTGACTAACTAACATCTATAACAACAAATGTAAATTAAAATTTACTAATTTGCCTCATACCTCTTCTGTCAGAGCCATCGAGGATTGTATAGTAGATGTCACACCAATATCCATTGCCCTCGTCACATTCAGAGGTGTATTGTCTCGCAACAACTAAAAATAAAACAACAAATTATTCAACATAATCAACGATGTGCATGTATAAACTACACAAATATATTAAGTACTTGATTCATTAGTTAAACTCTTTATTCTATTACCTGTGTGAAGGTTTGAGTAAATCCACTGCCACTGGGAAGTGATCCATCAAAACCTCCAATATTAGTCTATTCAACATCCAAAATTGCATATTAAATTACCATTCATAAAACAATTCCATTAATATGCAATAAACTTATAATTGTTTACTAGTTACATACCCTAGCGATAGGTGTACTACAAAAATAGGTTGGTGGGGGGCCGGTGTATCCAGTCTCAACACTATGACCTTGGAATTTTATTAAAACCATAAAACATTTTTACTTAATCTTGCATTTCAAAATTGAAATTTAATAAATTAAATTCAATGAACACATGCAATAAATTTTACCTAACTATCAATGCCATATGCCTCATGCAAAATGTCAGCTGCCCTCTCCATCTCCATAGCTGCAGATAGATCCTGCGTACTAGTCTCCTGAGGGTTGGTGGGGTCATGTTAACAAGTAGCCCCGCAAGATTGACACACATGTGTTCGAAGACCACCACTAGAAGACTCCCCTGGATGGTGTTGTAGAATAGGGCTAGTATGATGGATGACACTCTAGGTCAAAGTGCTGATTGCTTGCAATGTCTCTATGTCAGCACTTTCCTTCATGACAGAAGGCATAACAATGTGCTCACGAGGCGGCCTAGCGAGAGCTCGTCTACCTTGCCGCGTAGGATCCAGCTGTGCACCAGGTCTATCCTGAGCTGACCCCCCACCTCTCCCCTAGAAATCCCTCATATCAAAATAATTTAGGATTTTGTTCAATATGAACTCAATGTATAGTTTCCTAAGGAAATATTGTGGGACCTCACAATTGTTGCACAGTGGGTAATCGAAGACCATGTACCACCTATCATAAAATCGATCCTTCATTTGTTGGTGGTGGCACCAATGGATAGGAAACCTCTTTGCATTGAGGGTAAGATTTTGATTTGTGCATGGGTCGGTGAATAATGAGCACAAATCACCTTTTGTTATTTTTAAATCTTTAACATCCTTGTATGATAGTTTATTTGTATAATACTCCCTAGCCGCCTGCCTCCTATCTTCCCATCCAATTATTTGTTTGCTAATTGAATCTACGTTTGTTAACATATCTTTCAAGGAATTTGCTAGGGTCATTGTTTCTGTGGTTGAACCATTTGGATCACTCAACCTATTGATCAAATCCTCAATTTGTTTTTTGTTGTTTTCAATTTCACTCATTAAATTTTGTTGAGTGCCAGGAGGGGGTTGAGTGATTGGTGGAGGAGGTTGATTTTGTGATTGATTTTGATCTTGAGGATTTCGTTGGTCCTCCTGTTGAGGATTTTGAGGGTTTGCAGGTGTATTTGCATCTCCTAAAATTTCAAACAAATAGATATCAAATTCAACCTAAAACTAATAAATTCAACTTAAAACTAACAAATTAAAAAAAAAAGCATAGAATCCTTACCTCTTACAGCTCCTCGTCGTCGTGGCACCATCGTTGCGAAGAAATTCAGATGATTGGTGAAGAAATTCCTCTCCTCGAATGCGAGCGTGCTATTTTGGTGTTTTTGGCCGCGGGTGCACAAAAAAACCAGTCGAAATGAAAATGAGAGATTTGCATTTCTTTTTTTACTTTTAACAGTCGATAACGCGAGCACATGATAACACGCTCGCATTATGGATTTGTAGTTTTTTATCCACTGGGACCTTACCTAGGTTTAACCGACGACATAATGTGAGCACATTATAACGTGCTCACATTATGTCGAAAAACTTTTTTTTTTAAAGGGTGTCCACGAAATGGCTACCCATTTCCTTGCACCCGCCCGTCTTTACACCCTTTTATCCAATGTGGCCAACTCTCTAGTTCCATAACATAGTTTTCTCTATAGGTAACCTTAATTCAAAAGGAAGAGCACCCTTAGGTACCTAAATATCATGACCATCAAGTAAAGGTGAAACCATCATTTCTTCCACATAATTGTTTTTCATAGAAGTACTATTGCAATCAATAGTCCATGCGTCAATATAATACAATGTTCCATATCTAACACCTCTAGCAATCACCATATCACCTCTAACCATCGTTCATATTA
This sequence comes from Sequoiadendron giganteum, assembly GCA_007115665.2. Taxonomy (NCBI): domain Eukaryota; kingdom Viridiplantae; phylum Streptophyta; class Pinopsida; order Cupressales; family Cupressaceae; genus Sequoiadendron; species Sequoiadendron giganteum. Next base: position 504,896,189 of record CM021100.1, read on the forward strand.
GAAAATACTACCTGTGCACAACTACATCTATTAGTTTGCTCACAGATAAAAAATTTCATGCTAAACTAGGGATATGCAACACACCATTAATCCTTTTTTTCTACCATCAGGTAACCTAATTTTAACAATACAATGACCAAAAATGTTTAAATAAGAATCATCACCTAAGTACACCTTACATCCATCAAATTCTTCATATTCAAAAAACCAGTCACTATTAAAGGTCATATGAAAAGATGCTACTCAGTCAACTAACAATACATCTTTACTTGCACGAGTTGCAAAAGCTACAATGAATGCATCACCATCTTCCTTCTCAAACTCAGAATAATAATCAAGTTTCTCTTTCTTCTTTTGCTTTTCTTCTTTACAGTCCTTATGAACATGTCTAGGTTTACCATAGTTCCAAAAAATAACTTTGGACTTTCTAGGAGGGTGATCCCACAAATTTGGTTTACAATTTCTGAGAGGAACTGATTTTTGCTAAAATCACATATTTTAAGAAAATATAATGATTTAAGCCTTTAAAAGTTCCATTTTAAGGATTCCAATTGAAGAGGGTTTGATCAAAATACCTTAGATCAAAACCCCTTGGATAGAGGCTCGCTAGTTTTAAACCATACCTATAAATGAGTCTCTTTTACACTTATCAAAATGTTGATAAAAAAACACTTTTGATTTACCTTTTGGGGAATCAAATGAATTCATTTAAAATTTATTGGAAATGATTATGGTAGTCCTCAAAATGAGCTATACCATGAATATAATTTTAATATGTTTTGGTTTTATTATTTATGTGTTTTTTTAGTTTTATTAAACATAGGTTTTTCACCAAAAATCAAGCTCTCTGTTTTGCACATGTGGAAAAATAGAAAATTATCAAAATAAGTTTTTTAAAAATATGTTCGTGCTGGGCATTGATGTCCTTGATCCATTGAAAAAAAAAAATTGAATTTTGATACATACAGAAAATATTATGTTGTATACAGTCCGCTTATGTCTTAATTGCAATTGGTTTGACTTCGCAACTCTATTAAGGAAAAAAATATTCAATAAAAAGCTACAAGACCAAATGAAAGTGCTAAATATCATAGTTACAAATCTAAATTCTAAAAAATTATTATTTTATCCTTCATACAAAAAACGTTATGTTGTATACGGTGAGAGTCACTTTTTAAAAATGTTTTCTAAAAAAAACAAGTTTTCGTGGGAGATGGAAAAAAAGTGCAATCTTATTTAAAAAAAAATTAAAAAAATATTTTTGGAATGTGCAGACAAAATGTGACGAGACTCTATTTTGAATCATCTTCAAATTCTTCACGGTTTAGCTGCTATAGGTTCCCGAATGTGAAGATTTAGATAAAAATAATAATTTCAGTGTCCAGTTTGACCAAAAATTGTAAACCACTATTGTGGGATCACCCTGGAGATTTGAATCTCCCCTTTGAACCACCAAAAACATATAGTGGTGAGGTAAAGAGGATTCCCTTTACTAGGCTCCTAGGGTTTTTCACCTTAGGAGCTCTTGGTTTAGGAAAATCACTCTTTCACCTAATGATATGCTTCTTAGGAGTTCATTCAAAGAAGGAAGGGGATTGTGGGGTGTGTGTGTAATGTGTATCTAATTTAATGAACATAAATGTAAACTAACTATTGAATACAAACTATTGAAATTTAAATTTTGGAAAACACAGTGATGTATGTAAAAATATACAAGATGAACTAATATTATACACTAAATTATACAAAAATGAAGCAGTTAGAATGTGTGCACCTGGGAATAGAAAGAGGATTTTTTGGAGGTCTGGAATGTTGTTGAAAATGTTGCAGAAGCTGAGAGGGACACTTGTGCCAATCTGGGCGACCTAGTCCTAGATTCCCAAAAATTGGTCTGGAGCCTATTTCTCCCAAATGGGTGTCCAGAAATGTGAAAACAAAAAAATTCCCTATCTAGAGGGACTAGGTCGCCACTCTTCACAACTTAGTCCTCTTCAGGATATTTGGAGTTTCTGAAGAGGAAATGAAAGCCTTAGGTTTGCACCCTGGTTCTTCACAGTTTCTTGCTTCTAAAAATTTGATATCCGACCCTGAGAGTGATTTTTTGTGGATGATTTGACCTTGCCTGCAAGGGTTGGTATTCAACAAGTCTTCAATTCCTTCAAATTACCTAAACCTAGAAACACACATACAAAGAAGAGACAAGGGTTAGGGTTAGAGATTAGGGATTTTCCTTAGTCAAACCCCTTTTGAGTAATCAAACCAAATGAAATAGAAATGAAGGAGTGAAACATGAAACAATTGGATGAGAGAGTTGTTACCTTACCTGTTATGGTTGATCTTATGTTATTGAAGCACTCAACCCCTTGAATGCTTCAACAATGGTGTCTTGTTGACTTGGAAGATGAAACCCTAGCTTGCTTGAGAGGAAGAAGTGATGGGAGAGAGAGAGATTGAGAGGAGAGGTGGAGAATGAGGGTGCCTTATGAGAAATTAGGGTTTCTGAGGTTATTTATACAATTTATGCCCTAATTTTCCTAAAATAACCTCGACTGACTAACCTTAGGGTTTTAGAGACCATAATCCTAAAAGATATTAAATTTAAATTAAAAATTAAGCCACATGGGACTAGGTCACCCAAGGTGGTGACCTAGTCCACCTAGGAATTTTAAAGTATTTATCAGTAATTAAAATGTGTTTATTTACGTTCTTTGGGATTGTCTCATTAAAACACACTAAGATAAGTCTTGTATGTGTATTAAGGGGTCATTTTGGGATAATAATGTGTTGATTAAGTGATGAAAAGCCTAGGAGAGCGTAAAAATGTTTTAGAACACCTTACAACACTCTGTCATAAGGCTTGGAAATTGGTGAAAATAGGTTGAAAATGGTCCAAATTCCATAGGCCAAGGTCCAAATGAGCAAAAAGTGACAAAGTCCTCAGTTTTTGGCGATAGATCTAGCCCCCACTTTAGTGAGAGGATGAACTTGATTCAAACTCACACAAAAGTAGCCACATGATTCAGATGGTGAAGGATGACAAAGAAGAATAGGAAAGAAGGAGGAGGTGGTCAAGCCCCCAAGGATTCAAGATTCCAAGTTAACTTGACATTGATGTAAAAGACATTCAAGGGTGAAAGAATTATGACTAGATGAGATACATGATCATGCAACGACAAGGTTTTGTGTGAAGAGAATGAAGAGATATGTGCTCACTCTGGGCCCATAGAACATCAGGTCATCCATAGGGTGAGAAGTACCAAAAGGCGAGAAACATACACATGAATGGTATGTACTCACAAAGGTGGCTATGGGGAAATTCATGCCACTTGTTAGGCTTCCCGCTTAACCATACCAAATTTATACCTCGTGATAACTTTGATAAGGCACCACAAAAGGAAGTGATGTTTGATATGATGATGTTTCAAAGGGATTTTTCTTTATTCGTGTGATGTGTCATCTTAAGGAACATTATGTGTAATGTGTCAAGAGAGGAAAAGTGCAAGTGTACTCATCTTATATGCAATAGAGGCAAGGGCTCATCTTGTATGCAAAAGAGGAAAAATGGAGATGCCTCTATCTTGAACAAAATTATGTGTTTAATGTTTTCAAGAAAAGGAATCGCTAGAAAAAAAGGAAGATCACACAATGAAATGTGAGTGGTGATGTCTGCTCCCACCTTAAAGAAATCATGAATCATCGTACTATGAACAATTACTTTACAGTAGATAAGAAAAGAGGACACGGTCCAAGCTTGTTCGGAAAGCCCTATGTGGAGTCATATGGTTCTGGAAAGACACATCATGAAGAAGGGGTGTATGTCACATGTGAGTAAATCTTAAGACAAGTCATCCACATCTCAATATTTCTCTTATATGTTCATGAAAAGGTAACGATAAGTCGTAAGAGACAATGACAAGTGACATATGAGGGAGAAAGGCTAACTAACCTCTTGCCCCCACTTAGTGCAGAAAAAGAGTGAGCTGAAAGGGGTTGAGGGGATGAAAGGGAGGGTGAATTTGTATCAATTAGAGGAGTGAGGCTCCCCCACATGAGGGAGAGTGCCAAACTCCTTAAGATGTCAAATTGTGCTACTCAAGGCCCTACACTCATTAGTGTGATGACCATGAACTCGGTGAAAGGCACAAAAGAAATGTTTGTTGGAACATTTCTTTCGGGTTTTGGGAGGGAGGGAGATCAAGTGATCTTGGAGGATTCTCAACAAGATTCCCTCGTGATCAAGGGTATAATGGGATACTTTCGTTTGGGACAAGGAAGGGTCTTGCTTAGTATAGGATGTCATACCTACATAAGGGTCTATAGATTGTGAGATTTTGTATACTCCTTTGGAGGAGTGTGTAAAATATGAATCTAGAGGAGGATGCAAGATGAAATTGTCTTTAAGAAAAGGGTCCTTTGGTGGTGTCAAAGGAACACTTGTGAAGGTTGGGGTAGAAGGGTGATGAAGGATGGTGTCGATGGAAGAGGAAGGCTTGGTGATCTCAATGAGAGGACAATAACCAAGACCATGATGTGTTATTTGCGTAGGAGGCTAGATAGGGTTGTGGATACCTTATTCGTTAGCATCAAAACCTTTTCCACTATAGCCAAGTTGCTTCATAAGGTCATAAATTTTCCATAAAGATTTTTTAGCTTTTTTGGATTGAGTGATTGTTCATTATGTGCTGCAGTGGCTGAAGTAGTTGAGGCAGATGCATGTGAAGGACCAACTGAGGCTTGTGTAGACAAGACTACATTTTCCTTGTTAGATTCTTGGTGTATGATCTTGGATTCTCCCATTAAGGGAGGGGTGAAGTCTAACGAACCCTAGTCATCATCTAAGAGATTGGTGATTGGCTCAAGATGTTGTGAATTATTTGGATGTGTGGTTTCCAATTGGATGGTGGGTGTTAAGGTGTGAAAGTGATTCTCTTTGGATTTTTCAATGTGTAAGAAATTGTTAGGTTAAGGATCAACATCACGTGTGTACACTTTATTATTGTAGATGTACTTCATCTTTTGATGAAGTGTGGAAGGCACTCCATTCATAGCATGAATCGACGAACTTCCTAAGAGAAGATTGTATGAAACCTCCTGAGGCATAAGATGGATTGTAGTGTCTAATGTAGCCACTCCAACTGTAAGAGGTATAGTGATCACATCGAGTGATTTCTTACTGACATTTTTGAATCCTCTAACAAAGAGAGAATCAAGTTGGATTGAGGATCTATCTATACCAAGTCTATCCAAAAGGATCACACTACACACTTTAAGGGTAGAGCCTATATCCAGAAGAGTTCTATTTATCCCTTTTGCTTTGTATTGAGAGATTATCATGAACACATCATTTTGTTTTTGTACATCCAAAGGAGGGAGATCACTTTGGTTAAAAAAATGTCAGTGTAGATTCCATGAATAATAGCTGCTATATAATTTGATGGCTCATGAGAAGGGATAGGAGCTTGTTGTAAGGCTACGTGCATCATGTTGTGATAGTGAGGGAAGACTTGAATAAGGTCCCATAGGGAGATCTTAGCAGGAGTATTCCTTAGTTGATCAACAAGGTCATACTCCCTAAGGAGGGAATTGAGGTGAGGGGAAACAGGAAGAATGGGAGGATTAGGTAAAGGTAAGGAAGTGGAGGGTGATGGTTAGGAATGTGGGTTGTTATAGGTGTAATGTGTATGAGCAATGATATTATGAATTGGTTTCTGCAACACATTAGGGGCAGGCGGGTAGAGGGTGAATTAAGGTTTAGAAGGTGTGTAGAGGACAAGTTGAGGTTGAATAATATTAACATCTCCTTGGGGAGGAGATTCAATGTTATCCTTGGTTAGTAACATGATATTATCCCTAGGAGGAGAGATTTTAGGAGAAGTACAACGTTTATGTGCATGAGATTCAAATATTGGTTCTTCTAAAAGAACTTCATCACTAGAAGGGGAATGGTCATTGATGGGATAGGAAGGAGTGGGATGGGTAATAGGGGAGTCTATTTTATTTTCAAAGGTCTCATTCACTTGTTCCATACCATCTACCCTAGGAGGATAGCATGGAAGAGGTGCATCACATGCTTCATCACAAGGGAGGGAGGAATCAAGAGAAGGTACACTATGATTTCCAAATAGATTACCCCAAAGGGCAAGAGCATGAGGGAAGGGGGGCTCAATAGTCTCATGACCCATGGGCATGGTATCTTCTAACACCAAATTATCCTCTTTGCATTAAGGAGAGGTATTAGAAGAAGTCCAAGGTTGATCATCATAGTTAGAGAGACTAGGTAAGCTAATGTTTAGGAAAGTGTTTATAATTTAATTTTATTGTGTCAATCTATCTTCCCAAAGGGGATGAGGAAAAGAACAAGCAAGACCATCATGATTCTCGATGATTGTACCTTACTTTAACAAGATACCTTCATCACTAGAAGGATAGATATCAAGAAGGGAACAATTATGATCATCATGATTATCTATGTTTGTATTTTATTTTAACACATCATCCTCACAAATAGGAGAGATAGAAGGCCATGTAGGTTCAAAACAATTATTAACATTTTCATTTACTGGACTCTCATAACTAGGAAATGTATTAAAAGAATGATTAACATGTTTATTTACTAAGTTTTTCTTATCAATTTTAGAAAAAATTGAAACTAACATGTTTGAAGAATGTGAAATGAAATGTAAAGAAAAAAAAGGAAATACAATTTTCAGATTGCAAAGAAGGAAATTTTTTGATTACACTATCAATAATCTGAAAATGAAAGTTTATAAATGAAAATTTGAAAATGTAAAATGCATGAAATGAGCTAATTTAAGCTAATTTTAGTAAAATACAGGTAATAGAAACACAACCTATTGATACAGGTAGGTAATGGTACAAAATAGAGGCTCAAAAATTAAGTTTTCAGCTCTATAAAGGGCAGTTTCAAAATCCTGAAGGGACTAGGTCACCAAGGATGGCGAACTACTCCTCCTGGTGAATTTTTTGAGATTTTGCAAGTGTTTTGAACTGATATAGGTGGTTTCTATATGGGAAATGCAGACCGAACAAGAAAATGTAGAAATGCAAAAAGGCAGCCTAAATGCACTTTTTCGCTAATGCAAAATTTGAAACCGTAGGATGCAATTTCACTAATGAAATATGCAATGTAAGCTAATCCTAGGATAATGAACCAGAAATGAAGGGTGTAAGGATGTCAGATTCACAAAAATGAACCACCAAAAACATATACTGGTGAAGGAAAGAGGGTTCCCTTTTCTAGGCTCCTAGGGTTTTGCACCTTAGGAGCTCTTGGTTTAGGAATAACTCTCTTTCACCTAATGATATGCTTCTTGGGAGTTCATTCAATGAAGGAAAGGGGTTTTGAGGTGTGTGCGTAATGTGTATCTAAATTTAATGAACATAAATGTAAACTAACTATTGAATACAAACTATTTAAATCTAAATGCTGGAAAACACAGTGATGTATGCAAACATATACAAGATGAACTAATATTATACATTAAACTATATAGAAATGAAGGAGTTAGAATGTGTGTACCTATGAATAGAAGGAGGATCTGTTGGGGGTCTGGAATGCCACTGAAAATGTTGTAGAATATGAGAGGGACACTTGTGCCAATCTAGGCAACCTAGTCCCGTATTCTCGAAAATTGGTCTGGAGCCCATTTTTTCCAAATGGGTGTCCATAAATGTGAAAAAAAAAAAATGACATATCCATAGGGACTAGGTCACCACTCTTGGTGACTTGGTCCTCTTCAGGATTTTTGGAGTTTTCGAAAACAAAATGAAATCCCTAGGTTTGCACCTTGGTTCTTCATAGTTTCTTGCTTCTAAAACTCTGATATCTGGGCCTAGGAATGATTTTTTGTGGATGATTTGACCTTGCATGCAAGGGTTAGTATCAACAAGTCTTCAATTCCATCAAAGTACCTAAACCTGCAAACACACATACAAAGAAGGGACAACGGTTAGGGTTAGAGATTATGGGTTTGCCTCAATCAAACCAAATGAAATAGAATGAAGTAGTGAAACATGAAACAATGGGATGAGAGAGTTTTTACCTTACCTATGATGGTTTATCTTATGTTTTTGCAGCAATCAACCCCTTGAATGCTTCAACAATGGTGTCTTGTTGACTTGGAAGATAAAACCCTAGCTTGCTTGAGAGGAAGAAGTGATGGGCGAGAGAGAGAGATTGAGAGGAGAGGTGGATAATGAGGGTAACTTATGAGAAATTAGAGTTTTGGAGGTTATTTATACAAGTTATGCCCTAATTTTCCTAAAATAACCTCATATTGACCGACCTTAGGGTTTTAGAGACCATAATCTCAAAAGATATTAACTTTAAATTAAGAAGTAAGCCACATGGGACTAGGTCTCCCAAGGTGGTGACCTAGTCCACCTAGGAATTTTTAAATATTTATTGATAATTAAAATGTGTTTATTCATGTTCTTTGGGATTGTCTCATTAAAACACACTAAGATAAGTCTTGTATGTGTATTAAGGGGTCATTTTGGCATAATAATGTGTTGATTAAGTGATGAAAAGCCTAGGAGAGTGTGAATTTTTTTTACAACACCTTACAACAGTCTGTCACAAGGCTTGGAAATGGGTTAAAATAGGCTGAAAATGGTCCAAAGTCCATAGGTGACTGTCCAAATGAGCAAAAAGTGACAAAGTCCTCACTTTTTTGTGACACACCCTTGGACTTGGATTTATCATGCTTCTCTTTCTTCTTTCCTTTTTCATTAGGTCTACCACAAACATTTAGGGCCTCTTTGGCACTAATGGATACCTTCCTCCTCATCTCTTTACAAATAAAATAATCCACTACATCTTTAGTCTTCAATATAACATAATTACTCCCAATATCCATAACAAGAGAATCCCATAAATTAGGAAAAAAATAAAGTAGGATCTAACACTTCTCCTCATCCATTTTGACACCAACTGATGCCAATTGAGCCAAAAAAATATTAAAGATTTCTAACTGGTATTTTTTTCATCCACCCTCTTCCATTCTCAAGGAATAATTTCTTCAAGAAAATCATGTTCACTAAAGATTTGTCTTGATAAATCACACCAAGCTTCTTCCATAGTTTTTGTGTAGAGGTATCTTCATGGACATTGATTAAAATAGAGTCTGCCAAGTACAATCTAATTAGAACCTTGGAATTATGGTCCATAACATAGTAAATTAAGAATCTTGAGTAGGATCTATAGGTCATAAAATGTTCTCATCAATAGCATCTCACATATCTCGATCTATCAACTGATCCTCCATTTGTAGCCTCCACATTTCAAAATTATTTTCAAAAAATTTATCCACCTCTATTTTCCCTGATAAACTTCCCATTTGAAAATTCCTACAATAAGATCACAAAGTATCTTTTACACAAGATCCCACTCAAATCTTGATTATTTCATAAAACCCAACCCACAACTGAAACCAAAGGTGGTCAAGGTTTGATACTAGTTGTAAGGAAGCTAACGTAGTGGAGAAAATTCCTACACTAATATTAAGAGGATGATAATGCAAAATTTTTATAGATCTTCAATAGTTATAGAAAATTAAACAAAAATAAACATAAATATCATTCATACAACAACACCAAATTTACGTGGGGAAAACATTTTTGAGAGGAAAAACCCCACACTCCAAAATCTTCACAATATATTATTCTAAAATCATAAAGATTACAATATAATTGTAAAGCAAGCTTCTCACAGGATTATCACCAACCAAAGATCCAAAGGCAACATGACCTCTATCAGACTCTCATAATACATCACAATACATAGTCGTAATACAATTTCCCCATAAAATAGGGTTACCTTCTATGGAAAGTCAAGCTAATAAAACTGTTGAGAAAATGTGTCTCAACTTCCATCTTGAAGCCCCTATTTTCATGCCTTGGTGAAAATTTGATGTTTTCAGCCCTGTACCGCCATACCACACCTAGCTATGTTATTCCTTAACCGCTTTACCCTAGAAGTCTGTTCATGCCTTGACAGTACACCGGTGAAGGCCTTGGAGATTATCTCGTTACCACTCACAGTCTCTTCCTTGGCAATGGTGGCCGCAGTTGGCATCTTTCAGCCTATATTGTTGGTCACCGCCATATTGCGGGTGGTTATGCCATCGATCATGGTGGTTGTAGTATGACCACCAGCGGTTTGGTTGATGGTCACCTCTCTACCATGGGGTGGCCTATCGGACCCCATGGTAGTGTAGTTTGACTATCAAAGGACTCACAGATTTGTCCTTGCCACACTGTGGGTCTTTTCTAACTAGACAGCGGTAGCGTGGTGTTGTCAAAGGGGCGAGCTCGGTGAGGCATATTGCCTTACCGTGGATGGGTCGGTTGGACTTAGTGGTAGAACGGGGTATCTTCGATGAGATCGGTGGAGTCGAAGGGTGAGCTCGGACGAGCTCACCGCATTACCGTAGGTTGACTTGGATGGAGCTGCGGTAGCACAAGCAAGTTAAGGACGAGCTCAGATCAGCTTGAACCTAGTTTTAACTGAGTTGGACTCAGATTCAAATGTGATTAGCGAATAGTTGGTGGATGCATGGTAGGTTGACAACTTGTTGATTGGCCAAAATCCAAAACGGTAAAATTAGTAATTGCAGGCTGACTTAGGCTGGCAAACAGGACCCGATTTGGGTGGTGGAATTAATGCTTGGGTGGCTTGATGCAGGGAGATCAATGGGAAATTGGTTGTGTGATTGAATGAGAGATTCATGAACCTGATGGTCGGTGATTGGTTGATGACATTGAATGCAACATATGACTGAGTAAGTCGAGTACACTATTGCATATGAAGAGGATTTGAACTCTATGCTAGTAATAACATTGTAATAGTGAGATAGAACGGGAAGAGTTGTTGTGAGCTGATCAGAGAAGACTGAACATTGTATGTAATTTATTTTATTACTGTAATACAATTGTCTTGAATTTGTGTAGTGGGTTTTTTACCTGAAAAGGTTTTCCCACGTATATCTTGTGTCAATCTGTGAATGCTTAATTTTGTTATCTATTTTATTAGTTGTATTCATCTCAAGTAGTTTTTTTTTAGAAGCTATTAGAACCTATTTATGCTCTTCTCCTCTATTGTATTAGTGTTAAGGGAATGTATTCCACACTATTGGGTCATTATATCCATCTCATTTTTTCCCTTCAAGTGGTATCAGAGCCTGGCCTATTGTGTTATCCTTGAGAGAAAGCTCGGTTTTTTGTGCTAATATTATTTTAGTGGGAGTCTTGCATTGTTGAAACTTGTTTTTCTTTGAGATGGCGAGTATATCAGGTGGATTAGATATTGAAAAGTTCAATTGCAAAAACTTTGAGTTATGGAAACTCAAAATGGAAGACTTGCTGGTGGATAGAGACCTCTGGTTAGCAGTGTCTGAAACTAAGCCACAAAGTATGATGCAAGAGGCTTGGGATCTTGCTGATAGAAAAGAAAGAGGTCTGATAAGACTAATTCTAGCCAATTCTATGCTCCTGAATGTCCATGAGGAGCAGTTTGCAGCTTCATTGTGGAAGAATCTTGGTGATATTTATCAGGGAAAGTCTCTGGTAAATAAGTTATTCTTGAGGAAGAAGTTGTACTCCTTGAAAATGGAAGAAGGTGCATCTATTGCAGACCATCTGAACTTGTTTAACATGAATGTTACTCAGCTGACATTTGTAGCTGTAAAGACTAAGGAGGAGGATCGTTGCATGCTCCTATTGTATTCATTACCTGATAGTTGGGATCATCAGGTGATGGCTATTGGCAGCACAACCACTGCATTCAAGATGGATGATGTGGTTGCTTCTCGCTTCTCTAAAGAAATGTGAAGGAATTCTTCTGAGATGGCCAAAGAGGCTCTTGTTGTTTGAGGTAGACCAAAGGAGAAAGTCAAGAAGTCAAAATCCAAATCTGCAGGGAGATCAAAGTCTCTTGGTAAAAAGTTCAAGGTGAGATGGTGGAATTGTGGGCAACCTGGTCATATCCAGAAGGATTGTAAGGAGAAGAAGAAGAAGAATGCTTCTGATGATGAATCTTCTCAAAGTGATGCAAACGCCTTCGTTACAACAACCTTGACAACTCAGGCATTGGATGGGTATGTGCAAGATCAAGATGGGCTAGAAAGTGGCAATATGATGGGTATGTGGCTGATGACTTTTTTTTTACCCGAAATTGATGAAATGAAAAGGGTTTTTAAAGGAGATTCTCATCTTTCCACCAATATAAATTATTCTTTACTTTAAATTTAATAAATTATTATTATTAATTTTCTATTGAATTATGACTAAAGTGCTAGATTTTAGGCTGATTGAAAAATATCTATAGCTTTCAAACAGTATCATATTTTTTGAATCCAAAACATGCGTCACACTCTATGCTTCGCATACTATAAGATTAAAAAATAAAAAAATGAATTTCATGAAGTTTTGACCAAGTTAAGGTGGTTATACATATGAGTCTTTATATTTTTTTTAAGTTATCATAAAAAAATTATAATTAATTATTTACTTGGAAAAAAAGTACCAAAAATATGCATCACATTGGGACATGAGTCCTCTACTTATATCTAAAATATTATCATTTTAATGTGGTTAGGGTGGTCAGACAGACACCTACTTCTTATTTTTTCCCTGAAATTTAAGTACTACTGTATTGAAATTTAATATTTTCACCAAATAGATTTTATTTTTTTGTAAATAAACCTAGTAATTTAGAAACTAAATTCAGTTTGCTACAAATTTTGTTCTTACATATTTTTGAAATAATATAGATAACCTATTCAAAATTTTATGTCAATATGCCTAACTCTAACTTTTCTGAATTTTTAACCACTTAAGGGCCATTTTTTTCCATGATGATCCTACACATACCTAGATGATGTCTGGTTGGTTGAATCAGGTGCATCCTTTCACACGACATCCAATAGAGAATGGCTCTCTAAATATGAGAAGTATGACGGTGGAAAGGTGTACTTGGAAAGTGATTCAACTTTGGAGATAGTTGGCAGAGGAAGAGTCAGAATTTAGTTTCCTGAAGGAAGAGTCAAAGGTATTGGTGGCATACTTCACATACCAGGTCTAGCTCAAAATATTCTTTCTGTCAGTAAGTTAAATGATGTTGTTGTAGAAGTTTCTTTCTCTATTAAAGGATGTAAGATGTCTAGGGGTGCAATGGTGCTAGCTAAGGGTGCTCATAGTAGAACTTTGTACAAGCTAGATGCACGTCATGTTCTTTGTAACAGTGCCTTTGTAAAGTCAAGCAATGCTACTCCAGTAGAGAAAGATGAAGACACTTCTCTATCTGTAAATGCTTTAGAGTTAAAAATCCTAGCTGAGAAGACTATGCTATGGCATCATAGACTTGGTCACATAGGTGAGAAGGGTTTAAAAACCTTGAAGAATAAAAATCTTTTAGAAGGGATTGATGATTGTAACATTAAGTCCGATTTTTGCAAACATTGTATCTATGGAAAACAACACCGTGTTTCATTTTACTTTAGTCCTCATAAATCTTCTGGTATATTGGATTATCTTCATTCAGATGTGTTTGATCCAGTTAATGTTCCTTTGTTACCGAAGTCTAGATATTATGTTTCTTTTATTGATGACTGTTCAAGAAGGGAATTTGTATACTTTCTCAAAAGTAAATCAGAAGTGTTCAGTCGGTTTAAAGAATTTAAATCTTTGGTAGAAAATCAGACTGGAAGGAAAATTAAATGTTTGAGGACAGACAATGGTGGTGAATTTTGTTTTGTAGATTTTGAAAGGTATTGCACTGATCATGGAATTAAAAGGCATAAGACAATGCCTTACACTCCACAATAGAATGGAGTTGCTGAAAGGTTGAACAGGACACTAATGGAAAAGGCAACTAGTATGCTAAGTAGTTTTGGTCTGGAGCAGAAGTTTTGGGATGAGGGTGTGGCTACAACATGTTATCTACTAAACTGATCTCCTTGCTTTGCTCTTGTTGATAAGACGCCTTTGGAAGCATGGTCAAGTAAGAAGCCCTCTTTGAGGCATGTCTGTGTGTTTGGCTGTGAGGCATATGTTTATGTGCCAAATGAAAAGAGATCTAAATTGGATAACAAGGCTGTGAAATGTATTCTCATCGGCTATGGAGTTGGTGTGAAAGGATATAAGATTTGGAACCCTATTTTTGAGAAGGTTTTGTACAATAGAAGCATGATATTTCACGAGCTAAAACCTTCAGTAAGTGATCAACAACTTGAGATTGATCAGAGTGACAAGAAGAAGGATGTAGTTGAGATTCCCCAAATTCCAGAAAGGGAAGAGCTGCATGGTGTACCTGAGACTGAGGAGAGCTCAAGTAGCTCTGGAAGTTCTGATGATGAAGAACCATAACCTCAGCCTATAAGAAGGTCTACATGAGAAAAACGACAAACTGAAAGGTATGGTTTCCCTTTGTTAAATTCAAACTGTTCCTATGCCTTAATTACTAGCACTAATGAGCCTAGGACTGTAAAAGAGGCAATCAACATGACTGATTCAAATTCTTGGCTGGAAGCCATGAATGAAGAGATGGATTCATTGAAAAAGAATGAAACTTCGGATTTGGTACCATTGCCTAAAGGGTGAAAGCCTGCTGGCTGTAAGTGGATATTCAAAAAGAAGACAGGCATTGATGGTAGTGTTGAGAAGTATAAGGCATGACTAGTTTTAAAGGAATTTTCCCAAATTGAGGGAATTGATTATGGAGAGATTTTTTCCCCTGTAGCAAAGATGACATCCATTAGTTTTTTGTTGTCATTAGAATTTGTGTATGCTTTTGAAATTGAACAGATGGATGTGAAGACAACATTTCTCCATGGTGAGCTAGAAGAAGAAATCTATATGTCCCAGCCTGAGCATTTTGTTGTGAAAGGTAAACAAAATCTGGTCTATAAGTAAAATAAATCTTTGTATGGTTTGTAACAATATCCTAGAATCTGGTACCAGAAATTTGACACATTTGTGTTGTCGATGGGATTTGTAAGATCAAACTCTGATCATTGTGTTTATCATAAGTCTAAAAATGATCATGTGCTTATTATTACACTATACGTGGATGATATGTTATTCATAGGAAATAGCAAGACTATGATATCTGATCTTAAATCTCAGTTGTCTACAAAGTTCGAAATGAAAGATCTTGGTGCAGCAAGGTACATTATTGGAATGGAGATAACAAAGGATAGAACAAGCAAAAAGCTTTGGGTCAGCTAGAGTAAGTATGTGAATAAAGTTCTGGAGAGGTTTGGTATGAACGATTGCAAGCAATTAGTTTTTCCAGTTATACAGGGAACAAAGCTATCTATTGAAGACTATCCAAAGTCTGCTACTGAGATGGAGGACATAACTAGTGTGCCATATGCAAGTTTTGTTGGCATTTTGATGTATTCTATGGTCTATACAAGACCATAGATTTCCCAAGCAGTGGGAGTTCTAAGCCATTTTATGAAAAATACAGGTAGATCACATTGGGATGTTGTAAAGAGAGTGTTTAGGTATTTGAAGGGGACTTCAGATTATGCCTTATGTTACCATGGCAATTTGGTTGCATCACAGAGAACACTCAACATTCAAGGATATGTTGATTCTGATTGGGTAGGGGACATTGACAGCAGGTGATCCACCAGTGGATACACATTCATGCTTAATGGTCGAGCAATTAGTTAGATGAGCAAGCGATGGGTTGTAGTTGCTTTATCCATGACAGAGGCAGAGTAAATGGCTACAACTCATGCCTACAAAGAAGCAGTTTGGCTGAGGTGTTTGTGTTCAAACATTGGTTTTAATGCAGGGCAGATCACTATTTTCTATGATAGTCAGAGTGCAATTTGTTTGGCAAAGAACCCGACCTTCCATGCCAGGACAAATCACATTATTGTGTAGTTTCACTTTATGAGGGACATGGTGGATGATGGAAAGGTCTGTTTGGAAAAGGTCGATACCTTGTGGAATGTTGTAGATGCTTTGACAAAGCCAGTGACCACATACAAGTTTAGATGGTGTGTAGAATTGATGGGCCTTGGGGCCTATGATAGACAATATTCTTTTTTTGAAGTCATGGGGGAGCTGGAAGTGTTCGCCAAGTGAGAGCCTGTTGAGAAAATGTGTCTCAACTTCCAGCTTGAAGCCCCTATTTTCATGCCTTGGCAAAAATTTGATGTTCTCAGCCCTTTACCGCCATACCATGTCTAGCTTTGTTATGCCTTAACCACTTTACCGCAAAAATCTATTCATGCCTTGGAAATACTACGGTGAAGGCCTTGGTAGTTATCTCATTACCACTCATAGTCTCTTCCTTCGTTGCGGTGGCCGCGGTTGGCATCTTTCGGCCTGTCTTGTTGGTCACCGCCATACCACAAGCAATTATGGCACCGACTGCGGGGGCACGGTATGACCACTAGCGCTCTAGCTGACAGTCACCACTCTATCGTGGGGTGGGTTGTCAGCCCTCGTGGTAGTGTGGTTTGACCGTCAATGGTCTCACAGACCGGTCACCATTACATCTTGGGTCTTCTCTAACCAAGCAACGGTAATGCATTGTTGTCAAAGGGGCAAGCTCAGTGACACATACCGCCTTACTACAGATGGCTTGGTTGGACATGGCAGTAGCATGGGGTATCTTCGGAAATCTCAATAAAGTCAAATGGTGAGCTCATCTATCATGGGTCAAATCGGATGGAGCTATGGTAGCACGGGAAAGTTAAGGATGAGCTCGGATGGCCAAACCACCACACCACAAATGGGTCGATTGGACTCAACGGTAGCACGGGGAAGCTTGGGTGAGCTCAACAGAGCTCACCACATTACCATAGATGGGTAGAGTTAGCTTGGCGGTGGAGCGGTAGATTCCTAGAGAGCTCAGATGAGCTCAGACCTAGTTTTGACCGAGTTGGACTTAGATTCAAATGCGATCAGTGAATAGTTGGTGGACGCATGGTAGGTTGACATCTTGTTGATTGGCGAAAAGCCAAAATGGTAAAAGTAGTAATTGCAGGCTGACTTAGGTTGGTGAATAGGACCCGATTTGGGTGGTGGCATTAATGCCTGGGTGGCTCGATGCAGGGAGATCAACATGGGCAGATCGGTTGCATTATTGAATGAGAGATTCATGAACCTGATGGTCGGCGATCAGTTGATGACATTGAATGCAACATATGACTTAGTAAGTTGAGTACAATATTGCATATGAAGAGGATTCAAACTGTATGTTATTAATAACATTGTAAGAGTGAGATAGAACTGGAAGAGGTACTATGAGCTTATCAGAGAAGACTGAACATTGTATGTAATTGCTTTAATTACTGTAATACAATTGTCTTGACTTTGTGTGGTGGGTTTTTTACCTGAAAAGGTTTTCCCACGTATATCTTGTGTCAGTCTCTGAATGCTTAATTATGTTATCTATTTTACTGGTTGTATTCATCTCATTTAGATTTTTTTGAAGAATCTAATAGAACCTATTTATGCTCTTCTCCTCTATTGTATTAGTGTTAAGGGAATGTATTCCGCACTGTTGGGTCATTAGATCCATCTCGTTTTTTCCCTTAAAAAAGATTAGCCATCAAATCTAAGACCTAATGATGAATGGTCTAGATTTAAAAAAATAAAATATAAATAAAATTTTACTTATCAACAATACCTTAGTATGTAATTGCAAGTTTGAGACACATTTTCAAAAAATTCACAATATTTAGTGGTGCTTTCAACTACATGAGAAGTTACAATAAGGGGTTATTTTTTATAAAAAATATGGTAGGTACTCATTATTGTAAGGAGGCCATCTAGCTTAAAAAATTATGTTTATATGTGGGGATAATTTTTATGTAAAGGAGTTTGATTATACATCCCATGTAAAGTGAAAAAAAATCCTAACTCCAAAGTCTAATCAAGCCCCACATATGAAAAATAAAGTGAGAGGGATAAATGGAGATGTAGGTGAAGAGAGGGAGGGTGAGAGGATATAGAGATAAGCATAGAGTTAAGGGGAGAGAGAGGTAATGTGGGAGGGATAGAGGGAGATGTAGGTAAGAGAGGGAGGGTGAGAGGATATATAGATAAGTATAGAGGGAAGGGGAGAGAGAGGTAGTATGGTATAGATAGAGTGAGAGGTAGGTAGAGAGAGGGTGAGGATAGATAGAGAGAAGTGGAGAGGGAAGGGGACAAAGAGGTTCAACCATCAAAAAATGAGGTGAGGGAAATTACCACCTAATTTTCTTGGTCATTGAATAATATCCTAAGAACCCTAATTGAATTGACCATTAACCTCACAAGGTGAGTCAATTCTAAATTAGGAGGACCTAGGAAGGGGTTTCTTTTACATTTTAGGGATTCACCACCAAGCAAATGATTGGAAAAGACAAATAAGCATTTAACCTATAAAACCTAGTTATGAAAGCTAAATGATGAATTTATGCAATAGTAAGATAGGATTTGTGTACCTAGGAAGTTTTGAGATGCGATGAGGATTCAAAAAATGCAAAGAAGCTATCCAAATATTCCAAGGAGGAAAAAGATGCCCTTATTTTTTCTTATACCACTACTATTTTTTGGGGAAAATACAAAATCCTTGGATCTTGAAATAGAATCTCAAAGAATCTCTAAAAATACCACTAGGATGAATAAGATGCCCTAGGTGGCGCATTAGTCCCTTTCTAAACTTCTAAAAACTCTAAATGTGATCGTGAGCTCCAAGGTTTGTACTTGTTTCCTCTCAAATATTTTGTTCTAAAACTTCTAGATTTGACCTGTAGGAGAGTTTCTGTGAATATGACAACTTTCTGATGCAACTTTGTAAATTTACAATCTTGCACTCCAAATGATCTTGATGTCTTCAACCTAAATCTATAATCATGAACATACAAGAGATGGAATTTTTTTTATTGTTAGTGAATGGGAGTTTTCCTTGGTTAAACCGATTGTTGGTAATGAAACCTTGAAATTAAATATAATAATGGATGGAAATGGTGAATGTACAACATGAAATATTACAACTAACCAAACCCTTGTTGTAAAGTCTGCAAACTTTTGTGAAGTGGATATCTTGAATGTAGATCTTGAATCAATGGAATGCTTGATAGATTTTGTTTGACTTTCTTGCTTGAATCAAAATCCTACATCAGAAATGTTAGCAGAAAAACACCCATGATGCAAGACTAGCCTTTGATATTATGTTTGAATCTTGATTATGGATTCAAAATTCTTGAAGAACTGCTCTTGAATGCTCTTTTGAACTCTAATTTTCTATTAGGAATGAATACTCAAGTTTCTAGATGAGAAATGAATGAATCATCCTTGCATTTATACTTATCTATGTTGAATATCCTGAAATTACATCACATCAAGTTGACATAGGAAAACATTAATTAAAGGAGGATAAATCTTTCCAGAATTTGAAATTAAATCCCAAAAATAATCCGAGGACTAAGATACCCTAGGTGGTGTCTTAGTGTCGAGGCTCAAATCTCAAGGCACAAACTTCAAAAAGGGACCTTTTCAGGTGTATTCAAAATTTGGGTCCCAAAACCTCTGGGGGACTAAGAGGCCCTAGGTGGCATGTTAGTCCCAACCAAAAAATTAGAGACACACAGATAGAATCATTAAATGAACATTTTACCTTTGATGATTATCAAGATTAACCAGAAAAATATGTAGTCTATTAGGCTTGTGGATGCAAAATAGGACCAATTAAAAGACATAAATAAGGATAAATAAAGCAAGGTGGGCCCAAAAAATTGTGAAAATGAAAGGGTATGCATTTTACTACACTACAAAGGTATAGAGAGAGGGAGGGAGAGGGAGATAGAAAAGGAGAGAGGGAGGAGAGAGGGAGGGAGGGAGAGGTAGGTAATGAGAGAGAATTAGGGTAGGAGGGATAGAGGGAGAAGTAGGTAAAGAGAGAGGGTTCATGGAGATAAAGAGAAGCAAAGAGGGAAGGTGAGAGAGAGGTAGAGAGGGGAGAGAATGTGAAGAGAGATATATAAAGATATCTAAAGGGATGGAGTTAGAGCTAGGTATACATAAAAAAGAGGGGAGACAAAGATAATTAGAGAGGGAGGGAGGAAGGGAGAGGTAGAGATAATGAGGTAGGGTGGGAGTGATATAGGGAGAGGCAGGTAGAAAAATAAGATGGGGATGGGAGATAAGGAGAATTAGAGACAAAGAGAGAGAGGTAATGTGATTAACATTCATGTCTCTACCTACCTCCCCCTCTATCCCTTCCACCTTACCTCTCTCTATCTATCTATACTCATTATCTCCCATCTACATCTTCCTCTTTGTCTACCTACCTCTCTCTATATCCCTCCCACCCTACCTCTCTATCTCTAGCTCTCCCTTTATCCTAAGTCTCTACTTCTCTATATTTCCCCTCTTTATTTCTCTATACCTACCTCACTCCATCCCTCCCTTATTTCCCCTCTCTCCATTTATATCTATCTCTTCACCCTCTCTCCTCTCTACCTCTCTCTCACTTTCTCTCTCTACTACTCTCTATCTCCACTCACCCTCTCTATCTATACTTCTCCATCTATCACTCCCACCCTAAATCTCTCTCATTAGCCACCTCTCCCTCATTCTCTCCCTCCTTCACTCTCTTTCATTGTCTCTATCTCCTTCTCTATCTCCCTCTCTTTGTACCTCTCCTCCATTCCCTCCCCACTTCTCTCTATCTCCTTGTTGAACAAGACAACTGAGGGGGGGGGGGGGTGAATCATTTTTATTAATTTTAAAATTTGAAACCCTCAATAGAAGTTATATTGAAATAAGAATAATTCATATAAACTTTACACTGCTAGTGTGAATAATCATTAAAAGAAGAAACAAAAACTAGAACCAGAAAAAGAACACTAGATTCACATGGAAAACCCAATGAGGGAAAAACAATGATGAGGATTAGCTCACAATATAAAGAATTCAAAAACCAAATACAAAGGCTCACTACTAGAAAGGATCACTATGAAGAGAGGACTCACTGTCTAATGGGGTCTCACTATCACATAATTACAAAGAAGATAGAAGAGAGTTGTTATAGAGAGAAAGATATCTCAATGAAATAGAGATTCCACCACAATTCACTCACTTTTGTAGACATTCTTGAAAGATAGAGTACACCTTCATGAGCTCACACTTTCAAATTCAAACTAATCTTCTTGAACTTACATAACACACACATATCTCAAATCTCTCAATATCTCATACAAACATCTCAACTCATACTTGTATTGTCTTCAACCTTGAAACTCTTCCAAGGTCGGCTATGCACCATTTGTATTTACATATTCAAATGAGGGTGATCCATACATATACTTAATGCAGACCTAAATGAGTCATAACATACCTCAACACAGTTTCTATGAATTTCACAAGTATTTGTTAACGTAATGTCAGCCAACAAACATGTAAAAAACATAAAACAATTAAGAACATACATCCTTAAATTAGTCCAATATTTCTACACATTAAACTTCACTTGAACACAATTTGGAGTAAGTAATAAACACTTTAAAATATATCTAGAAGCATCACAAAAAAATTCACTTGAAGAGTATGAATATTTTGCAAATTTGAAAACCCTATTATACACTGTAGCACAAAAAATCATCAACAACAACACCAAATCTAAAATCCTCTTGAAACAAGCAAGAGAGAAACCTTATCAACCTATTCTCAAAACCCACAAGTCCTAAAACAAAAATGTGGAGAAATGTGTAGAAAATGTATTCATCCTAGACCATAATCAGACACACTAAAATGAATAGTTCACATACTGGTGAAAATATCTCACACTATATGAAAATCCAGAAGTTCAAATTTTTGATATAGAAACTACCAACAATCATGAAAAACACCTGAAAACCATACACGCATAGCATCAACCCAAAATAATTTTAGAGCATAACTCAGAGCATACACTGAATACCTACATAACATTGTTTTCTCTATTTATAATATTTTCTCAAAAGCACTTAGAAACCAAGTACAAGAAACATCATTGTAGAACATACTTCACTCTAAAAAATCTCCAAAACTAGAAACATAAGGATAACTCCATGTACTCATAGAAAGTCATCAAGATCTCAACTATACATGCACAACCTACAAACCTTCTTTATTATAATTTTATTAGTATCATTGACATATACAACTCAAAACCAACTTACATGGCATTAATGACAACAAAAACGAGTTGACATCAATGACAATAGTTTCATACTTGCAACAATCTCCCCCTTTGTCATTGATGACAACACGTGATATGAAAAACCATGAAAGACAACACAACAACTCTAAAAAATCAATCACCCCTTTTCCAAAATGCTTTCTCTTTCCCTTAATTTTTCACATGATACTTTACCCCCTTTGACATAAATGGAAGAGGAAAATGATATTTTACATTGTTCTCCACATTTTTTACGAATAATATTACCAATACTGAATACGCCCCCTTAGGAGTACACCCAATGAACTCCACAATAATAACACATGACACTACCTGCTCCCCCTAAGAGGTAGCATCTCCATATTCATTTAGTTCAAGAAAGGAGGGGTAGTAACTCATAACTTCTCCTAGAGATACTCAAAAGTATCTTTAGGAAGAGACTTAGTAAATAAGTCAGCAATTTTATCCTTTGTAGGTATATACTCTAGCTTTACTTCATTCTCCATAACCTTCTCTCTCAAAAAGTGATACCTGATTGGTATATGCTTTGTCTTTGAGTGCATCATTGGATTCTTTGAAATGTTAATTGCACTTGTATTATCATAGATAATAGAGATGGGGTCATCATGCATTACTTTGATATTATTCAATTTTTGTCTCATGCATAAAAATTGTGTACAACAAGATGTTGCAACAATATAATCAACCTCTATAGTGGATAAGGAAAATGAATCTTTCTTTTTGCTTAACCATGATACCAATTTGCGTCGAATTAAGAATGTACCACCACTTGTGATTTTTCTATCACGGCCACAACCTACCCAATCTGCATATGTATCATCACTTAGTGCAAAATCAATATCCCTAGGACACCATAAGCCATGATCCAGAGTGCCTTTTAGATATCTGAATTTCCTCCTGATAGTTGCAACATGTGTTTCTTTAGGATCCTCCTAAAATATAGCCACAAGATAGACTACATGCATAATATCTGGTTTGGTAGTAGTTAAATACAATAGTCCACCAATCATTGATCTATAATTTCTTTGATCATCCTTAAGGGAATCATCATCTTTACTCGATATACAACCAGTTACCATAGGAGTTCCTACCAGTTTGGAACTATCCATTCCAAATTTCTTCAAGATTTTCTTTGCATACTTTAATTGTGAAATGAAATCCCTTTACTTGTTTGATTGATTTGTAGTCCAAGGAAGAAATTCATCTCACCAAACATAGACATCTCAAACTCTTTTTTCATTTCTTTAGCAAACATCTTACACACAGTAAATTTCGTCCAAAAATAATGTCATCCACATACAAAATTACTATCAAGATCTTTTCATCTTTAATTTTCAAATATACATTGCTATCTACAGTACCTTTCCTAAAACCTTTCTAAATTAAATATTTGTTGAATCTTGCATACCAAGCTTTGGGATCTTGCTTCAAACCATATAAATCCTATTTTAATTTGTATACCATATCTAGTTGTTCTAACAATTGGAATCTCTCTGGTTGTTCTATGTACACTTCTTCTAACTCACCATTAAAAAATGAAGACTTCACATCCATCTGGTAAACTTTAAAGTCCTTATGAGCAAAAAAAATCCAAAAAAATTCTAATACCTTCCATTCTAGTCATTGGAGAAAATGTTTACTAAAATTATATACCTTTAGCTTGTGAGTAACCTTTACACTTAAGCCTTGCCTTGTTTCTTACTACTCCATTTTCATTTAGTTTATTTTTGAAAGCCCACTTACTTCCAATTATTTTCTTGTTTGTTGGTATAGGAACTAGTTCACAAGTTTGATTTTTCTCAATTTTCATAGTTCCTCTTCCATTTCTTTCATCCAACATTCATCTTAACATGCCTCACTCACTGTCTTAGGAACAAATTCATAAAGTAGAGAATAATTTACCTCAACTTCAACAACCATGCTTCTTGTCAATACACCTTTCCTCTTATCTCCAATGATATAATCTTCTAAATGATTATTTTGCACATACTTAGGGGTTTTAGGAACCCTTTTCAGACCTTCTTTTTCTCTAATCCACACTTCTTTTTCTTCAACAACTTCTTCTACTTCTTTGTAATCAAGTTAATCTGATACATATCCATTACATTCAATTAAATACTTCAATGCTTCATCAACCTTTACATTTGTGCTTTCTACAGCCTTTCTTAACCTTTTATTGAAACATTTATAATATTTTCTTCTAGTAGAGTATCCAAGGAAAATATCCTCATCATATCTAGCATCAAAATTTCCTATCTTTTCTTCATCTCCTCTAATATAAAATTTTCTGACAAATACCTTTTGTAGACATACGAAATTAACATTATTAATTAAACATCACATTTAATCAATATTCCCTCTTTAATTAATTAAATCTAATTAATTAATTGATCTCCTATAGTTCCTGATTTAATTAAATCACATATATCTAATTAAATCACTCGTATGCATTTCCTCTCATTTGATTTAAAATAAATACAAAAATTTAAATCAAATGTCATATCACCTAAACTCCTGTTAGATCAA
The DNA here is from genome assembly GCA_007115665.2 of Sequoiadendron giganteum. Taxonomy (NCBI): domain Eukaryota; kingdom Viridiplantae; phylum Streptophyta; class Pinopsida; order Cupressales; family Cupressaceae; genus Sequoiadendron; species Sequoiadendron giganteum. The sequence continues at coordinate 504,920,925 of CM021100.1, forward strand.
TCAAATCATGATTAGTTTAATCCTAATTACATGAATCCTCTAGATTCATCCACTTGCACAATAAATCACTTATTTGATTTATTAAAACACTTATTTTCCCTCATTAACTCTCATGTTTGACCTTTTGGACAAACATAATTCCCCCCAAAAACCCTCAACCACATGCATTTATTGCCATTTTCAAATTTGAATGGGCACATTGGTCAAGACTTGCACATTCCTCACCCTCTCACACCTTGACAAGTGTCATCTTGTCATTGGCTTATGAATGATCCCACATTCATCCAAACTCACTCAATCTCTCAACGTTCAATCTATAAAAGCAAGGGTTTTCAACAACACAAATACAACAAAAATTGGAGAACACAACAACATACATTTGATGCAAGGTTACTCTCTACATGTGAAAACTAATCTTGCTCTTCATCACACCATCACTATCATCATCTTTCATTTTGGAAATTTTTCTTATCAAGGGGGTGGGAAAGGGATTTCTTTCCACATTTCAAGAGGCACGACTCCCACTATGGAATAAAGTTTGATCTTTTTTTATGCTTTTACTTATTTGTTTTTATTCTAATTTATCTTGTTGGCTTAGGAATGATCAAATATTTCATAGGGATGTTCTATTTGGTTTTCTTGATTTAACTAACAATACTAATGTTTGTTGTTTTTGAGCATTTGCAGATTTAGCATCCACAAAATGGCGCTAGAAGGAGGACCGGGCATTCATATTTCAGTTTTAGCATTCAAATTTTGATTAAGTTTCTTTGATGACTAACAAATATCAGATTTCATGTGATAAGAGGTTTCTAAAAAGCTAACATGTGTTTTTCTATATTGATACATTTTGAATACATATTTTTTTTTACCTAAGCGATAGCTCTTCCAACATTTTGGCAAGAAAATTGAAGACTACACAGAAATAAACTACATTTTATCTTTTATCTATGTATTCTTTCATTCTATTAAGGAATTTTTTCTTTGCACAATCTTACTGCTCTTATACTCATGTTTTGCATGTCTTCTTGTCTACTTTCAATAGGCAACCTCAAATCAATAGACTCACTAATGCTTTAGGAGTCTTGGCATTTGGTTTACTCTAGTCAGCTTGTGACAAGCATTTGACATTAAAATCCTGAACCAGTGTCATTTTCCCTATTGTTTCATACAACAGAGTCTTAGCCTACATACTCGATGTTGTCCACATATTACCACTACACTATTCAAACTCACAAATTTATTGCTTCATACTCGGTCCTAGTAGATTGATACTCTTTCCCACTTTGATGGATTTTTTGCAGAGAGAACAACGTCCTCACCGTTAGGAGCATCGATTATTAGTCATTTACTAGTTGCCTTCCCCATGTTTCTTATAAGATTTTGTGGCCATAGTCAAAACATTGGTCAAGCAGTCCCAACTCAAAGCAGCTTGAACTATCACCTCCACCTTTCAAAACATGCAGAGATACTATTTCTTGCAGGTGGTGCTATTGCTTTTATTCTCCATAATATTTCTTATAGTTCTGGAGGTCAATATATTTTAAGTAGACTTCTTTGAAGTTGAAAACCATCCTCTGACCTCCGCAAGCCCAATACGGCTTCCCACCACTACATTATGCTCATAATGTTATGTGTAACAATAGCAGGAAGGCTACCATTCGTTGGGGATCCCTACATGTTAATTATCAGTCTCAAACCTGAAAAAAAAGGTAGTGAATGACTAATTTCGCCCTTCATAAATGATGTCCATTCATCTTCACACACCCTACCACCAGCGTCGCTCATTGAATCAATGCTATTTATTCCATCACCAGTACTAATGGTTTGGGTTCTCTACATTTTGTGCTTGCGTACAAACAAAACACCAGTACTAATGTTGTGCTTGCATACAACAAGGTTGAACTGCATGTTGTTGAGATACAGTTTTATTTCTCTCTGACAGGCATCCATATTCTCGAGCCAAAACATTTGAAGTAGATTTCTTTGAAGTTGAAGACCACCCCCTATCTGTATTTGCCTTTTCTAAGAGCGCATTGACTCCATATCACGAGAGTCCCCACATTCCTAATACCAACAGACAATATCAACCTTGTTTTTGCTTCGTGCAGTGATAAGTCTATTTCTATCAATTATTAATCTTGTTCTCTAGTTACCACCGTGGTCACAAATAGGAACTAAATCCTATCTTTTTGGTGGTATTCACCCCATTGTTGGAGATCTGAATATTTCATGCACTTATCAGCTTATGGTGATATTACCATGCTCTGCCTACATTTGGCTTTGCTGAGATACAATTTATTTCTCTTTGAATGTGCACGGGGTTCCTCTACCATCTCTTCCTTCTGGAACAAATTCATTGAAAAATATTGAATCATAATCTGAATGGGCCTTACTATAGCAGTATTGTCCACATTACTTCTTACAGTTCTGGAGGTTTGTATGTTTAAAGTAGGTTTCTTTGAATTTGGAGATCATATGCTCCCTATGTTTTCCTTCGCTGAGATATAATTTATTAAATGTGTTTGTGGTCCCTCTCTCAGCATTTCCTTTTGGAGAAAATTCATCTTTGTCCATTAATTATCCACCGAATGAAGTAAACTCTTCTGACCAACTAGTGCATGAGCTTGACGTGCTAGGCAAGAAATTTAGGTTGGCCTTGTCCAATAAAAGTTGAAAGGTTGGCATACATAACTAGGGACACTGTGGATTGGACTTCACATTTATTCCTTTGCATTGACCTTAAACTTCCTTAAAAGTTTTCCGTTTGTTGGCTTTACTTTTACTAACTACAGTAGCTCACAAAAATCTCCAAAATCTATTTCAAGCGCTGCAATTACATTAACAGTTATTATTTGCGGTACTCCTTCCACAAAAGACATGCGCAATCTTTGAGAAAAGACTACTTAGGGGAATCTAGCTGTAGACAATAAAATGCTACACCAACCATAATTTTCCAAATGGTGGGAGTAGTATAGGGACCATGTGCTTACTCTCATACATTATGATATTTCATATTTTAAAATTTTCCATGACTTTTTGCCATGACTTTTTGTTAGTAATACTTGCCTTTAAGTAAATTATTGCAATTGGAGTACTTTCCTTTTTTAATTGGAACTAGATTTAAATGAAGTATGATATCTCTTTGACTAATATTAATGCTTTATGATTACTAGTTGATTTCCCATGTCATGATGCACATTTTCTGATTCTATTAAGGTTCATTGATTTGAGATCAATTATTAAATATTTAAGATCAATCAATAAGCTTTTTTATGTTGCTACACTAAATGCAAATATCTTACCTATATGAAATTGTTTGTCTTATCCATAACAAACTCACATTTATTTGACGTTGAAACATCAAGGTTGAAATCAAGATGGGCATTAGAAGTTGAGTATCCAAATTAAATGAAGGAACAAGGTTGTGATCAAATGAAAACAAAGACAAACAAAGTGGAGTTGCATATTTTTTTTAAGACTTGGAGAAAAAAAGAAAGCATTTTTTAATGCTTGTTTTGACAATGTAGAGCTTCCATTTTCTGTCCTTGTTTTCTGTTTTAAACTAACTCACTTTTCAATTTGGGCTTCAAATCGATCGCTGATTTGATCTTTTCAAAGTTTGTTAAAAAGAACCTTAGACATTTACTAGATTTCGTTTTGGGCTAAAATTGAACAAGGCAAATTTCACATCTCATTTGGTGCTTTTTAAAATGAACTCATCACTACTTTATGGACTTAAAATGAACAAGTGTTTGTCATGTTTTGCAATTTTTTTCACAAATTAATATCATTTAAAAATGCGTATGCGCTTCTCTCGCGCTTCACAGTGATCTTGAGAATCAAAAGCATTTTGGTGATATTAACTTGTCAAAGAGATTGCCTTCACATTTCGATTTGGGAACTTAAATCTTGCAAGTGTGAGGAAACTTATCACGAGTGTTCTCCCTTTGTTTCTAAATGAAGGTTGATCGAACTACAGATGAGTTTATTCGCTTTTATCTAACTTAGAGGGCCTGCCTTATGGGAAAAAGTACCCACCCAAGCGAACGACCCAATCGGGAACACACTAAAGCCAAGCGACTTCCAACCGGTATATAAGTGTGGATTCTTGAGGAAAGTTCAAGAATCATGAGGATTATTCCAAGGAGATGGACAGAAATGGACTCTCGTCGATGTTGGATAATCCCTCACGAATAGAATGCCCACATTAGAACCCTTTGTTTAGAAAAGGCCAAAACCTTGTATATCTTGTTGGTGCAAAAGCTCATGTCCTTTGAAGCCACCCCACGTTATACATGCGGTCTTGTTGTAGAAATGGAAGGTATGCCATGGAAGATTCATGGGTACTAATGCTTGGCTGAGCCAAGAAGTGTGTGCACTGTAAGGGGGAGCTTGTGTGGTCAAGCATTTAGCCATTTGCACAAGATATGCACAGCTGGATTTGTCCAAGTAGTAACCCAAAAAAATATTGTCTCATCATCCTAGGGTTGTACAAGGTGCTTTGAAGAGAAGAATACATTGCTTGGTTCCTAAAAACATTTTGAAAACAAACATTCATAGGACCTTCAAATTTTAAACCCCTTTTAGGAAAAAAATACCTTTGATGAATTTAAGTACTCTTGCTTTCCCGAGGGATCATATCCTTAGAGGTTTCTAGGTGCTTGGATTCTATCATTAATTTTTTTCAATAAGGTTAAACATAGGAGAATTTTGCCCTATTTTCCTTGATTTACACATAATGGACCTTATGGGATGAGAAAGAAAGTGGGGCATTAGACATATAGTTTGAAACATAAGCAAGCAAGTGTCTTTGGTAAAAATAATTCATTAAGCCAAGATAAAAATACCAATTGGATTACACATGTGTTATCTAAAATGATTGGTTTACTACTTTTACAAAAAAGCTTCAAGAAACAATCCAGAGTTGTATGCATCTATTATCAACAGAATCCCGAAATATTTGAAAGGTTTTCTTTCCTCCCATAGGAAAAAAAGCGTGTTCTTCAACACCGAGGTCCTGTAAGAAGAAGTGTTATATAGGTCAAGTCTATGATAAAATTCAATCACTTTCATCCATCTCTCAACCATCGAAATCAGTCAAAAATCACCTCACCAACAACTCTTGAAAAATTTGTAAAACATCTCTTATGCTAAACCTTTAGGCAAAATCAAAACCACTTACTTAACACACCTAGTCAAACCATCATATTATACACAAGTTTTCTCTAGGATAGCACAACTTCCTAGGTTTTACGAGTTCATCTTGTTTGGATTAACACACTTAACTAAATTATCAAATCATCACCTCGTTTGACTTAACACACTTAGTCAAACTATCCTCTTATGTACAAGTCCACTCTAGGATAACACAACTTCCTAGGGTTTACAAGTGCATTTATCACCCTTGTTTGACTTAACACATCTAGTCAAACTATCAATCCAATCACGATCAATCAAACTCCTAAAATGTTTAGAGTTTCCTTCAAAGTTTCTTCAAGAGTTCCATTCATCCATATTACTCATCTTTCATTTATCTCATCCTCGTCATCACTGCGATCCTCCAATTATCCTAGTTCTTCACTTCTTTGAACCTAAGGTTTAGACCAATCTAAAGAATTAGAGGTTCATCTCTTACATTCTTGAAAATTGATCTTGATTTTATGGTTCAAACTCAATCTCAACACAAGAGGGACATGGAATATAAACTTGATTCATCCATCCTGAGCAATTTGAGTAAACCAAACTATCCAAGTCTCACAATGCCAATTGATTATCGAAACTCACATTTATGCAACTCAAACATGGCATCATTATCTCCTCCAAACTTCAATGATATGAATGTGAGTATGCCTAATCTAAAGTTTGGAACACCTTTTCCAATGATAGATTTAAATCAAAGTCCAAATCTGCAAATCCATAAACCAAACACTCAATGCATGAGTTTTCCAAACAACATTATCCCACCAAATCCATACATGCCAAGTACAACTTTACCAAACATGACCATTTCTAGTCCACACTTGGTGAACTTTGGGATAGATATACTTGCAAATCCCCTAATGTTGTTCAAAATCATTGCAATATGTTGACGACTCTAGGTATTGATCCAAGTGAAGGTAACACCATGCAAAATCAAAGTTACCTAAATCAAGGCAATATGATTCTCAACCTTAAAAATGTTCAAAGTCAACCTATAATGCCAAATCAAAACATCATACCAAATCATGCCATTTTGCCATCGATATCGCAACAACAGGTGGCAACCATTCAAGTAATCCCAATTGTCAACACCATTCCCATTCCACCACCACCACCACCACCACTAAAATACAACATGGCCAATTCATTCTCTATCATGTTGCAAGTTTCCCACCAAAAGACACTCCAAGCCCAACAAACTGCACAAGTTGTGCAAGCGGCTCAATTAGCCCAACAAGCTCAAGCCCAACACCAAGCTTGACAGGGGCAATCAGAATTCCAGGCATTATTGCAAGCAATCCATCAACAAGTGCATCAAAAAGTAGCTCAACAACAATCCCAACAAAAGAATTGTTGGGACAATAATGACATGACCAACAACAGCTCAACAATAAACATGGGCATTACTCACTCAGCAAAGCTTGCAATAGATTCCCACCACAATTGTTGAAATCAAAAATCAAGATCAATCTATCAATAAGCACATCAAAGATGTTTCCACTTCATCCAATGATCAAATAAACATACACCAAGAGCTACTTTTCAATCATGATCAAAATCCACCAAAAATACCTAACAATGTTCAAATTCAAGAAATGTCAACATCACTTGATCCTATGGTTGAAGACATTGGTAATCTCTCTTCCATAATTGTTGAAAACAATGTTCAAGATCTTGAAGATGCTTCTACCCCATCCAATGATCAACTCAACATTCATTACGAGCCACTTTTTAGTGATCTATTTCAAGATGTGTTACAATTATTTCATCCCATTGACATAATCTACAATCCACATTTGAAGGCATCTCCATTATAGGAAACATGATTTCTTGAGCATCTCATTGTCTATCATCTCATCATCTTGAAAATCTTGCTTATCAAGGGTTGGGAAAGGACTCTTTCACATATTCGAAGAGCACCAATCCACCATAGAATAGATACATTTCATGTTTTCTTTACATCTTTGATTCGGTTTTATCATTTGTTTTTGAAGAATGTCATGTTATTCTATGAGGATGTTAGAATCATGCTAACCATTTGCAGATTTTGATGTCCACAAAATGGTGCTAAAATGGTGTCCGTCGCAGGGGCATTCATTTTTCCATCTAGTTTACATTTTAGGATTTTAGGCGTCTATCCCAATGACATATGTCTTCCCATCTAGTTAGGCATCCATCGCAGGGGCATTCCTTTGTCCATCTAGTTTCACATTTTAGGATTTTAGGCGTTCATTGCAATGACATCCGTCTGCCCATCTAGTTAGGCATCCGTCGCAAGGGCATTCGTTTATCCATCCAATTTACATTTTAGGGTTTTAGGCATCTGTCGCAATGACATCCGTTTGCCCATCTAGTTAGGCATTTGTCATAGGGGCATTCATTTTTCAATCTAGTTTACATTTTAGGATTTTAGGTGTCCATCACAATGACATCTGTCTGCCCATGTAGTTAGGCATCCATCACAAGGGCATTCGTTTGTCCATCTAGTTTCACATTTTAGGATTTTAGGCATCCGTCGCAATGACATCCGTTTGCCCATCTAGTTAGGTGTCTATCACAGGGGCATTCGTTTTTCCATCCAGTTTACATTTTAGGATTTTACGCGTCTATCACAATGACATCCATCTACCCATCTAGTTAGGCATCCGTCGCAAGGGCATTCATTTGTCCATCAAATTTACATTTTAGGATTTTAGGCATCCCTCGTAGGGGCATTCATTTGTCCATCAAATTTACATTTTAGGATTTAGGAATTCGTTGCAATGACATTTGTCTGCCCATCTAGTTAGGCTTTTGTCGTAGGGGCATTCGTTTTTCCATCAAGTTTACATTTTAGGATTTTAGGCGTCTATCGCAATGACATCCATCTGCCCATCTAGTTAGGCATCTGTCGCAAGGGCATTAGTTTGTCCATCCAGTTTACATTTTAGGATTTTAGAAATCTGTTGCAGTGACATCCGTCTGCCCATCTAGTTAGGTGTTCGTCATAGGGGCATTCATTTGTCCATCAAATTTACATTTAAGGATTTTAGGCATCCATCGTAATGACATTCGTCTGCCCATCTAGTTAGGTGTCCGTCGCAGGGGCATTTGTTTGTCCATCTTTTTCACATTTTAGGATTTTAGGCGTTTGTCGCAATGACATCCATCTGCCCATCTAGTTAGGCATCTATCACGGGGGCATTCATGTGTCCATATTTTTCACATTTTAGGATTTTAGGCATCTGTTGCAATGGCAATCTGTTTGCCCATCTATCTCATTAGCAGTCAAGTCAATTGGAGTCCGAACTACATCGTCTCTAAGCTTAAACGTAGGAAAGGCCAATCCTTGATTGGCGCTAGAGAAACCAAATCCAAAAACATTCATAAATCTCAAAAATACCAAAAACATTGGAAAATCCGAAAATCAGAACAGCCTCAAAACATTTTTCAAAACAATAAAAACATCCAAATATCTAAAAAAACCAAAATGGTGCACCCGTCTCATCTCGCTTTCTCCCGCAATAATAACCATTCCTAATAAATCAATTGTCACCTTCACCCTTTGGTGAGTTAGTCAGAAGCAAGTTTAGTAGGATCTAAAGTGAACACCTAATCGTCAGAGTCTTAAGCCTAAGTCAGTAAGCAAGCAAGTTGGTCAACTCGGAGTATCAATGGCTTATCACCCCAACCAGTCTCACCAAAACCCTGATCACTACATGTCCTAGGATGAAGCTTTCCTACAATGGACATAAGCATTAGGTACTCCACAGTAGTTTAGCCTTGGCTAGCGGTAAAAAGAACATTAGCTTGTCTATTTACTTTATCTTGGTCTTTTTGACTTATCTTATTTTGCGCTCATTCCTATGACCTCTCCATGATGCCTAAACAAAACATTTTTAGAGAGAAAGGAATGGGGCAACGATCATTATCTTTTTATCTACTGTGCTTGTTGGATATCCTTGTAAAATAACTTCATCATGCATACATTGTTTTGTTTGTAGGAAGGATGTTTGAGGTATCTTTTTGACCACATAAGAAGGCTTTCCTTTTTATATTTTGGTCTGAGATGTCTAGAATATCTGAACTACATTCTGAATAAGGTTATGTTTGTCAAGTGTGAACAAGAGTACTCCTATCTATTTGATGAGTCAAATTCCATCACACTAGGCACAACTCCATCCTGGTTCTTAATACCTTGATGCATCACACCTATGTGTGTTATCAAACATAAAGAAAGGTGTGCTCTTTTCCCATCCTTGGATAAGAAATACATCATCATCATTCATCACCATATCCAATAAAGTCTCGATGACTAGTGGACTTGTTGGACTTCTACATCTTCTTGGATTCAAGGGTTGATCCCTCTCATTCTTCTATCCTACTTCACAATAACAATGCATACATCCTATATCCACATTCATATTTTCTAACCATCCATACATCCATTTTGAACCTCTTTATCGCGAGATCAACCTCATATCAAATCTTTTCGCTCTATCTCTCGAGGGGGCAATGTACTAACGTACTTCTTTTCGCTGGGGCATCCGAAAAATCAGAATTTTTTTAATTTCGATGTCAACGACATCATTATTTGAACCAATGCAACAAGTACATTGCCTCAAAGAGGGGAAAAATGTAGACATACGAAATTAACATTATTAATTAAACATCACATTTAATCATTCTTCCCTCTTTAATTAATTAATTAATCTCCTATAGTTCCTAATTTAATTTTATCACATATATCTAATTAAATCCATCATATACATTTCCTCTCATTTGATTTAAAATAAATACAAAAATTTAAATCAAATGTCATATCACCTAAACTCCTATTAGATTAATCAAATCATGATTAGTTTAATCCTAATTACATGAATCCTCTAGATTCATCCACTTGCACAATAAATCACTTATTTGATTTATTAAAACACTTATTTTCCCTCATTAACTCTCATGTTTGACCTTTTGGACAAACACAATTCCCCCCAAAAACCCTCAACCACATGCATTTATTGCCATTTTCAAATTTGAATGGGCACATTGGCCAAGACTTGCACATTCCTCACCCTCTCACACCTTGACAAGTGTCATCTTGTCATTGGCTTATGAATGATCCCACATTCATCCAAACTCACTCAATCTCTCAACCTTCAATCTATAAAAGCAAAGGTTTTCAACAACACAAACACAAAAACATACATTTGATGCAGGGTTACTCTCTACATGTGAGAACTAATCTTGCTCTTCATCACACCATCACTACCATCATCTTTCATTTTGGCAATTTTGCTTATCAAGGGGGTGGGAAAGGGATTTATTTCCACATTTCAAGAGGCACCACTCCCACTATGGAATAAAGTTTGATCTTTTTTTTATGCTTTTACTTCTTTTTTTTGTTCTAATTTATCTTGTTGGCTTAGGAATGATCAAATATTTCATAGGGATGTTCTATTTGGTTTGCTTGATTTAACTAACAATACTAATGTTCATTTTTTTTGAGCATTTGCAGATTTAGCATCCACACCTTTAAATACTTGACAGTAGGAATCCTTCCACACCATAACTTAGACCTGTATTCTTAGTGTTGTTACTTTTTCTTGAACTCGATTGAACACATAAATAGCAGTGTGAATTGCTTCTCTCTAGTAAACTTCTAGTAACCTGCCTTTGTTCTCATTGATCTAGTAGCTTCTTGAATTGTCATGTTCTTTCTTTTAGCAACTCCATTTTGTTGAGGAGTTCTAGGGGCATACAATTGTCTTCTCATTCTACGGGACTCAAAAAACATGTTAAATTCATTGGAGGTAAATTCACTACCTCTGTCAGACCTCAAACATTTTATTTTTAAATTTATCTCATTCTCAACCATTTCCTTAAATGCCTTGAATATTTCTAATGCATCTTATTTTTCTCTAAGAAAATTAACCTATGCCATTCTAGAGTAATCATCAATCAAAAGCATAAAATACTTGTCAACTTGTAGACTTCTCAACCTTGAAGGACCACAAAGACCTGTATGAATCAATTCTAGTAGTCTAGTAGTGGATTGTTCCTTTGACCTAAAATGTTTTTCTAGCTTGCTTTCAGAATTGAGAGTCCTTGCAGACCACATTAACAAGCTTTGTAATTCTTGGTAAATATTTCACACCTTGTACTACACTAATTCTCACCATGTTGTCAAAATTCATATGACACATCCTTGAATTCCATAGCCAACTATCATTAATTTGAGAGATAAAGCAATGTCCATTAGCACCTTTAAGTTGATAGATGTTTCCTCTAGTCTTCTTACCAATAGTAATCATAGTTTTGTACCCTTTCATGATTTCACATTTTTCATCCTTAAACAAAATATTATACCCCTTTCTACACATCTATACAACACTCAAGAGATTATGTCTCAAACCATTAACATAGTAGACACCATCAGTTTTATGCTTGCCATCAAAACTGATTGAACCTATCACAAAAGTATTAGCACTAGAATCATCTCCTAACTTAACTAATCCTCCATAATATTTTTCAAATTTACCAAAATTACTTTTGTCATTGGTCATATGATTTGAGCACCCACTATCAACAACCCATTAGTTATTTTCCTCTTTAGCATGAAGAGCAAAGAACATAGTACCTTCAACTTTCTTTGGAGCAATTTCCTTCACACATATTTGTGTGTTAGTAGTAGTAGATTCATATCAAAATATCCATAATTAGAATCATCATCCGAAATACCAACATATTCATTGACATAATATGCTCTTTTGATCATCTTTCCTTTATTTTCATTACCTTCTCTATGTTTGTTTCTTTCAACTATTTTTAGACATCTTGAAGAACAATGACCTATACCACCACAACTAGAAAACTTGAATGGTATTTTACCTTAATACTTACAAGAGCCCCTTTTCATTCATCTTACAAAATTTTCTTCCACTTCATCAAGATTTTCTTCATCTGGATCTTCCACCTTCGCAGCCTTGAATGCAGTTTCTATCTTTGTTCAATTTTTCAAACCAAGATTTCTAATTTCAAATGAGGTTAGAGTATCAATCAACTGATATTTAGTATAATTATTATAATCCATAATTTCCTCTATAGAAAATACCTTTTCACTATATACATCAAGTAGAGTTCTGAGAACCTTCTTCACTATCCCAAATTAATATATATGTGCAACAAGTCCTCTCATTCCATGTACTATCTCATCCACTCTCTACATGTAGGATTTGATGCTCTTATCTTTTCCCAATTGTAGGATCTCAAATTGTGGCTCCAAGTTCTACAATTTCACTTCTTTAACCTTTTCATTTCCTTCATACATCTCTCCCAACTTATCCCAAACTTCTTTAATAGTCTTCAAATTCATAACTTTAACTAATTTAGAATGTTCAAGACTCTTTACAATAATAAACCTTGCCTTACTTCTCATTTCATGTGCTTTGATCTCATCAACATTACCTGAACCATTCACCGAAACAACATACTAGTTTAGAATATAATTTTTGATCTCATATCCTCAATATGGCAGACATCCTTCCATATTCATTTTCTAGAATGCATAGTTAGTGTCATCAAACCTAACACACTCAATAGTAATCTTTCTCACCATTCCAGACCTTCCTTAATTTGTTAAGCTCTTCTCCATGGAACCCTGCTAGATATGAATTGTTGATCAAGATAACTAAGAGGGGAGGGGGTAAATCTATTGTAGCAATTTTAAACTTCAAAACCCTCAACAGGAGTTAGATCAATAAGCATTCATATAACCTTTACACTACTAGTGTGAATAATGAGTCAAAGTAGAAACATAAAATAGAACCAAATTTACATGGAAAATCCAATGAGGGAAAAATGATGGTGAGGATTAGCTCACAAAATAAAGAATTCCAAAACCAAATATAAAGGATCACTACCACAAAGGCTCACGGCCAAGATAGGACTCACTATCCAATGAGGGATCACTACCCAACCTCCCTACCATATAATGAAAAATAAGATAGAAGAGAGTTGTTATAGAGAGAAAAATATCTCAATGCAACAAATGTTCCACCACAATTCACTATTTTGTAGACATGCTTGAAAGATAGAGTAAACCTTCAACTCACAACCTTCAGAAACTCAACACTTTGAAAATCACACTGATCTACTTGAACTCACATATCTCACATCTCTCTATATCTCAGACAAACATCTCAACTCATACTTATACAGTCTACAACCTTGAAACTATTCTAAGGTCGTCCATACACCATTTATAATTAGAATGAGGGTGACCTATACATATACTTAATGAGGACCTAAATGAGTCATAATATTTTTCTACACACTTTCCATGAATTCCCATGTAGTGCTTAGCACAGGGCCAACCAAAACCCATGCAAAACATATAAAAAATATAAGCACACGCATCCTTAACTTGACCCAATATTTCCAGACAACAAACTTCACTTGAATACAATCTAGATTAAGTAATAAACACTTTAAAATACATATAGAAGCCTCACAACAAACTTCACCTAAAGAGTGAATATTTTCTACATTTGAATAACCTTTCTATACACTGTAGCAAAAAACCTCATCAACAACAACACCAAATCTAAAATCTTCTTGAACCAAGCAAGAGACAACCTTATCAAGCTATTCTCAATCTTGCAAGTCCTGAAACTAAAATGCAGAGAAATGTGGAGCAAACACATTTCTCTTAGACCACAACTAAACACACTAAAATGCATAGTTCACATATTGGTGAAAATATCTCGCATTGTACAACAATCCAGAAGCCCAAAATTTGCATATATAAACTACTCAAAATCATGAACAACACCGCAGAACCACACAAGCATAGCATCAACCCAAAATAAACATATAGCACAACTCAAAGCATACACTGAATACCTACATAACATTGTTTTCTCTATTTATCAAATTTTCTCAAAAGCACTTGGAAACCAAGTGTACCACAAATTTTGGCACCTTAATGCTTTCTTACACTTCTAGGGTTTTTCACCTAAAAGGAGAAAGATGGGCCAAAATGCTAATAATACATTCAAATGTTACATGTTAATGGGTGTGTGTATTTGTTTAACTATGATTTATAAATGCAGTAAACTGAAAGAAAGATGACTTTTTGATGCTAAATCTAAAGAATATGAAATGTTGGAAAACACAATGTTGTATGTAAATATTTACAAAATGACCTAAAAATGTAAAATTTAACAAAAAAAAAAGCTTAAAATGAAAGAGGTGCACTTGGGTATGAGTTGCAGACATGAAGGAACTCTGAAATTCTGAAAATACTAATTTTTAAGTCTGGTAGGACACTTGTGCCAAGCTAGGCGAGCTAGTCCTTTTTTGTGGTGATGTCAAAAAATTGCTCAGGGGTTTGTTTCAGCCAAATGGGTATCTGAATCTATAGAAATATCTAAAAAATAGGCATAGAGGGACTAGGCCACCACAACTAGTGGGAGTGTCCCTTTTTCCTTTTCAGAAGATTCAAAGGGGAAATCTGTAGACCTCAACCTGCACTTCTGCTCCTGGTAATTTCCTAGATCTGGAACTACAAAATTCAGCCTATAGGTGTCTTTTTGTGGGTGTTTGTCCTACCTAACAATGATTTGTCTTCAACATGTCTTCAACCCATTGTTGAAGCCTTCCAAAATACCTTAATCTATAAACACACAAAGAGAGAGAGGAGAATGTTGATTGTTAGGGCATTGGGGCTTGCCTTGGTCAAGATCCTTTTAGATAATTAAATCAAATGATGAAACAAGATAAGAAAGTATGGAATGTAAAGTAATGGACCTCTTACGTTTCCATGATGAGATATTTTGAGTTTCAACAAAGATTCAACCCTTCAATGCCTTGGAGAGATGTCTTAATGACTTAGTATGCATAAACCCTAGCTTGCTTGGGAAGAGTGGTGAATGAAGAGTGGAGAGTGAGTGAGAGAGTTTTGAATAATGAGTCTGTGTCATTTTTAATTAGGGTTCTGATGCTTATTTATGGGAAATGCAATTAAAAAAATCCATTATTTGATCCTCAAGGCCGACATGAAGGAGAAATAAACCAAAAGCCTAACTTTTCCCACTCAAAACCTTGAAAATAGATCCAATAGGACTAGGTTGCCACCTTGGGCTGCACTTTTGGTGTATAAATGAGTGAAATCATTGGATTGCTTGATACCAACATAGCCTTAGTTATTAAAGCATTATCACAAATAAGGGAGGTGTTGGGATAGGATGGAAGACTAGATAAGGTAGTAACCATGATTTTAGTTTTGTCTGTTATAAGGTCTATACAAGAGGGATGAGAAGGAAGACAAGAAAGACCATCATGATCTTCAATGATTGTGTCTCCTTTTAGCAAGATACTTTTTTCACCAATGGGAGAGATATCAGGAGAAGAACAATCATGATTATCAATGTTTGTATCCTCTTGGGTCAAAGCTTTAGTGGATGAGCTAGAAGAGATAAAGTTCTCAAGGGCTTCATCTAACATGTCCAAGTCAACACTAATAAAGGGCTAAAGAAGGGTGTGAGTGGGTGCTTTTGATGTTGTTAGAGTGTTGTTTTTGTTTTCAAAAGAATCTGATTTAAATGTTTAAGAAATTAATGCTAAAATTGAAAATTGCAAAATTCTAATTGTCATAAATGCTATTTAAAATGGAACCAAAGCTATGTAAACTTAAAATGCAATGAAAATACATAGAATGAAATGCAACTTTTAGATTTCAAACAATGTAATTTGTTGATTGTACTAAAAAGAAAATGTTGTAAATGAAAAATGAAATTTAAGAAATTCATGAAAAGAGTTAATTTATGTTAGATGTAATGAAATGCATGTAACATAAACTCAACCAACTGATACAAATAGATAATGGGAGAAAATAGAAGCCTAAAAATAGAGGTTTCAACTGTGTAAAAGGTTGTTTGAGGGTTGGAAAGCGACTAGGTTGCCCAAGGTGGCGACTTAGTCCTGCTAAGGATTTTTTTAGAATTTTTAGACTTTTTTGATAGGTTTGGATGGTTTTTCGGTTGTATGATGCAGGCCTAAGATGAAAATGTAGATTTTTAGAAATTTTAAATGTTGTAAGATGCAAAAGATGCAACCTATATGCACTTTCACTAATGCAAAATTTAAACCATAGGATGCAATGTAAACAATGCAAAATGCAATGTAATGAAAACCTAGGACAATGATAGACTCCAAATCAGACAAGAAGGGGTAGTAAAGTCAGGTTCACCATAATGTACCACAAATTTTATGTTTTTGCGAGTGATAAAGGAATGGGTCCCCTACAACTTTCTAGGGTTTTCACCTAAAAGGAAGGGGATGGGCCAAAATGCTAATGGTGCATTCAAAGATTATGTATTAATGGGGGTGTGAATGTGTCTAACTATGATGTCTAATTACAATAAAATGAAAGAAATATGACATTTTGATGCTAAATCTAAGGAATATGAAATTTTGGAAAACACAGTGTTGTATGCAAATATTTACAAAATGACCTAAAAATGTAAATTTTAACAAAAAAGAAAACTGAAAATGAAAGAGGTGCACCTGGGTATAAGTTGTAGACTTGAAGGAACTCTGAAATTTTTAAAATACTAATTTTTATGTCTAGCAGGACACTTGTGCCAAGCTGGGCAATCTAGTCCTTTTTCGGGGTGACTGTAGAAAATTGCTCTAGGGCCTGTTTCAGCCAAATGGGTATCTAGATACATAGAAATCTCTAAGAAATTGGCAGAGAGGGACTAGGTCCTCACAACTATTGGGACTGTCCCTTTTTCCTTTTCAGAAGATTCAAAGGGCCAATCTATAGACCTCAACCTGCACTTCTGCTCCTTGTAATTTCCTAGACCTGGGACCACATAATTGAGCCTATAGGTGTCTTTTATGGGTGTTTTGTCCTAAATAAAAAGGAGGTTTCTTCAATAATTCTTCAACTCATTGTTGAAGCCTTCCAAAATACCTAAATTTACAAACACACAAAGCGAGAGAAGAAAAAGTTGATTGTTAGGGCAAGGGGGCTTGCATTGGTCAAGCTCCTTTTAGATAATTGAATAAAATGATGAAACAAGATAAGAAAGCATGCAATATAAAGTAATGGACTTATTACCTTGCCATGATGAGAGATCTTGAGTTGTAGCAAAGATTCAGCCCTTGAATTCCTTGGAGAGATGTCTTGATGACTTAGTATGCAAAAATCCTAGCTTGCTTCAGAAGAGTGGTGAATGAAGAGTGGAGAGTGAGTGAGAGAGTTGTGAATAATGAGTGTGTGTCATGTTGAATTAGGGTTATGAGGCTTATTTATAGGAAATCCACCTAAAAACATTCGTTATTTGATCCTCAAGGACAACATGAAGGAGAAATAAACCAAAACCGTAACTTTTCCCACTCAAAACCCCAAAAATAGCTCCAATGGGAATACGCTGCCACCTTGGGTGACCTAGTCCACTTCGACAGGACTAATTTTCCTAGATGGGTAACCTAATCCAACAGGGACCCTTTCGCTAGTTGAATTGTTCGAGAATGAGGAAATCGTGTTTATATGATGATTTTATTAGATATTTGATCAAATTAAGCCTGAGGATGCACAATAACATGTCATAGGGGCCAATAAATGATGATGAAAAGGGGTTATTTGGGTCCAAAATCCATAGGAAAGGGTCCAAATGAGTGAAAAGTATCAAATTCTACACTTTTTGGTTACACACCAATTACTAGAGACATCATTGTAGCACATACTTCACTCTAACACACCTCCAAACATAGCAACATAAGAATAACCTCGTGTAATCATAGCACTTCTTGAACATATGAACTACACATATATTGAAAAAGTGAATATATCAATGATGTATCAAATGTGAAAATGAAACACTCATATGGTTTCCAAGGATGGGTAGGGTAAGTAAAATTGATTTCATAATCAAGATAATAGATAAATATGTCGAAATATAAAATTAACAAATAATTTTTCATGCAAATATTTTCAAATATAAAATTAAGATCTAAATATCATAAAATTATAGATCTAAGAAACCATAGAAGAATACTAGGGTGTATAGGATTTCTTGGGTTTACTAAAATATAAAGATGTCGAAAGAGGGAAAAAGATAGAGGAAATCAAGGGATAGGTAGAGAGATAGGTCTAGAGTTTGAGAGAGACATATAGAGAGAGAGATATGGAGGGATGGGGGAGAGGTACACATAGACATACTAAGAGGTTAGAGGGATAGCCATAGAGACATGGCTAGAGGGATAATGAGAGAGAGCTTAGATTGAGTTAAGTAGAGAGGGAAGGATCGATGGAGGGGGGCATATATAGAGAAGTATATAGAGAAAGAGAGATCTAATGATAGATAAAGAGGGAGGGAAGGAGGGAGGGAGAGCTATAGAGATAGGTCTAGGATGAAAGGAGTGAGAGTGAGAGAGATAAGTATAAAAAGAGAAAAGGAGAGAGGGAAGGAGAGAGGGTTGGAGAGGTAGATAGATAAGTTGAGAGCTCAATTTATTGAGAGAGAGGTCTAAATATGAAAAAATAGAGAGGGAGGAACGGAGAGAGAGATATGTAGAGAGATAGGTCTAGAGATCATGTGAGAGAAAAATATAGGGGTAAGTGCAACAATTTGTGACACGAAAATGCCTCTTAGTATGCTACCTTTTTTTAAATCAATAGAGTTTAATGTTCATGAGAAAATGAAATAGTTACACTCAAAATTTGAAGATACAAAAAAAAAAGAGTCGTAGTGCTCTGAATCTATTTCCTAAGCTAGTATTTTGTTTGAAAATAATAAAGATTAAGGGTTTCAAAAAGGGTGACCCAAAATTGGTCGTATTTTAAAAAAAAAATAGCATATTAACATCTCAGGGCTGCTCTCTTTTTATTAACTTTTTTTTCGAATTTCAAAAATCAAAATGGTTAGAAATTAGCTAACACCATGTAGTTTATCCTAGTTCTTTCCACTCATTTTATAATGAATATATAATATTATATGAATTTTTGAAGTAGAAATATCCTAAAAAGATCAAATTTGAGCTTTCTCCACCCTAAATTTTTTGAAAACTAATTGAAAATCAGTTTTTCATTACATGTAGAATGGAGTCTAGTTTATAAAAGTGTAAATTGTTTTAAACTTTGATGAAAATATATGCTAAAACTAGCACATGTTTGTTTTTGACAAAACATGGAGGAACTAATAAAAGAAGTTATGGATGAAACCTTTAACATAATCAAAATGTTAAAAAAATTATATAGTTATGTAAGTAAGAGAGAGCCTAACGTCATCACGATTTTCTTATAGACTTGCACTAAAAGATGTCTAAACCTAATAGTCGACATAATAAAAAATGAGTGAATTTTCATTACCCTCTCATAAAATCACATACTTGGCATGAAATTTTCATGAAACACTTTGGGTTTGATGCCCAAGGTAAAATCTAACCCTTTGGGTTGGTATATCTCAATGTTGGTCACTTGGAAAGCATCAAATTTGGTGCTCGCCAAATGAGTTGCATAATTTGGTGAGTGCCAAATTTGGCACTAGCCAAATGAGTTGCATGATTTGGTGAGCACTAAATTCGGCACTCACCAAATTTGACGCCCACAAAATTTGGCACTCTCCAAATTTGGAACTCACCAAACCTGGCGCTCACCAAACTTGGTGCTCACCAAATTTGGCGCTCACCAAATTTCATGCTCACCAAATTTCATGCTCACCAAATTTGGCGATCACCAAAATTTGGCGCTCACCAAATTTGGCGCTTAGTTGATTGTGTTGATAATCACCAAATTTGGCACTGAATGTTGGTCACTTAGAAAGCATCAAATTTGGTGCTCGCCAAATGAGTTGCATAATTTGGTGAGTGCCCAATTTGGCACTAGCCAAATGAGTTGCATAATTTGGTGAGCACTAAATTCGGTGCTAACCAAATTTGGCACCCACAAAATTTGGCACTCACCAAATTTGGTGCTCACTAAACTTGGCTCTCACTAAACTTGGCGCTCACCAGAATTGGTGCTCACCAAATTTCATTCTCACCAAATTTGGCGATCACCAAATTTGGCGCTCACCAAATTTGGCGCTGATTTGATTGTGTTGATATAAAAACTAACTTTTAGTTGATTGTGTTGATATATAAATTAAATTTTATGTCTCTTTCTCTCTCTCTCTCTGCCACTTTAATAAGCCTTGGAGTTTATAATTTATGATTGATGATGGATAGTTGAGGTTTTACCTTTCACTCCCACTCTGCCTCCTTCCCTCTTAAACAATACTTACCCTATTCTCTCTCAACCCTCTTTAGGTCTCTCCCACCCTCTCTACCTTGCATTCCCTCCATAGGGTTTAAGCATCGAGGGTTGGGGGATTAGGGTTGAGGATTTAATGTATAGGGTTGAGGTTTAAGGGCCGAGGGATTAGTTTTTAAGGATTGAGGGCTTAAGGTTTGAGGGTTCAAGGTTGAGGGTTTAAGGGTTGAGGGTTTAGGGTTTAAGGGTTGAGAGTTTAATGGTTGAGGATTTAGGGGTCAAGGGTTTAAGGGTTGAGGTTTGAGGGTTTAGGGATGAATATTTGGGTTGAGGGTTGAGGGATTACAATTTAAGGTATAGGGTTGAGGGTTTACTGTATAGTGGGTATGTGCAAGATCATGATGAGCCAAAAAGTGGAAATATGTAAGTGATATGGTGGCCCATGTGGCTAAAGACTTTTTTTCTTACCTAGAATTGATGAAACAAAAAAGTGTTTTTAAAGGAGATTCTCAACTTTCCACCAATATAAATTATGATTTTCTTTGAATTTAATAAATAATTATTTTTCATTTTCTATTTGAATTACGACAAAAGTCATAATTGATAGGCTAATTGAAAAACATCTATAGCTTTTAAATGGTATCACATTTTTTGAATATAAAATATGCATCACATTCTATACTTTCCATACTATAGGACTAAAAAAAATGAATTTTGTGAAGATTTGACCATGTTAAGGTGGTCAAACATACGAGTTTTTATATATTTTAAAAGATGTAATAAAAAAAATATAATTAATTATTTACTTGGAAACAAATTACAAAAAAATATGCATCTCATTTGGACATGAGTCTTCTACTTATATATAAAATATAATTAAAAAAATATTATCATTTTATTGTTGTTAGGGTGGTCAAAAAGACACCCACTTCTTTTTTTTCCCCTAAAATGGAAGTACTACTCCATTGAAATTTCAAATTTTCACCAAATAGATTTTTTTAAAAATAAACCTAACTAGTTTAGAAACTACATTCAATTTGACACAAATTTTATTCTTACATATTTTTGAAATAATATAGATAACTTATTCAAAATTTTATGTCAAGTTGCCTAACTCTGATTTTTGAATTTGTTTTGCCACTTAAGGGCCTATTTTTTCCATGATGATCCTCCACATACCTAGGGTTGAGGGTTGAGGATTGAGAGTTGAGGGTTTAATGGTCGAGGTTTGATGGATTAAGGGTTTAAATTTTGAGTGTTGAAGGGTTGAGGGTTGATGTATTGGGGTTTAAGGCATAGTGTTGAGGGATTAGGGTTTAAGGGTTGAGGGTTGTGGAATTAAGGTTTAAGGTATATGGTTGAGAGATACATGTATAGGGTAGAGGGGTTAAGGGTTGAGGGTTTAAGGTTTGAGGGTTTAAGAGTTGACGGTTGATGGATTAAGGTTTTAGGTATAGGGTTGATGGATTAGGGTTTAAGGTTAAAGGATTGGGGGATTAGGGTTTAAGGTATAGGGTTTAGGGACTAGGGTTGACAGTTTAATGTATAGGGTTAAGGTAGAGGGTTGAGGGTTTAAGGGTTAAGGATTGAAGGTTGAGGGTTTAAGGGTGAAGGGTTGAGAGTTTATGGATAAGGATTAGGGTTGAGGATTGGGGGATTAGAATTTAAGGGCTGAGGGTTGAGGGATTAAGGTTGAAGGTGTATAACAAGACAATAAAGAGGGGGGTGAATCAGTTATAGAAATTTTAACCTTTAAAACTTTCACCACAAGTTAGATCAATAACCATTCACAAATCCTTTACTCTAATAATGTGATTAATCATGTTAAGTGTAGAAGAAGAAAAAATAGAAGTAAAACCATATAAAATAACACCAGATTTACATGGAAAACAAAGTGAGAGAAAAAAAATGGTAAGGATTAGATCCCAATATAAGTAATTCCAAAACCAAATACAAATGCTCACTACCAGAGAGGCTCATTTCCAAGACAAGACTTACTTGTTCAATAAGGGTTAACCACCTAGAGGGCTCACTACAATAGAATTGTGAAGAATATAGAAGAGGATAGTTACAAAGAGAAAACTATCTCAATGCAACATAGATTTCCAACAAAATTCACTCACACACTTTTAGACTCACACAAAAGATGGCAGATGCCTTAAGCTCACTACCTTTGGAACCCTAACAAGAAATTCACACTGCACTGCTCAAATTCACATTACACACTCTTTTTTTCATCTATCTCACATCCAGCTTGCTTGCATTCATCTTTCACAAACATATCAACTATTACTTATACCTTGTTCAACCTTGAAACTCAATCAAGGTTGGCCACACATGATTTGCATTTACAAATTAAAATGTGGTCGCCAAAAAATTATATGGTAGGATTAGAATGAGGGTGACCAAAACACATACTTAATGATGACCTCAATAAGTCCCAACATGCCTCAAAATGCTTCCATAAAATTCAAGAGTAGTGTTAAACACAAGGTTAGCCAACACTAGTGTAAAACACAAAAAAATTAAGTACACACATCCTTAGATTGATCTAATCCTACCAAATAGAAAATTTCACTTGAACACGACCTCATCATCGTACTCTTAGAACCTAAGTCTTGAAACATGTATGGAGAAATCCATGGAAACTACATTTCTCTTGAACCTTGTCCAGACAAACCAAAATGTACAATCACATACTAGTGAAGATATATTGCATTGTACAATGATCTAGAGGCCCAAGTTCTAGATACAAAAACTACCAACAATCATGAATAACACTTCAAAAACACACCAACATAGGAACACATGCCAAAGTAAAACCTAGAGCATACAAAGAATAGCTGGAAACCTTCTTTATTACAATTTTATCAATATCCTCGACATATACAACCAAAAACCAAATTCCATGACATTAATAACAATAGAAACTAGTTGATAACTATTGAACTAGTTGAATCAATGAAAACATCTTCATACTTGCAACAATCTACCCTTTTTCATTGATGGAAAGACCTAATGTGAAAAAACCATCAAAGATAACACAAAAACTCTGAACCATCAATCTCTAGGATGCTTTCTCCCCCTTACTTTTTCACATGATACTTTCTCCCCATTTGACATCAATTGAAATGGAAAAATATATTTTACATTGTTTTACCCTTTGACATAAAGAAAATTACCAATATTGAATACTCCCCCTTAGGATTACACCCAATCAATTGCACAATTACAATATAAGACACTGCCTACTCCCCATGAGAGGTAGCCACCAAAAATTAGTCTAGAAGAAAGATAGATCCATAGATCCATCAGACTAATGGATCTCCATCTACATCTAGTTCAAGAAAGGAGGGGAAATAACCCCTAACTTCCCCAAGAGATACTCAAAAGTATCTTTAGGAAGACCCTCAGCGAATATGTTAGCAATATGATCCTTTGTAGGTACATACTCGATCTTTACTTCATTCTCCACAACCTTCTCTCTCAAAAAGTGATACCTTATTGATATTTTGTTTTTCCTTGAGTCCATCATTGGATTCTTTAAAATGTTAATTGCACTGGTATTATCATAAAAAATAGAGATGGTATTATCATACATTACTCCAATATCATTCAATTTATGTCATCCACAAAACTTGTGTGCAACAAGATACTGCATCAATATACCCAACCTTTGTAGTGGATAAGAAATTGAATCTTTCTTTTTCCTTAACCATGACACCAATCTGCAACCAAGAAAGTATGCACTATCACTTGGACCTTGGTTTTATTAACACAACCTACCCAATATACATCTATTTAAGCACTTAGTGTAAAATTAGAATCCCTTGGATACCATGAGCCAAAATTCAGAGTGCCATTTAAATATTTTTATATACTCTTAACAATAGAAAGATGTGTTTCTTTAGGGTCTTCTTGAAATCTAGCCATAAGAAAATTTGCATGCATGAAATTCAGTCTAGTATAAGTTAAATACAACAATCCTGCAATCATTTATCTATATTTGCTCTGATCAGCCTTAGGTGAATCATCATCTTTACTCAATTTGCAGCTAGTCACCATAGGAGTTCATATTGGTTTGGAACCATCCATCCCAAACTTCTTCAACATCTCTTTTGCATACTTTGACTGTGAAATAAATATCCCTTTTTATTTTTGAATGATTTTTAGTCCAAGAAATAAATTCATCTCAGTAAACATAGACATGTCAAACTCTTTTTTTCATTTCTTTAGCAAAACATTTTGCACATTGTTTCATTTCCTCCAAAGATATTGCCATCAATATATACATCTACTATCAATATTTTGTCATTTTTAATTTTGAAATACAAATTGCTATATGTTGTACCTTTGCTAAAGCCTTGTTGAGTCAAGTATCTATCCAACCTTGCATACCAGTCTCTAGGAGCTTGCTTCAATCCATATAAATACTTGTTTAATTTGTAGACCATATTTGGTTGATCTGACAACTGAAATCCTTGTGGTTGTTCCATGTATACTTCTTCCAACTTGCCATTCAAAAATGCATACTTTACATTCATCTAATAAACTTAAAAATCCTTATGAGAATTTTTTTTTTTAAAACATTCTGATAGCTTCCATCCTATCCATTGGAGCAAAAGTCTCCTCAAAATTTGTTCCTTCTACTTGTGAGTAACCCCTATAAACAAGACTTTCCTTATTTCTAACAACTTCTCTGATCTCATTCAACTTGTATCTAAATACCCATTTTGATCCAATTATTTTTTTATCTATTGGTCTAGGAACCAATTCCTAGGTTTGATTATTCTCAATCTGCATAAGTTCTTCCATTGCTCTCATATAATGCTCATGTTTACATGCTTCACTCACTATCTTAGGTTCTATAGTAGAAAGTAAACACAGATTTATTTCAGCAACAACAACTCTACTTCTTATCAATACTCATTTTAGATCTTGTCTCCAATGTTTTAATCTCCTTAATGATTCTTTTGAACATATTTAGGTGTCTTTAGGGACACCACTAGAGCTTTTGATTCTTCATGAATTTTTCATTTATTTTTCATCAACAACTTCTATTTCTCTACAGTCAAGCTCATTTAATACATATCCATCAACTTCAATTGAATTATTCAATGCTTCATCAACCTTAAAATTTGTGCTTTCTACAATATTTCTCAACCATTTATAGAATCACTTGTAAGATTTTATTCTAAAGTAGTATCTAAGAAAGATACCCTCGTCATATATTCCATCAAATTTTCCTGAATTTTCTTCATCTCTTTTGATATAACATTTTCTTAAAAAAAATTTGAAATACTTTACAATAGAAATCTTTCCATACCACAACTCATAGGGAGTCTTAGTGTTGTTGGATTTTTCTTTAAATTGATTAAACACATAAAAATCAGTGTGAATTTATCCTCTCTAGTAGATTTTTGGTAGACCTACGTTAGTAATCATTGATCTAGTAGCTTCCTGAACCATTATGTTCTTTCTTTCAACAAATCCATTCTATTGAGGAGTTCTTAGAGTAGACAATTTTCTTCTTATTATATGTGCTTCACAAAACATGTTAAACTCATTGGAGGTGAATTCTCCACCTTTTTCAAACCTCGAGCATTTAATTTTCATATCCATTACATTTTCAATCATAGCTTTCAATTTATCTAATCCATCATATTTTTCTCTAAGAAAAGTAACCCATACAAATCTAGAGTAATCGTCAATAAAAAGCATAAAATACCTATCACTTTGTAGACTTCTCACCCTTGTACCTAACCAAAATTATTTGTATGAATCAAATCCAGTAGTTCGGTAGTAGATTGTTCCTTTGATCTAAAGTTTCTTCTAGATTGATTTTCAAATAGACAATCCTTGCAAACAACATTAATAGGCTTCATAATTATTTGTAAATATCTCACAACTTGTACAACACAGATTCTCACCATACTATCAAAATTCATATGACACATCCTCCGATGTCATAACTAACTGTCATTAATCTGAGACATAAATAAATGTCCATCTACACGCTTAAGTTGAAAAATATTTCCTTTAGACTTCTTTCCTATAGAAATAATTATTTTGGATCCTTTCCTTATTTCACATTTCTCATCCTTGAACACAAGATTATATAATTTACTATGCTTTTTTCCAACACTCAAAATATTATGCCTTAAACCCTTAAAAGAGTAGATATCATCAGTATTATGCTTTCCATCAAAACTGACTGAACCTATCTCACAAATCTTAGTGCCATTATCATCTCCAAACTTAACTAAGCCTCCATAATATTGTTTAAGTTTAATGAAATTACTTTTTTCACCACTCATGTGATGTGAACAACCACTATCAATAGCCTAGTAGTTATTTTCTTGGTTAGCATGAAGAGAAGAAATCACATTAGCTTCAACCTTCTCTAGAGCACTTTCCTTTAGTGATCTTTCAGTGTTAGTAGGAGTAGATTTATCTTTTATAGCCAAGAACAAGAATTTATTATCATCAAAATCTACATAATTAGATTTCTCATTAAAAAACACCAACATCTTCATTCACATAATATGCTCTCTTGATCATCTTTCCTTTATTTTCTTTGCCTTCTCTTTGTTTATTCCTCTTATCTCTTTTAGGACATCTCGAAGCATAATGACCAATTCCTCCACAACTAAAATGTTTGAAAGGTAACTTACCTTGATACTTACTAGAGCCCTTTTTCATTCTTCTTACAATGTTAGCTTCCACTTCATTGAATTTCTCTTCATTCAGATATTCAAATTTTGCAACCTTGAAAACAATTTATATCTTGGATCCATTTCTCAAGATAGAATTTCTCATTTCAAATGAGGTTAGAGTACCCAACAACTAATCCTTAGTATAGGTATTATAATCTACAAATTCCTCAATAGAACACACCTTTTCATTATATTCATCAGGGAGAGTTATGAGAATCTTCTTTAGTATCCTGGATTCATCCACTATTGCACCAAGTACTTGCATTCCACCTACCAAATCATCCACTATCTATACATAGGATTTAATGTTCTCATCTTCATACATTCACAACATCTCAAATTGTGCTTCCAAATTTTTGCAACTTTTCTTCTTTAACCTTTTCATCTCCTTCACGGATCTTTCCCAATGCATACTAGACCTCTTTAGTAGTCTTTAAATTTACAACTTTAATTAATTATGAATGTGGAAGACTATTTTTTAGAACAAATTTTTCCTTATTTGCTTCATGTGCCTTGATTTCATTAGCAGTACTCGGACCATTAGCCAAAGTAGTTTATGGAGTCTTATAGGATTTCTTAGCATCATATCCACAGTATTCTAAATATCCTTCCATCTTTTCCTTCAAGAAAGTGTAGTTGGTTCCATCAAACTTATGGCACTCAATAACCATCTTGTTCGCTATCTCATACCTTCCTTAAGTGGTTAAGCTTTTCTCCAAGGAAAAAAGATTTGATACCAATTGTTGAACAAGAAAACTGAGAGGGGGGTGAATCAGATGTCAGATGCCTTCAACTCACTACCTTTGGAAACCTAATAATAAATTAAAATTGCACAACTTAAATTTTCATTACACACACTTTTTCACAACTATCTCACATATATCTTTCTTGCATTCATCTTTCAAAAAATATCAACTTGTACTTATACCTTCTTCAACCTTGAAACTCATCCAAGGTCATCCACAAATCATTTTGCATTAAAAAATTCAAATTAGCTTAGTGCCATAACCTTCTACAATGGAATTAGAATGAGGGAAACCCAAAAAATTACTTGATGAGGACCTAAATAAGTCCCAACATGCCTCAACATGCTTCGAAAAACTTTTTGAGTAGTGTTAAACAGAAGGTCGGCCAACACTAGTGTAAAACACATAAAACAATTAAGAAAAAGTATCCATAGCTTGATCCAATCCTTCTAGATAAAAAAATCACTTGAACATGACCTCATCTAGTTACTCTCAGAACCAAAAGTCCTGAAACCAACTTACGGATAAATCTGGAGCAATTACATTTCTCCCAGACCTCTGCTAGAAACACCAAAATGTAGTCACATACTAGTGAAGATATATTGCACATTATAATGATCCAAATACCTAAATTTTGGATACAACAACTGTGGACATCAAAATATGAAAATGGTTTTAAAACTCTAACACGCACATTATTAGCATGATTATCATTTCAGAACCAAACAAACATTCAATATCCTTATGGAATAATACCTCATGCTTCAAAATAAAACAAATGACAAAAAAGATCAAAACATATAAAAAAGACATGAAGTATACCTATTCCATGGTGGATTGGTGCTACTCTTTGTGTAGAAAGTAGCCCTTTCCCAACCCTTGACAATCCAATGATGATGATAAAATGCTGTGAAAAGTGGAAAAAATTAGCTCTCCATGTGAAGAGAGTAACTTTGCATGATGTTGTGGATGTTTGAAATGAAAGATAGCCTCTCCATTTATAGAAGAGTTTGATGAGAGAAGAAGCAAAGTTGAGGAATGTGGGACTAATCCTCAACTGATAGGAAGGAGCCACTTGTCACCATGTGAATGGGCCAAAGTTGTCCAAGTTTTGGTCAATCTGTCAATAAATGACATTAGGTGGCCTTTTCAAATTTGAAATTTGACTTGTTGGAGGAAGGAAAAGGGGTCTTAAATGCCTAGTGGGGGACATGTAAGAGGGGAGTTAATGCTATGTTGGAAGGGACACGACATTTGAGAGGGAAATTCAAATTGGAGGAATATTCCCTAAAAATGCCATGTTGAGGGAAATTAGAAGATTTAATAAATCAATTAAATGATTTATTTGTGCAAGTGGGTGGGTTAGTTAAGAGTTTAGATTTGACTCAAGTTGAGTCAAAAGCTAGAGAATGGGTGATTACGATTAGAGGTTAATTAATTCAGATTAATTAACTTGGAGGATTTTAGGGGTTTTGATATTTGATTTAAATAATTTTGATTTATTGAATCAAATAAGAACTTAAGGACTTAATTAAATAATTTGATTTATTTAATTAAGTACGATGAAGCTAGGGAATTAATCAATAAATTATTTTAATTGATTAATAGAAGAATTTGATGTTAATTAGAGCGGATGTCTATTTTATGTGTCTACATTTTCCCCCTCTTTGAAGCAAAGTACTTGTTGCATTGGTTCAAAGAATGATGTCGTAGACATCGAAATTTAAAAAATTTCTAATTTTTTTTCGGATGCCCCAGTGGAAACAAGTATGTTAGTACATTGCCCCCTCATTAGACTGAGCGATAAGTTCAATTTGAGGCCAATCTCACGAAAAAGAGGTTCAAAATGGATGTATGGATGAGATGGATCATGTTGTCCTATGATGATATGATGTGATTATGCAGAATGAGAGTGCAAATGTAGGATGGATGCATTATGTTAGCATGAAAGAGGATGGAATAATCAGAGGGATCAACCCTTGAATCCAAGAAGATGCAGAAGTCCAACAAGTCCATTAGTCGTCAATACTTTATTAGATATGATGATGAATGATAATGATGTATTGCTTATCCAAGGATGGGATAAATAAAGAGCATAACTTTCTTTATGTTTGATAACAAACATAGGTAGGATGCATCAAGGTATAAAGAACCAGGATGGCGTTGCACCTAGTGTGATGGACTTTGACTCGAAAATCAGATAGGAGTCCTCTTGTTCACACTTGACATGCAAAAACTTGCTAGGACGAAACTAACAAAGCAAGTATTCACCAAGTTATATTACAAGAATGTCCAACAACCACAATAGACAAAAATATAATGACAATTGCCCCATTCCTTTCTCTCTAAACCTATTTTATTTAGGCATCATTGAGGGGTCCTTGGAATGAATGCAAAATAAAATAAATCCAAAGAAAATATAAAGTAAACAAACAAGATGATGTTATTCATACCACTAGCCAAGGCTAAACTAAGGTGATACCTAATGCTGATGTCCATCATAGTAAGTTCGCATTCCTAGGACATGTTGTGATTAGGGTTTTGATGCGATTGATTGGATGATAAGCTATTGGTACTTTGAGTTGACCAACTTGCTGACTTACGGATCTAGACTTGAGAATTTTGATGATTAGGTTCGCACTTTTGGACCTACTAAAATTTCTTCTGACAAACTTACCAAAGGATGAAGATGACGATTGGTTTATTATGAGTGATGTTTATTGCGAGTGAAAGTGAGATGAGACAGGTGAACCATTTTAGGTTTTTTCAAATGTTTTGAGGTTGTGTTTGGTCTTTTCAAATGTTCTACAAATGTTTTTGGGTTTTTTATGATATTTTATGAATGTTTTTGGATTTTGTGTCTTGGGGGCCAATCAAGGATTAGCCTTGCCTATGTCTAAGCTCAGGGATGACATAGTTCAGATGACAATTGAATTGATTGTCAATGAGATAGATGGGAAAATGAATTGCCATTGAGATGGATGCCTAAAGGACTGACCTAAAATGTGAAATAAATGGGCAAACGGATTGTCATTACGATGGACGTCTAAAGGACTAACCTAAAATGTCTCGGGGGATGATCAAAGATCAACCTTGGCTATGTTCAAACTTAGAGATGATGTAGTTCAACATGATGATGCCACTTTTTGATTTGTTTTAATATTTTGAGATGTTTTAGATTTTTTTTTGGATTTTTTGATGTTTTCGATGATTTGGATAGGGATACGTGATGATATCAGTGCTCTATTTTGGGATTTTGTTGAAAACCAAGCTAGGGTTGATTGATCAAATTGATGGATTGATGATGATAAAATTGTTGAGGATACACGACAATGCAAGCATAGTGTTAAGCAACACAAGTATTGGGAAGGATATCCCGAGATGATGATGGATTGGATTTGACTGATCCAGATTGATGAAGCTTGATCTAGAACAAAATTATTTTGATTATTTGATGCGACATTGATACACACATTAAATGTGACTGATAAAGATTGTTTGGATGGATCTTTGATGAAAGATAAAGCTTGATAAGGAACATCATCTTGTCAAAAGATGCCATGGGCTAGTGATTTGGATCCTTGGCTCACAAATGCTTCATCAATTTGATTTCATGTTTGCCAATGTTCTGATCACCACATAAGTTTAGAGGATATAGATAAAGATTTATTCTTGAAGAAAGATGCAAATATCTACCCCCAGTATCTAGCAATGCAGGGAATCATGGATGGATGTTTGGGTAGGTATATGAATGGATAGATATGGTAAGAATGCACAAGATGCCAAGGATTATCTTGCGATAAGATAAGGTGTTTGAACAGAGGATGCTCATTTTGATAGCACTTTAAGGATCAAATAATGATAGGATCAATGAAAATGATCCATGTCAGGATGTCTACCATAAGCAAGTGTGAAGTCTACACCAAACTTGGTCAAGATCAAGATAAGGAAATGGGTTGGATAAATGATTCATGGATGAGCGAATAGTATGGATGGAATGTCGGCTTTATTATGGATGTGATAATATGCTTTCAATTGAACTGGCACATGCAGATGTTTGATTGTACACATGATGCTTGTTTTCCAGGTTTTCATCATGGTACCTATCGAAAGCGTCACCAAAGTGGTTTTCGATATAGGATGATTTTTTTCTTTACTGTTTTCAATCGCTTTTCAGATTTTTTTTTGTATTTTTTGATTATTTTGGAAGATTTTAATCTCATTTTGAACCACCTGGTGGTGTTGACATCGATGTTTTTTTCATAATGTGCCAATGATATACTTCTTGAAGAAGTTTCTTTACCAAGATGCGTGCACTTGAATGCAACTTTTGATATTTATGATCTACTTTGCTGACATCGAAGTTAACTTTGTCTTTGTGTACACATCACGATAGAGTGCCTTCTGAATCCTTATGATGAAGGGTCGTTGCCAACACATGGTCAATGTAAGAATTGGGTATCATGTGTGGATGCATGGATGGTTGAGTGTGTTGAGGAATATGAGATGGATTGGTTGACAGTTTGGAACCTTTGACTCTCCAAACTTGGGAAGATGAGAAACGATGGGTGGATATGGAAGTGTGCATGGAATTAGGACCAACTTCTTGATACACTTTCTATATTTTTTGAGAAGCTTTCTTTTTCCTTTCTCGACATCTTTGATGGATACTTTTCCCTTTTTAATTTTTCCCCATAGTTTCTTTGACTAATGGAGTTTGATAGGGATTATCTTTCTTTGTATTTTTTGGTATCCATATATATTTGATTTGTCTAATATGCTTCTTAGCTTCTTTTTCTTCTATGAAATTTTTCATGCTTTGATTCAAATCTTTCTCTTGATGTTGGTCCCAATTTATGGATGGGGTGATGGGTGGAAGAATATTCATGATGTGGCGGGTTGTAGCATTGGCATTGGTTTCATCGTAAGGATTCTTCATGCTCTCTATGTTGGCTTTTGCTTGAGACTAAGATGCCCCTAGTTTTAGAGAGGTATTACTGATATGTGTAGATCCCTTAACTGTCGAATAACCAAGACCTTGATACTTAGGATTGCCAATAATCTGCACTAGTTCCAGGATACCTTGTTCATGAAGGCCTAATCCTCTGCCTTGATAATTCATTTGTTCAAAAAAATTATTTGCAATAGGATATAATTTACCTTGGGGACAAGGTGCTAGTCCTTATCTACTCTGTCGTGGATCTTCAAAGGTGATAAATTCTTCATTGATAAGATAGCTTTCCCTAAGAAAGGTAAGTCATCCAAGTTTATATGTGATAGGATCCTTCATATGTGGGATAAATTCCTGATTGATCTCTTTGGATTGATCTTGTGAGATATTAGATTGTAATGCTTCTTCAAGAAGTGTTGATGATTCATTGTCCCCATAAAACTCTTCCTCATGATTCATTTCATGGGATATTTCAGATTCATGACTTTTGTAGGAGCCTTCTTCATTACCTATTTTTGATATGTCTCCATAGGATGTTTCTGATTTACAACTTATGTAGAAGCCTTCATCACGATATCTTTCTGATATGTCTCCAGATTTTTCTATATCTTGGTCGTTTGAACAAATGTTAAGAGTACGAGAATCTTGTTCCTTGGTAATGATGTCAAGAGTATGAGACTCTTGTTTTTGAATGAAGATCATCTATGTGTCCATCCAAAGAAATCATCTCGTGGGTAAATGGAGGAATATGTGTTATATGGATATGATCATCCTTTGCGACATCTTCTATAGATAGAAGAGTGCCCATTAGATCATTGTAGTATCTAAGAGATACAAATTCTTGATCTAAACTAATTCTGGAAATGCTTTCAACATTTTTTGGATCAAGTTCTTGACATGGGTCAATTTCTAGGGATGGATTGTGTACAAGGGATTCTTGGACATTGTTATTAGGAATGGGAAGTGGATAAATATCAAATTGATCTTTGAGGATTCCTTCACTATCCACAATCATGAGGTCGAGGGATGTTAGTATTGATGGCACTCTTAAAATTTTCAAATTTGAAATGCCTATTTTAAAATTTTGCTTCTGCACTTTTAGAAGTGCACTTGAAGAATCAACCTGAATGACCCACTTTAGAGGCTTGTATTTTGAATCCTATTGATTGTCATATAAAAACCATTTCCAGGCATATTTAATTGATATATGTGAATGTGTGTGTCAATTTTAAGCTTCCCACGATGAGTTCTGACAGAGTTTCGAAAAGTGAAGTTGGAGGGTTTTAACACTGTTATGTTGTTTGCAAACTGTTTGTTTTGCAAAGTTGCCTCTTGTTTGAGATTGGTTCTCACTGCCAGTTGATTGTCATGTCAGAACGAATGTTGTTCCATATTATCCATATCAAGATGATCTCTAATGTCAGTTTTTAGAGTCTTGTGATCTGATTTTCTATTTTTAGCAGATCGAAACCAAATGCAATTTGTTCAATTTCACATCTGCATTTGTGACAGCCTTTCTGAGTGGTCAACTTTGATCGTTAATAACTTTTGATTAGTGATATTTGAAGTGAATTACTTTTGCACACGTGCTCGGGGTACCTTAATGAACTTGTATGTCTAATGGGAGCTCACTAGGAGTTGATTCAGTATTTTTACAAATTGGCAGTTGAATGAGTTTTAATTGTTTCAAAACAGTCGTTGTTTCAAGAAAGCTTGGTTGGGCAACTTTCTTGATTAATATCTG
This sequence comes from Sequoiadendron giganteum, assembly GCA_007115665.2. Classification (NCBI taxonomy): domain Eukaryota; kingdom Viridiplantae; phylum Streptophyta; class Pinopsida; order Cupressales; family Cupressaceae; genus Sequoiadendron; species Sequoiadendron giganteum. The sequence goes on from CM021100.1 coordinate 504,955,522, forward strand.
GTTCCTCGGGTTTCCTTTCTCCAAGCTATTGGTTGCACTATATTCTCGGATCACGTGTCTGCATGTCTAATTTTTCGTATTGCTTCACAAGGTCATTTGACCAGTTTCCCTAATTGATTCCTGAGGCAACTTGACCTATTTTGACAATTTTGCAAAAGTGGCAGAAAGCAAATTTTAATGGCAGCTCAGTTCGTTTTTCAACTTTAGATACACTCAAAAGCAATGTTGAACAATTTGAGGGTAAAACTTGTTTGAAATTTATTTTTTTTCTAGTCGGACCCACATGGGGCCCGACATGCTTTGCATGGTCATGAACCTATAATGGTTCCCATTTGGTAATCCCATCAAGTAAAATGTTTTGAATCAGTCAGTGAAACAAAGCAAGGTCCATTTTATGTTGAAGAGTGGGCATTAAGGGGTGAGTATGGTTCAGGCCTATGCATAGCAACCACATCCATAAGAAATCCATTAAATAGAAAGTGGTGGTATTTCACTTGAGTTACCATGGGACATGGTTAAGGCATTTTTATCTTATCATTGAGTCTATATAGTTGTTGAATGCTACGAATTCTAATCTTTTATACATGCTTATGCTTTTTAAGTTCCCTGATTATATGGATATATTTCTTTACTCGCAACCAGGGCTTAGGATTGAAGTTTGATCCTACTATGTTTCCAATTTATGATTGGTTCACCTTTTGCAATGATTTCGTTGTAAGGACTTCTTTATCATTTTGGACAAAGTGATCAAAGAATTCATTGTACAAGTCAGGGGATAGTGGTAGGTTGAAAATGTGTAATGCTCTACAATGTGCTCAGTATGATACTCATAAGAACAACATAATGACCTCGGCAGTGATTGGAAACACTGTTTCTACCTACTATTAATACATATGAATCATTGTTTGGTGCTATGTATGAGTGAATCCATTGCAACTTATTTCCCAAAGGATGAGTCTCGGTCAAATGTGAGAAGTATTGATAAACTTGATGAAATTGTAATTGATCTACCAATGAAGGCCCGATGGAGATTCATGGGTGCAACATATGCATTATGGAAATGCAATGGAAACTGAGATGGCCACAAGAGAGAGGGGCACGCACATTGTAGAAGGATATGAAAAACCATCAAAAAATTCAAAGAGGGCTCAAATTATTATAAGGAACCATGCATGAATGATGGAGAGAGGGGCGCTATCAGGCTTGCTCAAATCAAGCCGAATTCCACAAAATTTACTATCATCCTGTTTGCCTACGAAATGGAGTAGCATAGATAAGGAGGGTGAACTAAAATGCTCAAAAAAACTTGGTCTCATGGAATGCGATGTTTGTAGCTAGCGCATAAAAAAAATGAATGCAGGGAGATGGCTTTAACAACTTTCTAACCAAATGTGCTCACTATGAAGGCACGACTAGTAGGGACAAGCAAAAATTGTATATGTTGAGAATGCTCTGAAACTTCCAAGCAAACACAAAATGGCACATCGGCTGCCGATGCACAATGAATTTATTGAAAAGCCTTTAGAAAATTTAAAGAAAGGATCAGCAGCAGGGAGCTCGATGGAAGAGCCACACTAGAACAAGGTACAAAAATCCATCAAAGCATAAAGAAGAGGTGCGCTGCCTAGAATAGGGTATGTGCATCCATCAATTGCAGATGCAATGAAAGGTAAGGGGCACGACGAACATATGGAAAATGGGCACACAAATATTTTCCAAGAGGTAAAAATGAAAAAGGTGAAAGAGAAACTATCTTGAAGGCATGTAAAATGTTGGTAAAATACAGTGCATAGAAAATGGTAAATAAGTGAGAGGATAAAATATTTTACCTCAAATAAATTTTAAAATTACACATGTATGGGTAAATATTTTAAATGCCATATGTGAAATATTATTTTGTTGAAGGTCAAATGCATGTGAGAATAAAAAAGACATTTTAATAAGGTGAATAAAGTGGATTTTATATTCATTTTATCATTTGGGGTTATTTCAATGTGAGACATTCTCTCTATTGGGGATTTTAAACAAAGTCAAAGGAGCAGAAATATTAAAGAGGAAAACAAAACTGCAACATTATAAAGTGCACAAGAAATATTTTAATGCAAAGATAATTTCTATTGGTGGAGAAGTAAAATGATGTGCATCAATTAAAAGAGAGCTGAAATGAAATTTTGCATGGGAAAGAGGATATATTCAGTTCGGTGAATTTTGAAGATTCTCCAGATGGGCACATCCTTTCAGTTACTGGGCATGGATGATAAGAAGTTGTTTGAGGGAATATTTTTGTTGCGGCAAAGGAAGAATGAGGAAATATTCTTTTTAGTTTGATCAACGGAGAATGAAGCTTCCAAATGGCATTTCAAGATCAAGTTTAGGGTTGCTCCTGCTTTCTTCTCTTCTTCTATATCTTCCCTTATTCTCTCATTGTAAAAGGTTATGAGTTTTTGTATTGGGCTAGGTAGATAGAGAATTGTATTTTCTGAGTCATTTCTTGAGTCTGTAAGCTGTAATTTTCTGAATTCATGAGTAAATACAACCAATTTATGCAAATAACATCATGAAGGTGTTTGCACATTCATGAATTTCTTCAGATTGTCTCCATATTTGTACACTTTGAGTCATGTAAATTCAATAATACAAAGCTTCTTTGAGTTTATCATCTCAAGTTTCATGAGATTTTTTTGTCTTTTCATTGTTCTATTTCAAAGAAATGGTTAAAATGCTTTGAGCAGGTGATTGCGATTTCAAGTGTGCAGATGTGATTTAATAAGAAGGATCTGATTGATAATAAGAGAGGGATTGTTGGTGCAAGACACTAACAGTTCATGCAAAGCATTAACAATTTTAAATCCACTAGTTGAAGTTTGTTTGTTGGGAATTCATTTTATGTGTTTGACTCCATGGCCTAGAATTGGCACTGATCTATTTTTCAGTTTTGTGCATCTAAAGAACATTTTATAATTGTAAAATCATTCTAATCTTATTGTTTGGCTAGTTGTGTGTCCTGCTTTCCAATGACTGAGAGAGGTTGAGTTACTGAGAATTTAGCCAAGTTTGAAGTTGTCAATGCTTCCCTTAGTGTATTTTCATTGGGAATTATCTACTATAAAAAGCAATGTCAGTGTGTATGGCTGAATTAATTTTTAAACATTGTGTAGGTTTACCCACCTTGGTCCTACAGAGCTAGAAGTGTAGGAGATTTTAGTCTTTGACTAAATATTGTTAGTTGGCCACTAGCCTTTGTGGTTATTTAATATAGAGGTTGGCTAACTCTTAGAGAATTACAAATCCTAGTTGGGTTGTATTTTAAAACACCAACAGAATGGCGACTCTGCTGGGGAGAATTGGAAAAAAATATTATTGCAGAATCTAGCCAAAAGAGTCATTGCATAGAGTTAAATAAATTGCCATTCTAATTTTAGTTCAAAGTTTGAAGGATTTCAAGCTTGGAGAAAGATCTGTTGTAGTGAACCTGAATAGTTTTATAATTTGTGGTTCTCTGCTAGTGGAAAGGAACTCAGAAAGAAGTTTACATGTGAAAGAAATTCATACTGCTTGAAGTTCAGTCCTCGGTGAAAAGAGGTGGCGACTCTATTGATAGAACCTGTTAAGATTTAAAGAAAGATCTAGATCTACAAATATTACCAATCAGGAAGATAATTTGCAGCAACTATAAGGTTTCCAGGTATTCTTCACTCTTGCTTTTCAAGAAAATTGTATATGGAAACCATATTTGAACATCTTAGGAAAATCTTTGGTTCCCTATTAAGTGATTAGCACTAAGAAAGGGAAAGAACAGTAACATTTAATCTACATACTTTTGAACTGTAATTTGCAGCCTATGTATTTTGTTGGAGAAGTATGTTTGTTCTTAAAATTTGCCCTATAAATAGGTATTATGTGTAAATGCATTTGAATCATGCATGATGGTATTCTAAGATTGTTATGAAAGGTATAAATAGGGAAATGAATGATGAACTGTAGATTTGATATGTAAAATTTGAAAAAGACATATCAAGATGCCTCAATATATGCACCCTAGTATGGTTCCAGATGGAACTATGGTTTGTGATCAGTCCTAGCCAGTTTGTCAAAGAGGTTTTAGCACTGGAAGGTACAAAGCTATCAATTTTGGTGGCCTTAGTGGTTACTAAAATGACATTCTAGCTAAAATTAGAAACAAGTTACCAAGGTCTATTGGTGATAAGGCTAAACTAACAAATAAGCATTTGCAAGAGTTCAGTAATGTGATGGATGATTATGAGATTGATCACAAAGATGTGATCATGAGGTTATTTGTTCAATCCTTGAGAGGAGATGCAAGAGAGTGGTTCTCTTATTCACTGGAGCCTCTTCCATTCATTCATGGGAAGAACTCAAGGTAGTGTTCATGGAACAGTTTGGAGAAAGGATTAACCATGTTTTGATAAAGAAAAGGTTCATGAACATGGAGAAAGGAAAAGATGAGTTAGTCCCATCTTTTAATCTTAGATTTTCAATGATCATTAGAGAGATCCTGGAGAACATAAGGCCAAATGATGCTGAATGTTTGGTCGTATATTTAGGAACATTTGATAAAAATATGAGTTATTTGTTGAGGGATAAAGAGCCTACAACCATGCACCAAGCATGTCAGATGGCTATAGATATTGAGAACAATTTGGGGTTTTCAATGATCAAAGGACATAAGGTTGTGAGTGTTGGTCATCCTAACACATCTCATGCAAATAGAACTCATGGATCGGATAATAGAAGTACTTTTCAAGAGGGTAATGATGTTGCTGCTCCAATTTCTCCATCATCACAATATGTATATCCTAATGAACCCTATGTTAAATGTCATAAAATTGTGATGTCTCAAGATGAAGGTAGTAGTTGTCTTATTCAAGAAAATCATAACATGATACACAAGAATGAAAAAGAGCGTGTTAGAATATGAAGATATATGTTGTCTGAATGAGGAAACTAATTGTAATCAGTTTACAATCAACACATATGCAGATCCTTGTAGCATTAATGAAGAGGAAGATACATGGTATGATGAAAAAATAAATATGCATACATTTTTTTCTTGCAATATCTTGTGTGATGAAGAAATGAAAGAGGTACAAGACATCATTCCATGTCAGGTTTTGATTAGTGAAAATACTACAATTGCTGATGATATTCCTTCTCAAGTTAGTGAACAAGACATTGAAGATGAAAGTACAAGCACTCACTCTGAAGAATTTGAGCATGGTCTATATGGTGATAATTCTTTTTGTGATGAGGACGCTGGTGATAGCTCAATTGATTGCTCTTCTAATGATTATGAAATCTTTTATGAGAATGACTTAGAGTTATGTCCTTCACACGAAGGATATAGTGATATGGTTATTAATGAAGTCACATGTCAACAAGTAAATGATCCAATTGCATTTGATGCAAAATTGGAATGTAATTCAGATTTGTCTTTAATGTCGTATGTTGATTCTGTCAATAATTAAGAATCTAAGGATGAACATATATATGTTCAATTTTTTGATCATGAGCATAGTAGTGATGGGAAACAGTTTAGTGAGCATCCAAATAATGGGATGTATGCACCTATGGATTGCATTCATGAATTTTTAAATATGCTACATAACACAGTTGATAGAGAGATGGAAACAGTTTCAGATGCTTGGCATATCACACCATGTAATGGAAATACTAGTTGTTCTAGTTATGAGATCACATAGACGGTCCATCTACAGTCCTATGGTTTTGATGAATTTGTTAATTTGTTTGAAGATAAGAGTGATAGTGAGATAATGTATTCATCATCTAGTATGCTACAACCATGTAATCTTGATTACAATATTACGAAGATTGAAAGCTTTGTCAATACTGAGCTTAGTGTCATGGGGCATGTTCATGCACATTGAACTCATAGGGTTCCTCATGTTGATTGTTACTATAGTGGCCATACTAGCTTGAATGAAGTAGGTTTGAAAATTTTTATATCAGATGAGGATAACATTAGCATGCAAGATGTGGAGGACATGATTTCACTCTCAAGTGATCGGATTATGGATTATGATGAAAATTTGAGTAAAAGGATGTCACCACTTTTGGGTAATTTTTCTATGAAGCTTGAAAAGTTTTCTGACCATGATATTTTAGATTATGTGGGTATGGTAAAAACATTAGATGTGTGTACTGAACAATCTGAGAATGGGAACAATACTGAAGATGTATCTATCTGCTTTTCTAGTGATTGTAGTGAGTTTGAGTGCAATGAAAACTTGAAGGATTTAGACATTCATGTTAAGGGGGCTGAGGCTCTTAAGTCAAAAATGAATATAACTAAAAGTGCATTGTTTGATGAGCCTCCATCTTCACTAGAGATGCGAAATGATGAAACCTATTGGTGGAGAAATAATCCACTCTTTGTTGAGAGTTCCAATGATGCATTTCACACATGGTTGGAATGTGGTCTTGAGCAAGAAAAGGAACACATTGATGAAATCCTTGATGGCACTTCTTAAGACTGTTTTACATTTGAAATAGGTGTTGTAGGTAAGGTTGAATATCCTGATGCCAACTACTTGGAGGAGTTTGAATATTTTCAGTTTACAGTTCAGCTGAAAGGTATTTTTATAGAACATGACAATGAGATGAATAACATGAAATGTTATTTTCAATTTGAGCATATTACATATGATGAATGCAACACACATGTGTCATGTGATGATGAAAATTTGTAGTTTGTGATTGATTAAATAATGAAGAATGACAGATTATACTCGGAATGGTGTGCTCAAAAATGTTGTGAGAAATGTCAGTGGCAGTATTTGTAATCAGGCAAATTTTAGTGGTCACCACAATTTTCTGCTTGTAAGAAGGTCACCTACATTATTGTGGTATGAAAAAGGAAAGCATAGATTGAGGGAGATCATCTCTTTTTATAGATTGGTGTTTGACAGAGGTAAGTGTTGATCCCCATTTTTTTCATTTGGTGGCCTGGGGTCACTGGATGAAGTTAAAAAAACAAGGTTAGATGAAGGAACAGTTTGAGGACACTTGATGGACTCAGCTTTTGGTCTACTCTCTAGAGATATGGAATCTTTCTATGCCCATAGGGGGAATACATCCCCAGTCGGAGCCAATGATGGCACTCTTAAAGTTTTCAAATTTGAGATGCCTATTTCAAAAAAATTATTCTGCACTTTCAGAAGTGCACCCGAAGAATCAGCCCGACTGACCTACTTTGGAGGCTTGTATTTGGAAGCATCTTGATTGTCGTGCAAAACCCATTTGCATGCATATTTAACTGACACATGTGAACGTGTGTGTCAATTTTCAGCTTCCCACGATGAGTTTTGATAGAGTTTCAAAAAGTGAAGCTGGCAGGTTTTGACACTATTCTGATGTTTGCAGACTGTTTGTTTTGCAAAGCTGCCTCCTGTTTGAGCTTGGTTTTAACTACCAGTTTACTCTCATTTCAAAATGAATGTTTTTCCATATTCTCCATATCAAGATGATCTCACATGTCATTTTTTAGAGTCTTGTGACCTGATTTGCTATTTTTAGCAGATCGAAACCAAATGCAATTTGTTGAGTTTCACATCTGTATTCCTGATAGCCCTTCTGAGTGGTTAACTTTGATCGTTATTAACTTTTGATGAGTGATGTTTCAAGAGAATTATTTTTGCACACGTGCTCGAGGTACCTTAATGAACTTGTATGTCTGATGGAAGCTCGCCAGGAGTTGATTCACTATTTTTACAAATTGGTAGTTGAATGAGTTTTAATTATTTCAAAACAGTTGTTTCAAGAAAGTTCAGTTGGGAAACTGTGCCGATTAATATTCGGTTCCTCGAGTTTCCTTTTCCTGAGTTGTTTGTTGCAATGTATTCTTGGATCAAGTGTCTTCATGTTGGCTTCTTCTCATTGCTTCACAAGGTCGTTTGACCAGTTTCCCAGATTGATTCGTGAGGCAACTTGACCTGTTTTGACAATTTTGCAAAAGTGGTAGAAAGCAAATTTGAATGGCAACCCAGTTCATTTTGCAACTTCAAAAACACTCAGAAGTAGTGTTGAGCAATTTGAGGGTAAAACTTGTTTGAAAATGATTTTATTTTTAGCCAGACCCACATGGGGCCCGACATGCTTTGCATGGTCATGAACCTATAATGGTTCTAATGTTGTAATCCCATCAAGTAAATTGTTTTGAATCGGTCAGTGAAATAGAGAAAGGTCCATTTTATGTTCAAGAGTTAGGATAAAGGGGTGATTATGGTTCAGGCCTATGAGTGACAACCACATCAAATAGAAAGTAGCAGTATTTTATTTGAGTTACCATGGGACATGGTTAAGGCATTTTTATCTTATCATTGAGTCTATATAGTTGTTTAATGCTGACAATGCTAATATTTTATACATGCTTATACTTTTTAAGTTCCCTGGTTATATGGATATATTTCTTTACTCACAGCTAGGGCTTAGGATTGAAGTTTGATCCTACTATGTTTCCAATTTATGATTGGTTCACCTTTTGCAATGATTTTGTTGTAAGGACTTCTTTATCGTTTTGGACAAAGTGATCAAAGAATTCATTGCACAAGTCAAGGGATGGTGGTAGTGTTGAAAATGTGCAATGCTCTACAATGTGTTCAGTATGATACTCATAAGAACAACATAATGACCTCGGCAGTGCCTATTGTTTGATTGGAAACATTGTTTCTACCTACTATTAATACATATGAATCATTGTTTGGTGCAATGTATGAGTGAATCCATTGCAACTTATTTCCCAGAGGATGAGTCTCAGTCAAATGTGAGAAGTATTGATAAAATTGATTCAATTGTAATTGATCTGCCAATGAAGGATCGATGGAGATTCATGGGTGCAGCATATGCATTATGGAAATGCAATGAAAAGTGCGTTGGCTAAAAGAGAGAGGGGCACACACATTGCAGCATGATATGAAAAACCATCAAAACATTCAAAAAGGGCTCAAGTTATTATAAGGAACCATGCATGAATGATGGAGAGAGGGGTGCTATCATGATTGCTCAAATCAAGCCGAATTCCACAAACTTTACTATCATCCTCTTTGCCTATGAAATGGAGTAGCATAGATAAGGAGTGTGAACTAAAATGGTCGGACAAACTTGGTCTCATGGAATGCCATGTTTGCATCCAGCACATAAAACAAAATGAATGCAGGGAGAAGGCTTTAGAAACTTTCTAAGAAAATGTGCTCATTGTGAAGGCATGGCTGACAGGGACAAGCAAAAAATGTATATGTTGAGAATGGTCTAAAACTTCCAAGCAAACGCAAAATGCAACGCTGGCGGCTGACGCACAATGAATTTATTGAAAAGAGTTTAGAAACTTTAAAGCAAGGATCAACAACAGGGAGCTCGATCGAAGAGCCATGCTAGAACAAGGTATGGAAATCCATCAAAGCATAAAGAAGAGGTGTGCTGCCTCGAACAGGGTATGCACATCCATCAATTGGAGATGCAATGAAAGGTAAGGGGAGCAACCAACATATGGAAATTGGGCACATAGATATTTTCCAGGAGGTAAAAATGAAAAAGTTGAAATAGAAAATATCTCGAAGGCATGTAAAATGCTAGTAAAATACAGTGCACAGAAAATAGTAAATAAGTGAGAGGGTAAAATAGTTTACCTCAAATAAATTTTAAAATTCCACATGTATGGGTAAATATTTTAAATGCCATATGTGAAATATTATTTTGTTGAAGCTGAAATGCACGTCAGAATAAAAAAGATATTTTAATAGGGCAAATAAAGTGGATTTTATATTCATTTTATCATTTGGGGGCTTTTCAATGTGAGACATTCTCTCTGTTGGGGATTTCAAACAAAGTCAAAGGAGTAGAAATATTAAAGAGGAAAACAAAACTGCAGCATTATAAAGTGCACAGGAAATATTTTAATGCAAAGAGAATTTCTATTGGTGGAGAAGTAAAATGATGTGCATCAATTAAAAGAGAGCTGAAACAGAATTTTGCACGGGAAAGAGGATATATTCAGTTCAGTGAATTTGAAGATTTTCCAAATGGGCACTTGCTTTCAGTTACTGGGCATTGATGATAAGAAGTTGTTTGAGGGAATATTTTTGTTGCGGCAAAGGAAGAATGAGGAAATATTCTTTTCAGTTTGATCAACGGTGAATGAAGCTTCCAAATGGCATTTCCAGATCAAGTTTAGGGTTGCTCCTGCTTTCTTCTCTTCTTCTATATCTTCCCTTATTCTCTCATTGTAAAAGGTTATGAGTTTTTGTATTGGGCTGGGTAGATAGAGAATTGTATTTTCTGAGTCATTTCTTGAGTCTGTAAGCTGTAATTTTCTGAATTCATGAGTAAATACAACCAGTTTATGCAAATAACATCATGAAGGTGTTTGCACATTCATGAATGTCTTCTCATTTTCTCCATATTTGTACACTTTGAGTCATGTAAATTCAATAATACAAAGTTTCTTTGAGTTTATCATCTCAAGTTTCATGAGATTTTTTTGTCTGTTCATTGTTCTGTTTCAAAGAAATGGTTAAAATGCTTTGAGCAGGTGATTGTGATTTCAAGTGTGTAGATGGGATTTAATAAGAAGGATCTGATTGATAATAAGAGAGGGATTGTTGGTGCAAGTCACTAATAGTTGATGCAAAGAATTAACAATTTTAAATCCACTAGTTGAAGTTTGTTTGTTGGGAATTCATTTTATGTGTTTGACTCCATGGCCTAGAATTGGCACTGATCTATTTTTCAGTTTTGTGCATCTCAAGAACATTTTATAATTGTAAAATCATTCTAATCTTATTGTTTGGCTGGTTGTGTGTCCTGCTTTCCAATGACTGAGAGAGGTTAAGTTACTGAGAATTTAGCCAAGTTTGAAGTTGTCAATGCTTCCCTTAGTGTATTTTCATTGGGAATTATCTACTATAAAGAGCAATGTCAGTGTGTTTGGCTGAATTAATTTTTAAACATTGTGTAGGTTTACCCACCTTGGTCCTACAGAGCCAGAAGTGTAGGAGATTTCAGTCTTTGACTTAATCTTGTCAGTTGGCCACTAGCCTTTGGGGTTCTTTAATATAGAAGTTGGCTACCTCTTAGAGAATTATAAATCCTAGGTGGGTTGTATTTTAAAACACCAACAAGTATGTCTTGGTAAATACCATTTCTAAACCTTGGTGATAGATGTTGATCATGTTTTGGAATAAATTCTTGAGATATGTCCTCTAACTCATAAGGTGATGTAGAGACATTTTCAATATGATCGTTGGTCAATGGATGGTGGATTATGTCAATAGGATCAAATAATGTTAACACATCTTGAAACAGATCACTAAAAAGTGGCTCTTGATGAATGTTGATTTGATCACTAGATGGGGTAGACATATCTTCACATTCCTCATTGATGGATAGATCTTGATCATTGTTTTCAACAATTGTGGTGGGGAGATTGTTAATGCTATCGCTAGTGGTTGAATTCTGATTATTGTCCCCAATAGCTATTAGCTTTTCATCAATTAGGTCTTGGATGAGATTTTTGAGTCAAATACAATCTGATGTTGTGTGTCCCTTTACTTTGTGAAAATCACAAAAGTGCTTCACATGATACCCTTGTAGTTTCACCATGGGCTCCTGATAATTCACATAAATGGGGATTTTAATGAGATTTTCTTGGATTAGCCATTGCAAGACAAACTGAATTGGCTCCCCAAGTGGTGTGCATTTTTATCTATTACATTATGGTATTTGTACTTCAAATTGACCTTGTGATGATTGATTGTGGAGATGTGGTGATTGAGTTTGTTGGTGATGTCGTTGATCCTGATATCCAATTTCTTGACATTAGAGATATTGTTCTTGATGTGATTATGGAGACAACTCAATGCTTTGATGACATGGTTTAATCAATGGAAGAGTGTATTGATTTTGGGGTAGAGATGTCTCTTGGCACAATGGATCAACTACTTTTTCAAGTGAAGAAATTTGATCCCACAAAATTTGATCTTGACACCTTTGATATGGTTGATTTGGTTTTTGTTCAAGAAGATATGGATTGTATACTTGTGGTGTTTGCATGGAATCATGGATGGATTGATTCTGGATAATGCTCTGATTTGGTCTGATTTTTATATTTGGCATTATAGGTTGACTTTGAACATTGTTGTGGTTGTGAATCATATTTCCTTGATTTAGGTAACTTTGATTTTGCATAGTGTTACCTTGACTTGGACCAATACATGGAGTTGTGAACATATTGTTTGGACTTTGAAAAACGTTTGTATGATTCATAAACATATCTATCCCAAAGTTCACCAAGTGTGTATTTGATACGTTTATGTTTGGAAAGCTTGGATTTGGTAAAGTCACATTTGGCATGTACAGATTTGGTGGGATAATTTTGCTTAGAAGAGGACTCATGCATTTATTGTTTGGTTGATAGATTTATGTGTTTGGACTTCGATTTAAATCTACCATTAGGAAAGGTGTTCCAAACATTAGATTGGGCATACTCACATTTGTTGTACTATTGAGGTTTGGAGGAGATAATGATGCCATGTATGGATTGCATAAATGTGAGTTTCGATAATCAATTGATGTTGTAAGGCTTTGATAGTTTGGTTGACTTGGATTACACACGATGTATGAGTTGGGTTTAAAATCCAAGTTTTTCTTTGTGTTCTGACCTTGTTGACCTCTGAGTGGTTTAGGACCAATGATGAGATCAAGGATGAAAGGGATGAATGATATGGGTGTTTAAAATTTTAGGAACTTTGGCTCAATGCTAGACTTTAGGACTTGATTTGATGTGATTTTGATTCAGAATAGTTTGACTAGGTGTGTTAAGTCAAAAAAAGTGATAATGCACTTATAAACTCTGGGAAGTTGTGTTATCCTAGAGTAAACTTGTACACAAGAGGATAGTTTGACTAAGTGTATTAAGTCAAACAAGGTGTTAATGAATTGAATAATTTGACTAAGTGTGTTAAGCCAAAGTGATAATGATCTTGTAAAGCCTCGAAAGTTGTGTTATCCTAGAGTAAACTTGTGCATAAGAGGATAATTTGACTAAGTGTGTTAAATCAAACAAGATAATTTTTATTTTCCAAAAGTCTAGCATAAATGGTGTTTTCAAGGTTTCCAAAAGTTTGTTGGTGAGGTTTGATTTGATATATGTTTGAGATGGGTGAAGTGTTTGATTTGATCCTAGATGAACCTAAGAGGATTGGTTTACTAGACCAAGATATTGAAGAACATGGTTTTCCCTAAGACTATTTCAAACCAAAAGATCAATGTTCACATATAAGACAAAAGATTGCAAGAACATGTGTGGGGTCCAATTGATCTTTTATCCTGCTTAGATTTGGTTCCTTTTACCAAAAACACTTTCTTGATTATGTTTCAAGTTGAATTTCTAATGTCCTACTTCATTTTCATCCCACAAGGTCCATTATGTGAAAATCAAGGAAATTAGGGAAAAAGTTTCCTAGTGTTGACTTTAGGAGAAACAAATTGAGATGTTTGAATGTTTAGAAGCCTTCTAGAGATAAGAACCCCTAGGGGCAAGTAGTAGCATGTGGAAACCTCCAAGGTATTTTTTATTCCAAAAGGGTTTGAAATTCTGATAATTCGTTGAATGTTTGTTTTCCACTATTTTGGATCCAAGCAAAGTGTTTAACTGACTCAAAGATTGCACAATCCTAGGATGGAAAAGAAAATATATGTTGAGTTCCCACTTGGATGAATCCAGCTACACTTACTCTTAGCTAATGATTAGATGCTTGACCACACTAGATCCCCTCCATGGCACACACTTCTCAGCTCAGCCAAGCATCAATACCCATGAATCTCCCATGGAATACTTCTCATTTCTACTAAGAGTTGTAAGAATGTGGGATGGCTCCAGAGGTTTGACCTCCTAACACCAACAAATATTAGGATTTTTGGCCTCTAAACAAAAGTTCGTAATAAGGGCATCCAATTTAGGGGATGCAATGATAAAATCCTTGTGGGAGATCTTCCAACCCTTAGAACAAGGGATTTATGCATCATAAAGATACCGGGGGAGTCTTATCATGCATTGCTTCCCATTGTTTACAATTTTCATCATAACCAAGAGTTTATATAGCGGTTTGGAAGAGCTTGGCTTTAGCCTGTTACCACTTGAGTCGTTCCCTTAGGGTGAGTACTTTTTCCCACTAAGGAAGGATCTCTAAAGGTTCACAATAGTGAGTAAGTGCATTCATAGTTCGATCATCTTTGTTTGTGTGAACAAAGAGAGAACACTCATAATGCTTTTTTCTCACACTAGACAAGTTTTGTTCAATTTTTAGAACCCAAATGATATGTGAAACCTAATATCACTAAAATGCTTTTGATTCTCAAGATCATCGTGCAGTGTGAGAGAAGTGCTTATGCATTTCGATGGTTTTTCAAAAAAAGATTGCAAAACAAGAAAGACACATGTTCAGTTTAATCTTCAAGCAATGATGAATTCATTTTATAGAACCAAAACCAAGTGTGGAAGATTTCTTGTTCAATTTTAGACCAAAATCCAAATTCTAGTGTGTTTCTAAGGTTCAATTTTTTGACCAACTTTGAAAAAGAAAATCAATCAATGATTAATTTTAAATCCAAATTGTTTTAGTTGGTTTAAAATAGAAAACGAAAGCAGGAATTGGAGCCTTGGATTATAACACTAAGCATTAAAATATTCTTTTTCCCAATCCTGATTTCAATGTTCAAGGATTAATTTTCTTCAATTCCAATCTGCTATTTGATTCTCCTGGGAGAGATACCACCAGTGTTTCTTCATGCAAACTCCAAAGATTGCGATTTATTTCCATATAATGTTGCTCCTCTTTAACTCAGCTTTTTAGTTTTCAAAAGTAGATCAAGCTTGGCAAAAAAAAATCAATTACCTCAGCCTTTGTCAATGGAATATCCTGCACAAAAGACTTAAAGATGTCAATGTTGAGGATGATAAAGAGAATCTATATAAATTTAATGTGTCACACATCATAAATGCACCACAAATTTTAATTCATACATAACAGAGAACATCAATTATTAAAAAAAAAGTAATTTACTCCCCTTCACCAAGTCAGTCAAGTTGCTCGAGGCTGACACAAGCAAAAATGAGATAAGGAAATCTCTATTTAAGATGTTTTAAGACAAATCTCATCTCTCTTAGAATCTCATGAGTTTGGGTTACCATAGTACACCTTTTCAATCAAGTCATTAGCATTAGTTGAATTTGTATACTCCACGTCCGAGTTATTATCTATGAACATAAAGAAGGATTCTACAAAAAAGATATTATTGCAGAAAAAATCTCCACACTAAGAATGAATGGTGGTGACTACGCCTAAAGGTTTGAAGGCTTTTATGAATAGCAATAAAGACTTTGCATTCCTCAAGACTCTGAACAGATTATCCTTGTTGTCCACATGTGCCCAGTAAAATGGTGGTGTTTTCTCCCCCTCCTACTTGAATTACCGTCCTTCCTTTGCAACAAAAATACATTCTCCCAGATTATGCACAAATTGTGGCATGATGTCAACATTTCTGATCTAAAAGAATGGCAAAGTTTGTAGGAAAAATTATTACAAAGTTCATTTCCCAGTTGCATAGGCCACCATCCTTTATGCCCTAGTATACATGTATGTAGAATGCGAAATTATAGAGAAGTTACCTGAACTATTAGATAAAATGCCTCCAAGAAAATATGACCTTACAGATTGCTATGATTGCAGGGTATGCATCAAATGGATTTATTGAAGAGGAGTAAGATTATCAGTGAACAAAAGGAACTATTCATATGTGATTATGTGTGGGAGACCCAAGCTTCATCACCAGTGAAATTGCTAACCATGGGTTGCCAATCCAATCTTTAATACCACACCAACCCATAATTCAGGAGGAGAGAGACCATGCCTACAGTAATTTTGTTTAAATGAAAATATATGATAGAAGCTCAGGAATTCTTCATAACACCGAGGAGGGAAAGACCTATACAAATGACGCCTTAATTGCAGTCAGTGTCACGAATTCTAAGAAATCAAATCGGGTCACTAGCATGGGGACATAAGTTGGGGACACTTCAATACCAAAATTTGGTTTATCAATAAGAAGAAATCCCTAAGTTCTCACTATCCCGTGGGGTTCATGCGAAGTCGCACAACCCCCATTTCAACCCATGGGAATTAGGATTAGATTTCACCATAAATGATATGTACAAGAACACCTACAACAAAATTTAATAGCGAGGCAAGAAGGGGTGCTTACTTCATCTATCCAATCACGTATGATATGAAACCTCCATTAATACAGATTAGGGTAGTGGGTTTAGGCGTTAGTAATATAGATTGACAAGTAACTTCATGATGACGTTGGCTTTTCACGAAATTACAGACTCCACCAGGAATACAATGCATTCCATTTTGCAATGAATAGATGCTGGCGATTTATGGTTTAATGACAAAAGTCAAGTAGGCATTTCGCTAACTGAAGTGTAGGAACACTTTACTATTAATGCATCCCACTTACCCTGCCATTAATTAATAGTTTGGAACCAGTGATGGAGACACTGAACACACAGCAGGAAGATGAGATCAAAAGTAATGGTCAACTTGCTCATAGAAGAATCACCTAACAGCCATGAATTTATTTAGTGCAGCAATGGTGGAATTTATAGAAGTGACTAGTAAGCACCATTTACTTTCCCTATTAAGTCAAAAATCAGGTCCACAATGAAAAAATGACAAAACTCCTTAACCCTTTCATTTCACCTAGCTGAAATCGGGGAGTTGCTCATGACTTCAAGAATATGTTTTAATGAAGACAATGTCGTGGTTAGGACAATAGAAAGCGACAACAATTAGAGAAAATGGACAGCCCATCACCCACTATATTAGCACTTAAATTAGCATATCGACCCACCACAGAGGAAGCAGAGAAGAAGCGGGTTGTGGCGAGGAAGGAAGCAACAGTAAAACATAGATAAATAGCCTACCATGCGCAACTCGATAAGGATATTTCACTATACTTTATTTTAAATAGGCTTGCTACCTACAGAAGGCTTGAAGGCTTGGATTTATATGCAAAAATGAGGCATTGCACACAAGAAGATTAAAGGTAATCACCTTCCTATGCACACAAGAAGCTCTTGAGAGGCGGCCATTATTTTGAAATATGCAACATTGAACATAAATATTGACATAAAAGCAATGAAATAAAGTGATTAAATTAGGCAATATTGAACAAAAAAATGTATTCGCCTTTGAAAATAACCTGCAATAAAAACGTGCCTTCCCTGCAAATGGTCTCACATGATGTAGATTGCAAATACACAGAGCAGAGAATTCAAAGAAAACAATCAAGACGACCTTTTCAACTTGTTCTATGTAATATTTAACATTTGGATAAAA
The DNA here is from genome assembly GCA_007115665.2 of Sequoiadendron giganteum. Lineage (NCBI taxonomy): Eukaryota > Viridiplantae > Streptophyta > Pinopsida > Cupressales > Cupressaceae > Sequoiadendron > Sequoiadendron giganteum. Next base: position 504,972,957 of record CM021100.1, read on the forward strand.
GATAACAAGAAGTTGGTATTAGATGGAAAGCAATATTAGCCTATTATGTGGTCTATGTAATATCAATATTGAACAACAATGAAGTAAAGCAATATTACCCTCCTTCTAGCACCATTTACTGGACATCAAAATCTGCAAATGGTTTTAAAACTCCAACACACATTATTAGCATGATTATCATTTCAAAACCAAGCAAACATCCAATATCCTTATGGAATAATACCTCATGCTTCAAAATGAAAGAAATGGCAAAAATGATCACAACGTATAAAAAAGACATGAAGTATACCTATTCCATGGTGGATTTGTGCTACTCTTTGTGTAGAAAGTAGCCATTTCCTAACCCTTTACAAGCCAATGATGATGATATAATGCTATGACAAATGGACAAAATTAGCTCTCAATGTGAAGAGAGTAACTTTGCATGATGTTGTGGATGTTTGAAATGAAGGATAGCCTCTCCATTTATAGAAGAGTTTGATGAGAGAAGAAGAAAATTTGAGGAATGTGGGACTAATCCTCAACCAATAGGAAGGAGCCACTTGTCATCATGTGAATGGGCCAAAGTTGTGCAAGTTTTGGTCAATGTGCTAATAAATGACATTAGGTGGCCTTTTCAAATTTGAAATTTGACTAGTTGGAGGGAGAAAAAGGGGTCTTAAATGCCAAGTGGGGGACATGTAAGGGGGGATTTAATGCTATGTTGCAAGGAACAAGCCATTTGAGAGGGAAATACAAATTGGAAGAATATTCCCTAAAGATGCCATGTTGACGGAAATTAGAAGATTTAATAAATCAATTAAATGATTTATTTATGCAAGTGGGTGGGTTAGTTAAGAGTTTAGATTGGAGGGTTGAGGATTGAGGGTTGAGGGTCAAGGGTTGAGGGTTGAGGATTTAAGGGTTGATGGTTTAAAGGTTGAGGGTTGAGGTATTAGGTTTTAAGGGTTGAGGGTTGAAATATTAGGGTTTAATGTATAGGGTTGAGGGATTATTTTTTCTAGTTTTTATTATAAGGTAGAGGGTAGAGGATTGAGGTTTAAAGGGTTTAATTTTTTAGGGTTTAAGGGTTTAGGCTTGAGGGTTTAATGTTTGAGGGATGAAAAATTAGTGTTTAAGGTATAAGGTTGAGGGATTAGGGTTTAAGGGATTAGGTTTAAAAAATTAATGTTTCAGGTATAGGGTTGAGGGATTAGGGTTGAGGGTTTATTATATAGGGTAGAGTGTAGAGGGTTAAGGGTTTAAGGGTTAAGGGTTCAAAGATTGAGGCTTGATTGTTGAGGTTTTAAGGGTTGAGGGTTGAGGGATTAGGTTTTAAGGATTGAGGGTTGAGGGATTAAGGTTTAAGGTATATGGTTGAGGGATTAGGGTTGAGAGTTGAGGGTGTAAGGGTTGGGGGTTTAAGGCTTGAGGGTATAATCCTTCTCTACCTGTCTATCTCTCGTTATCCATCTATAAATTTCTCCATCCATCCATTTCTACTCTTTTATGTTTCTCCTACTCTTGTCTATTCCCTCTGTAGGTCTCCGTGTAGGATCAAGGCATTCAAATTTTCAAATTCTCTATATAGCAGATCTGGTACTTACCAAAGTGTAAAGAAACCAAACATAACAATTGGTGCTTGAAAAATTAAAAGGTTTGTTTGCAGCACATTTGGTGCTCACCAAATTTTTTGAGTGCTAAATTTCCTTTTCTAAAAATGGTAAAAGGTAGCTGACCCATGATACAAGTCAACAATTCTATACGTTTGTCTAGTTCTATGCTTTCTTTGACAAGAAAATGTCTTTCTTTGTACTTGAATTTTTTGTAGTACCATATTATGATTACTCCATCACCTTTTGAGCATCAATTTTCTTGTTGGACAATTAAGAAGAAGACAATTTGAAGTTTCTATGCCATATTTCATTATCTTAGGTAATATATTCATTTTTGTAGAATTGAAATGCTTATATTGAGTATTTTTTGTTTAGTTTTGACAATATAGACCATTACTTTCATAATTTTATTAATTTAATAATATTTTTACATAGAATTCAACATTGAATAAGATGGAAGTTGCATAAAAAAAGTAAATTTTAAGGAGTTTGAAGAAAAAAATGAAAAACATAACATAATTTAGATGAATTCATGTAAAATTATATAGAGGATTTGAACTTAACAAAAAAATGTTGATGTATTCCATTTACATTGATTATACTAGTCCATCATTATCATGGTTAGTTTAATTCACTCTTTTTCATTGTAGCTAGATGGATTTTGTGAAAGGGTCTAGTGATATACCATTAATCTTTATGAGTTTTATTTGAATTTTATGACATAGTGTATATTTGATCGATTTGTATGTTTTTTCTACAACTACGACCTCCTTGTGACCACATACACTATCAATAGGTCATTCCAACCATTTTCTTGATGATGTGTTCTTCTAATTTCACTATAAATTTGTTTGCATCACAAAAAGGATAATTTTATTTAACTTCAAGAATACGCTTATAGGAAGAAGATCATACCCATATGCTAATTCCACTCCCAACATTATGTGCCAGAATTATTCACCATTGTAATTATTATTGGTATATTTATGTCATTGGACAATTTAAGAGTCATTTATGTGATTTTATCATTATGTTCTCAAGACTTGTAGATGGATCACTAGCTTAAGATATTTTATGTTTAGTGTATCTGTAGGGTTATAAGCCTAGTGATTAGAGAAAAACTGATATTAGTTCTTCAAGTGTTAGCAAATTATCATATTCAATGACTATACAAATCTACCCCTTATATTGAATAATACCTTTTCTATGTATGTAATCTGACCCTTGCTCCATTAGTTTCATATTTTCCTTTGATGCTCACATAAATAAATTTCTTTTTATTTGATTTTTAGAAATTGATCTAAAAATAAACAAATTGATTCACTCTAAATTGGCTAGTGTATAGGTGGATTTTGAAATCTCAAAAGGATTAAGAACACTATATTTATCCTACAAACCATCACTATATGAATAATTAAGAACACTATATTTATCCTACAAACCCTCTTAAGAGAGAAAATACAAAATATGGTAGTGGAAACAATAGACTATGATAGTTGCAATTACCTTCTACCTGTATTATGTAGCAAATTGTCATATTCAATGAGTGTACAAATGATTGGCTACAATCCACCCCTTGCAACTTATTCAATAAGACCTTGGTTATGGATGTAATCTGCCCCTTCCTCCATTAATTTTATATTTGTCTTTGTTGTTTTGCTCCTTTCCTTTGCATTCCATCTCTTCACAATACTAAATACAATTTATATGTTTAATTCTAAAAGAAGAATATAAACAACATTAAATTGTTCCCTCTTCCATTAATCTGAGAAGGAACAATATGAAATTTTTCCTCCCATTGTATTTTTACAAACCAATGCAACCTCCAATTTATAGATTACCAGGTGTTGCAAGGTTCTCAAAGGCCCAAGAACAAATTCATGTGCATGTTCATTTTCAAATGCATGCTTATTTACCTAAGACTATCATAGGTTTTCCTCAACAATATTCTTGGGAAATAATTCCTTCATTGCCCTTCTTCATGGTGGATGTCCCCAATGTTATGTTCACTGTCCTTTGTAATCTTCTCTAATTTCATTGCATAGTTTTTGATTTTTTTCTTGATTGCATAACCTTCATATTGATATTATTTTCCTACCTTGGATTGAAAGTGACTGTAATTTTATTGTTTCCCTCTCAAATTTGTTGTCCATTCTTAGAAAGGTTCCCCATTAGACTATATTACAGTCATAAGGCTATATAATATGCCCTTTCAAATGTGTTTATATCCCTTCTCTTATTATGCATGCCTCTATCTTTCATTGAGATGTAAACCCTACTCAAACACCTTGAGGTGACTCTATTGAAATGGTGCTACGCCTCATGATGGTGCTATGCCTTGTGAAGGTGATCCATGTGAAATAAAATTACTTGATCAATAAAGTAAACCACCATAAAGAGAAAATCACCTAAAGATGAATATCCCATGAATATACATTTTCTATAGAAAATTTTAACTTATCACTAATAAGGGGGTTCCATAGCCAAAATGAAATAGAACAATAAACTTAGATTGATCTAATAATGAAGATAAAGTCATTTGTGACTCAAATGCATGACTTTATTTTTTCTATTAATGTAATGTAGATATCTACCATGACAAAGATAAGTATACTTGTAGGCACACACACAAGAGAGATCTAGGTCATAATTGATTTTGACTATAATAATCATCCTACACATACTAAAATAAAACTTCAAAACATAAAGAGTTCCATAGAAATGGTGTTATACCTTGTCATGGTTGCTATCATGCTTTGACTCTATCCTTTAGCTTTTGGGTTAATTGCATACATGGTGGATTTATATGACTATCATAAAGAATTGTGACTTTCCTTTATTCCTTTCACTATAATGAATAAATTTTCTTCTTATTTCTCACAAATACTCCCAAACTATCTATGTTACTTTAATTTTTAGACTTGGTATTTTTTTAGGGTTTTTTAAATGGTCACTTCAAATAGACTTGGTATTTGAAAGAGCGTTATTTATGCCATTGGTGAAAGAGTATTATTGTTGTTTTCTACGTTTAGGAGTGTTTCAGAAGGATGACGATCATCTCCATAAATTAAAGTGATTTCCATTTTCTATTCAATAATTATGTTGGTGTAAATTTGAAGCTTTTAGATTTATTTTATTATATGTCATTTTTCATGTTTGTACAATTCAATTGTTTATCAATAGTTTTTTTCTATAAATCTAAACTTTTTTCCTTCTCACCTTCTCACATAGATCAATTTCCATCATTTGAACATTTGATTTTGATATTTTTATTTAGTGAGTATTACTTACTCATTTTTTTTGTGAGTATGTAGCATTAAAAATCATGCTGAGGAAATGAGTAAATCCTTTAATACCAGATGAACGCGAAGCCAAAAATGAAAGGAGAAGAGAAACAAAAAATTAATTTTGTGAAGAATAGAAATTGAACCCCATAAAAGAAGAAATTCTAGGGCAATGTAAGAGAGATATCAAATTAGCATCACAAAGGGAATGGAAAAAACTTCGTGCAAGGAGAAAAATGAATCCCAAAGTTGGGGGCACATCATCAACCATAAGTGAAGCTCAAGGCACACCATCTACAATAATTCATGTTTAAAGTACATCAACAATCATACCTTTGGTTGAAGACATACCATCTACAACATGTGGCGTTGAAAGTACATAATAAAACACATATATACTTGAAGACACTCCATAGAAAACATTTCAATGTGGTGGTACAGCATCGTTTACATGTCAGTTTAAAGGTTTTTAATCATTTTCATCTCCAGTTGAAGGTACACCATGTATCCTTGATGTTCGTGACATTACTAATGTTGAAACAACTTTACCTTTGACAACTCCTAAATTTTTGCATAGAAAACCTAAATATTTGATTGATATTGATGCTAATATTTTGAAAACAATGGCTAATAAGATTCCAAAAAGTACATGTCAAAGATATGTGAGGAGGATAAGGATATTATTTTTGAGAAGCTAAATGAGGTCAGAAGATGTCAACTATTTGTTGAAATGATGAGGAAAATCAGTTTTAGTCCCACCATAAAGAAGAACATCAGATGACTCAAGTGATAAATCCATTGTAAACAAACTCATGAGTGCATATGAGAGCATGGGTTCTACCTCACACATGAAATATCGTAATGGTGCACGATGTGTGATGATATCAAGAATGGTAAGTATTCAAATCACAAATAAGATGATCCTTTCAAAAAATGAGTAAAAATTTGAAAATACGTAGATCATCTCTAATGAGAACCAAAAGAAGGCATGAAAGATTGGATAATCCAAATAATAATGAGTTATGGAAATTCTCGGGTAGCCTACCAGAAAATGATAATGAAATTATTTAGGCCTTGAGATCTCTAATACAATCATTTTAGAAGAATAACACAAAGGTCTCTCCCAATAAAAGAGATGTTGCAAGAAGGTGAATTGGTACAGTCGAATCTGTGAGCCACATCCAAAACAGTTTTTGTATATAACTCAAACCCAATTATTTTCTAAATTTGTAGAGATATATCCTCAAGTTAAAATTTGTCAAAGGTTTTTTAAATGGTAGATCCTTTTTACGTCAAAATAAATAACACACACACTACTTTTTGTAGGTACACATTGAGTTTTCTAACCATTATGATGTTTATCAATGCATATGTGTAGATTAATGCATACTAACAATATTTTGCAGGAATGTAACATAAGGCCTCTAACTAGATCTTCAAGGGATTTTTTATCTACCATTTTATGTGAAAGAGTGGAAGGTCAATTGTTTTACAAGAAATCATGTTTGGATGGAACATGTGTTCATTTTGATAGCTTGTAAAATTTTCCAATTTTGCAACACATGGGTAGTATACATGTAGTTGGAAATGAAATTATGTATTTTGGTAAATACAAGACAATGGCCCTGAAAGATGGGAAAGAAGCAAAAAAATGTGAATTGGTTACTGATAAGATTCAAGTGTATTAGTTTAAGGGAATTTTTTGTGATCATGTGGTCTATGATTAGGAAAGGCATAGACATGGAGATCGATGGTTAGACTCATAGTTCAAATTGTTCATGGACACATTTCCACTTCATAGAATCATTTTAGTTGTCAAATTTGTAGAGAACTACACACTATAGCCATAAAATTAGGTGCAATAATTATACTACTATACCACATATCTTTCTATATTTGTGCATATATAATTCATTCATGTAGTTGATAGTACAAAGGATAAAATGAAGGTATTGAGGGAGTATCACTTTTACATTAGTTATGATTGTATATTTTCTATAGAGTTCGTATACGGTTACTTCCAGATGTTCTACACTAATTTGGATTGTAGGAGAATATAATTTAGCGAGCATATCATACATGGTGAAAAAAATTTAATAACTTAATAATGTTTTATTGGTTTCAGAGGGTATGTGCAAGATCATGATGGGCCAAAAAGTGGTGATATCTAAGTGATATGATGGCCCATGTGGCTGACGATGTTTTTTTATCCCAAAATTGATGAAATGAAAAGGGTTTTTAAAGGAGATTCTCATATTTCCACCAATATAAATTATGCTTTACTTTGAATTTAATAAATAATTATTATTCATTTTCTATTTGAATTACGACTAAAGTCTTAATTGATAGGCTGATTGAAAAAAATCTATAGCTTTCAAATGGTATCACACTTTTTGAATCCAAAAAATGTGTCACATTCTATGCTTCACATACTATAGGATTAAAAAAAACAAAAATTGAATTTCATGAAGTTTTGACAAAGTTAAGGTGGTCAGACATACGAGTTTTTTATATTTTTTAAAAGTTGTAATAAAAAAATTATAAGTAATTATTTACTTGGGACATGAGTATCATACTTATATCTAAAATATTATAAAAAAATATTATCATTTTATTATGGTTAGGGTGGTCAGACAGACACCTACTTCTTATTTTTTCCCTGAAATTTAAGTACTACTCCATTGAAATTTCAAAATTTCACCAAATAGATTTAGAAAAAAAAAACCTAGTAGTTTAGAAACTACATTCAATTTTATCCAGATTCTATTCTTACATATTTTTGAAATAGTGTAGATAAATTATGCAAATTTTAACGTCAAGTTGCCTAACTCTAATTTTTTGAATTTTATTTCCACTTAAGGGCCTATTTTTTCCATGATGATCCTGCACATACCCTTGAGCAGGATGCATAGGATCAGTGATGTTCATTATATGTGGAATTTATTATATCTCATGCATGTAAAGGGGGAGAATTATGGTGTAGGAGTGTGTATCAAAAGATCCTTAGCATGAGAATAGTTAAAGTACAAAGACGATCCAAAGTCGATAGATGCAAAATCAATTGTCTAGTGGTGTAATCATGCTATGGGTCAAGGTAATCAAAGTAATTCTTTAGTTCATATAATTTTTTGGTTAGTAGATGATACTAACAGTAAAAAATATGAGGAATCTTGTACACTAACAAGATCGAATGAGCTACACTCTTTTAGAAGCTCCAATTCAGGTTCATGGACTATCCATATGTGGAAGTTGGCATGGTTTTTTTCTTCATGTATAGTTCAAGCATGGAATGACTATAACTCAAAGGAGTGGTTTGACGATTTGTCATTAAGAAGTCTAACCCCACTTAACATGTATTCACTCCTAAAAACTCTATAAATCATGAATATACAATCATTCATTTAATTTGATCATGTATCAAATCTACTAGAACCAAGTTATATATTTTCTTGAGTTATTTACAAAATTAATATTTTTATGTTACTTTATCAATGTAGGGAATTTTTATGAATTGATTGAAGATGAAGACAATGAAGAGAGAACACAATATTACTTTTGTTGATGTGTCGAGGAAAAAAAGAAATTGGAGGCCCCAGTTACATATGGAGAAAACATAGAATATCTTAGAGGTTCGGTGATTGTTATTGTTACATGGATTAGAAGGTACCTAGTTAATTATGCTCTAGTTTGGTTATTTGAGGACCTCTACATGCATCAAAATATTCTTCACTACTCAAACCTTTTCGTGGCATCTGACATTCATTTGATCAAATATCAAGCGAGAACTATGAATAAGAACTTGTGGAAGGTGTGTGTCTTACCATGAGGCAATACTTGACACAATAAATAGTACAGAGTAGACCCAAATGATTGGTTAGATTGATTTGTAAGTATGTACATTGAATTTGTAAAGTCATGTTAAATTGATAACTTTTTTGGGTTATTATAATATGTCTCATTATATTATGTTCTAACTATTATGGAAATGAGAAAAGAACATATATTATAAAGTTTTAATTTTTTAAATTGCATTCTTTCCTAGTTTTTAATATGTCTTCATATTTGTATCTTAGACAAAAGGTCAAATTACATTAAATTTTGATCATAAACTCATAACCTCATCGTGCTTTGGCTCATCATGATCCCATTTGACACCCAAATCACCTTCTACATATTATTCATTTCATTCTTGCAAAGAATGAAATTATTTGTGATCATGTGTCTATGATCAAGGCTTTCGAATGATTGTTTCCCCTTATTGTTTAAGACTATTTTTTGTGTATGAAAGTTTTGCCCTCTCTAGTCATCATTTGAAATCTTCCTTTTTGATCTCATCAAATGTGTTTTATGTGTTTGAATTTTATTGTTCACATGAGGTCTTCACTTGCATTGTATAGTCACAATAGGGTCCTTTCGGATAGTAGACTACCCTCATACTTATGACGAGTATTTAAACATTTGGCATTTGTCATGGGATTGCTGCTCTCAGGCCTTTGACTCTGCCTTGATACTCAAAACTTTGGATGCCATTATATGACATCCAACATGCTTCCCAGTATACCTCTTTGAGAATGAAATTAATATTATCCTCTCATGATCTTTGACTACATTTTTTCATCATCCTTTGACCTTCATTTATGTGGGTTTAGATAGTTACTAGTGTATCAAAAAATGGAAATATAATTCATTAGATAGGCTTTGACATGTCATTATAGGTGGATTCATTAATATACTTGAAGGTGTGTGAGGAATAAATTCATATATCTCTATCATGGTTACATTCATATATCATGACCTAGGAGATGCCTATAATAAGAAGTAATTAGGTTGTGACTTAGTTAGACTCCATACAACCATCTAAAAGTGATGTCCATAATGGAATTTTGAATGAGTGAGCCTCCATGATTGATGTAGGATAATCTTTGTTAGCTATAAGTTAGATAGTTATGTTTTCACATTTTTTCTAGGTGTGTCTAAAAAGTGTTTCCCTCCATTTGTAGGTAGCTCAAATTTGGAATTTGGGTAAATAGCATGGAGGTAAATAAAACCTTGTAAATATGTACGAAGATAAATTTTGGGTGGTTATGAATTGAATAAGGAAATAAAGCCTCATCATTATAAAAATGGGGTCAAAATAAAGTTAGATAAGTGTGCTAGAAATATTCCAATCTGATTTTCTTTTCCTAGCATGTTGTTGAGTTTTTTCGGAGGTTGTTGGGAGACCTTAAGAAGGGAATATTTGATGGTACAAAATTGATAAAACATTTATTTTCATTTAAATACATGAATATATATATGTAAAAAAAATTTATGACAATAAGAAAGCAATTGGTACATATGAATTTGGAGCAAAAAAGTGGTTTTGTGTGCATTTTCACAAGAAGTTGTCGGGACTGTTGTTATAGGGGAAGCAAGAAGTAATAAAACATAGTAGCTTGTGGTATTAATAATGCTTTTATGAGGACATAAAAACTTGAAAAAGGTATAAAGAAGACCTATAAAATTTATTTTAAGTCTTGGTACTTAGTTTTGTGGATTTGAACTCATTTTTTGTCTTTTTGGACCAAAACTAGGGCACATGCACAACTTGTAAACCACTTGTCCAAACCACTCCAAATTTTGTAATAATGATGCTTATGGGAACATAGGGAATGGTGAAAAATCTTAGGCTCATCCCAAATGTGAAAAGGATTGAACCATTATACCCCTATTTTCATGCTTATTTCAATGGCAGCAAGACTATTTTTATACAATTTATGGAGTTTAATGTTTTAAAATAAATTTTTCTTTTAGAGACATGCTATAAATACTCAATTTTATCTTCTCATAAAGTTTCAAGTCTTGATCGAATCATTTACCTTTTCTTGTTCCACAAAAGACCTCAAATTAGGACTAACTTGACTACTAATACCTGCCTCTTGGCTCAATCCATACAAAGGAGCCCCACTCCATTTTCAAGGTACTAAATTAATTGTACTTGGACTATATTTCATGATTTAAACAACACAATTTTGGTATAAGTATGGTTTACACATGATTTTTTAGGATTTTATCGGTTCTACATATGCCCAATCATGCTTTTGAGCCTTGCCTTAACTGTCACAAATTAGAAGAAATAGTGCATGTGTGAAATTTATAGTTCTTCCAAAAACTTGAAATCAATGATAAATGCAAGAAATATAACATATAAAAATAATTCTAAAATAGGATTAGGATGTATGAGGTAGTCATTAATTATGAGAAAGTGTGCCCTTGTGATGTGTACATGTGTAAGACTATCTAAATTTGAGAATGAAATTTAGATATAATCTGATCTCTCATCTTCAATTATTCTATTCTTAGAATTTTCCTTGATCCATTTTTTCTTACATGTGTTATTCCTCTTTTTCCCTCATGTACATATGTGGTTTACAAATTACTAAGGTGCCAAAGGGTTTTAAGCCTACAAGTTGTAGAAGTTTTGAAGTTATCATTCTTGGCATGCCTCTTCTCCAAACATTGATTTTTTTATATTCTTGTGGAATTTATCTTGTTGTGTCCCTAACCTCTTTTAACTCTAATATTTCCACCTTTTTATTATGTCATTCCTACCTACCCATTAAATAACTAAGAGCTCCATTAATAGAAAAATGTGACACCAAAACTTCTCCAAAATGGATTATTATAGAAAAAAAATTTAAAATGAAGGGTGAAAATGTATGTGTACTTGTACCTTAAAGAATAATAATGACCATATCTCATTACTCAAGTAGTTGAATTTTTTTGCTAGTTTATACGTTTTGAAGTGATTGCCTTTTAGTGTGAAAATGAGCTCATTATATTTGTTGTGTGAGAAAACCAATGGTTCCAAAATGTCTGGATGGGTAGGTTTATGCTAGACAAGGTCCTGTTTTGCATCCAAACATGCCACAACGTTTTGAGCTACATTACACTAGCAATTTCCCTTAAGAGAACAAAGTGCAAAAGGGCATAAAAAATTTGACGAGTTATTACTTGTAAAATGTGGCACTTAGAGACATTTTATTTGAAGGTATAGGATCATGTAGATCCCCTCTACAGTAACCTCTCTCAATTTTTCATATATCCTATCCATTTTCCCGTCGTGACTCTTTTTTAGTTAATGGAAAAAGCGTCAAATGCATGAAGTGCAAAGTTGAAAGGTGGTGTAATTTTAATTTTGTTCATCATCCAAGAAAACTAAAAATTCCAACATGTTTTAATGGGTAAGTTTACACTAGGAGAGGTCTTTCTTTCCACCCAAACAAACCAAAAATTTATGGGCTACATTGCATCGATGATTTCTCTCAAGACGCGAAAGTGAAAAATGGCAAAAAACTTTGACGAGCTATTACTTAGAAACTATGAAACTTAGAAACATTCCATATGATGATACAATCATGTAGGGCCACTCTATAATAACCTCTCTCAGGTTTTCATATCTCCTATCCATTTTCCCATGGTGACTCATTTTTATTAGATGGGAAAGGCCTCAAATGCACGCATTATAAACTTGCAAGGTGGTGCAATTTTTGTTTTGTTTGTCATATGAGAACACCTATAGTTAGAAAACATCTAGATGAGTATATTTTTTCTAGGAAAGGTCCCATTTTGCACCCAAACATGCTAAAATATTTTGGGCTACATTGCACCGATGATTTTTCTTAAGAGACCAAAGTGCAAAAATGGCAGCAAACTTTGGTGAGATGTTACATAGAAATTTTGGCACTTAAAAACTTTTTTTTTGAATGTACAGGATCATGTAGGGCCCCTATACAATAACCTATATCTATTTTTCATATCTCCTCTCCATTAGCCCATGGTGACTCTATTTTAGTTGATTGAAGAAGCATCAAATGCACACAGTGTAAAGTTTCCAGGTGGTTTAAATTTTGTTTTGTTTGTTGTAAAACCAAACCAATAGTTCCAACATGTCTATATGGGTAGTTTTACACTAGGAAAGGTATTTTTTCACACCCAAACATATCAGAATGTTTTGGGCTACATTGCATTGATGATATATCTTAAGAGACCAAAGTGCAAAAAGGCAACAAGAATTTGAAAAGTTGTTACTCATATATAGTGGCACTTAGAAACATTTTACCTAGATGTATAGGATCATGTAAGTCCCCTCTACAATAACCTCTCTTGTATTTTCATATCTCTGATCCATTTTCCCATGGTGACTCTTTTTTAATTGATGGAAAAAGTGTCAAATGCATGGAGTGTAAAGTTGCAAGGTGCTATAATTTTTGTTCTATTCACCATGCAACAAAACTAATAGTTACAACATGTCTAGATGGGTAGTTTTATGCTAGGAAAGGTCCTATTTTACACCCAAATATGACTTAACGTTTTGGGCTACATTGCACTAGTGATATCTCTTAACAGACCAAACTGCAAAAGGGAAAAGAAATTTGATGAGATATAAATAAGAAACCATGGAACTTAGAATTTTTTTTCTAAAGGTGTAGGATCACATAGGGCCCCTCTACAATAACCTCTCTCATTTTTTTATATCTCCTATCCATTTTCCTATGGCATGACTCTTTTTCAGTTGATGGAAAAAGCATAAAATAGATGTTGTGTAAAGTTGCAAGGTGATGCAATTTATTTTCTATTCATCATGTGACCAAACAAAAAATTCCAACAGATCTAGATGGGTAGGTTTATGGTAAGTAAGGTCCTATTTCATAGCCAAACATTTCATAATTTTTTGAGCTACATTGCATCGATAGTATCTCTTAAGAGACCAAAGTGCAAAATGGAAACAAACTTTGACGAGCAGTTATTATGAAATTATGGCACTTAAAAAAATTATTTTTGAAGGTACATGATATTATAGGTCCCCTCTATAATAACCTCTCTTTATTTTTCATATCTCCTATCTATTTTCTGATGGTGACAAGTTTTTAGTTGATGGAAAAAATGTCAAATGCATGCAATGTAAAGATACAAGGTGGTGTAACTTTTGTTATGTCAATAATGAAAAAAAATTGATAGTTCCAACACATAAAAATGGGTATGTTTATGCTAAATAAGCTTATTTTTCACACCCTAGCATTCTAAAACATTCTAGGCTACTTTGCATCGATGATATCTCTTAAGAGACCAAAGTGCAAAAGGGCAACAAAGCTTGAAAAGTTGTTACTCAAAAACCATGACATGTAGAATAATTCTACGTGAAGGTACAATATCACATAAGGCCTATCTATGATAACCTATCTAAGATTTTTATATCTCCAATCTATTTGGTCATGGTTACAAGTTTTCAGTTGATGGAAAAAGTGTTAAATGCATGTAGTGTAAAGTTGCAAGGTGGTGTAAATTTTGTTTTGTTCATAATGCAAGTAAAGTGATAGTTCCAACATGTCTAGATGGATAGTATTATGCAAAGAAAGGTCTTGTTTCACACCCTAGCATGCTCGAACATTCTGGGCTACATTGCACCGATGATATCTCTTAAGAGACTAAAGTGCAAAAGGGAAAGGAAAATTGATGATCTATTAATTAGAATTTGTGGAATTTATAAAGATTATGTTTGAAGATACAATATCACATAGGGATTGTCTACAACTACCTCTCTCATATTTTCATATCTCCAAGTCATTTGACTGTGGTAACAATTTTTTTTAGTTGATGGAAAAAACATCAAATGCATGCAATATAAGGTTGCAAGGTAGTGTAATTTTCATTATGTTCATCATATGGGAAAACTGATAATTCCAAAACATCTAGATGGGTAGTTTTATGCTAGGAAAGTTTCTCCTTCACACCCCAGAATGTCAAAACGTTATGGGCTACATTGCACTAGTGATTTCCCTCAAGATACCAGAGTACAAAAGGGCAACACAATTTGACGAGATGGTACTCGAAGACCATGAAATTTAGAAAAATATAATTTGAGTTTATAGGATCATATTTGGTCCATCTATAATAACCTCTCTCATATTTTCATATATCTAAGCCATTTGGATGTGGTGAAAGTTTTTCTATTGCCCCAAAAATCATCAAATGCATGTAGTGTAGTGTTGCTAGGTAGGCTACTTTTTGTTTTGTTATTCACAAGGAAAAAACATTAGACCCAACATGTCTAGGTGGGCACATCTATGCTAGGAATGGTCATCGCCCTTTATTAAAAAAGGGCCATAGTCTTTCCTATTCGAAGGGTCACAACTTTTCACCTTTGAAAAGTCACAACCTAAATCATATTATCACTATTTGTGAGAATCTAAATTAATTTATTTGAAATATTTCCTAAGGTTCTATTCTTAATTGAATTCTTCAATGATGTTATGAATGTATTTATCAAATGAAATGCTCTCCCTTTTATGTCACAAGTTTGAGGGAATCACACGTTTTTAATAGTTACAATTCTTCATTATTACAATTGGATACTAATAGTAATTCAATTTTGGATAAGTTTTTTCTTTTTTTTTTATCTACCTAGAAAGCATTTGGACATAATTTTTTTTTAATATTTTTATAATTTCTAAGAATAAGGTAATCATAAATACACATGCAGTAATTTTGTTGAAGATACATCTTATCATGAAGAAAATAAATAGATATATGTAATACAAATCTATGAGGCATACACGTGAATAGAATTATACAAGGAAGCATGAAGCATACATGTGAACACAAGAAGTATACACAAGAAGCATGAAGCATATATGTGAATACACATAATACATGAAGTATACATAGAAAGTATGAAGCATGCACGTGAATACATGTAATACATGAAGTATACATAGCGAGCATGAAGTATACATGTGAAAACATAAAGTATACATAGGAAGTGATGGAACCCTTCAAAAAATTCTTGGTTCCATCCTAAAAATTGTGAATGGTTTGGCTTGGTTCTTTGTGCCTGATTTAAGGTCATGTCCTCATCACTTTGATATGGTTTATTTTCATTAAACCTTCCATAATTGGCCTATAAATCAAATAAACCCTTGGTTGTTTTAAAACTACATTGACCTATTCTCCCCATTCTCGGTCAATTAAGTGGTCACTTGTGCCATCGTGGTCATTTTTTTACCAGCCCCTGATCTTAGGTTTATCAGTCGCATGGATCCTTTTGAATTTCAAAATTTTCCTATGGTCGAAAGCTTAATCATAAAGTTTTAAATCCTTAGCCATTGTTATGGGTCAATATCTCGTTCACCTAGGGATGGCCCCTTTTTATGAATGATTTTTATGGCACGTGTAGAAAATAAAGTTTCATATTGACCATCTGATTGAAGGAATCAATCACAATCATTCCCCATATGCCCATGTTGGTTTATTTCTACTTATTTTATTCGCATAGGTGGGTGGGCTTCGACCATGTGTCTCATATAATGGTGGACCTAGTCCCATTGGTAAAGATGGTTGGTGCCTTTCAAATAAGATCCACAATTGATTGATGGAAAATGTGGCCATACCTATACTGCTCCCTGCAAGCCCATCTTGTTTTATTTCAAATTATTTTAAGGACACGGGCTAGTGGGTGATGGCCACATAGTGTTGCTTTATGGTGGGACCTGGATCCTCATAGGGCAATGTGTGTTGTTCGAGGCTCAATCAATGGTAAACAACACAACATGTGTTGTCATTAGGGCCTTTCCCCATGCCCCTATCCATCTATAGTAGTAAGAAGGGATGGTTGTATAGGCTAGTGAGCAGTGTGACACTTTGTAGTTTGTGGGGCCCGATGGGTCTTTGAAGATGAAAAATTATTGTGTGGAGGATGAAATCAACAGTTGATGGTAGGTGATGTGTCTCAATCTTGGAAACTCCCTGCCATCTTGTGCGGGTACCACCTATGTCCTATGTCTTTTGATAGGTAAGTAGGGAGGTGCCATGTGGACTTTCTAAAGGGCTTGGCTGATTTCCAATGAAGATGGAATACTTCTAAATTTGGCTGAAAAGATACTATTTCTAGAACTGTATTATTTTCAACTTTTTTTTTA
Source organism: Sequoiadendron giganteum (assembly GCA_007115665.2). Taxonomy (NCBI): domain Eukaryota; kingdom Viridiplantae; phylum Streptophyta; class Pinopsida; order Cupressales; family Cupressaceae; genus Sequoiadendron; species Sequoiadendron giganteum. Next base: position 504,989,793 of record CM021100.1, read on the forward strand.
AATCCAATGGTTGAGATTTCGGCCATCAATCCTGAAAGCCATTGATATATATGGAAAGGATGAAAATAAAGCATGATAGTGTACAAACCAATATTTTTAGATTGGATCAGGATCAATCCCCATTTTTTTGACAAGGAGAAATACAAGCTAACAATTCCTACGGGTGAGTGGGTAATTATGGCAAGAAATTTTTAAATGATGCAAAGTATAGAGTAGATGTTTATCTACTTAGAGTTTTTTTGATTTAAAGGAGCATTAAAAGCATAATTAAAACTTGAGTTTAAATGGTTGCATTGTAATCTACGTATTGATTTATCTTTTAAATCATGATCAACAGTCGAGATTAAGAAGATCAAGACAAACTGTTGTTAACTCATGCATACAAGATTTATTTGGAGAATTAATGGTTGGTACACTTGCATGGCTTGTTATAAGAAGGATTGATTACCATATTTCTCATTCAGAATTTGCATTGAGTTTAAGTCCAAGAAAAAAATTGATAGATGTCTTCTAAGAGGATGAGTAATCCCGAAGGGTCTATTAAGCCAGCTCAAATGTCTAGGAGATTAAGTTTGCTTGGATCTAAGAAGAATTATCAAGTGGATGAAGGTGATATGCAGCAAGCTCCTGATGCACCCAATATTAGAAGATGACACCAAAAATTTAAGAAGTATGGTGTCAAGAGTAACTATTTCCTAACGAACCAAATTGTTTCAGAAGAATTAGTCAAGTTCAAAGGCAAGGAGTTGGTGGAGTATGAAAAGAAGACAAAGAAAAGGTGCAATTATCATAAGGCTTGTCCAAGAGAATTTAATTCTTTTGGTGATTTCTCTAACAACCCTTTAGATAATGAGGGCGACACTAACTCAGAGGGTGATTATTATCCCCTCTCCCTGGTACCATCTGATTATTTTGATGACGTGGTGGTGATGGTTCCTCTAGTTCCACCATGAGGAAGGCATGGGCTAGTATCCTCTGAGGATAATGACTAAGATTGATGATTGGGCCCCATTTTCATTTCCGGTGACACCATAGCCCTTCTATTAGGATTGTCCTACTTAGTGTTCATGTGATTTCTTATTTCTAGTGTTGATGTGGAAAATTTTCAAGTTGGTGTATAGGAGAGGTTCCAAACTTCCTAGTGTTGGGTTATACACATGTTTTTGTTGGGGTTGCTAGTGAAGAATCTTCTTTGGTTAGCAAGGGTGAGGATGTTGCTACTAGAACCGACTCTACCTCTTGAGGAGCTGGCGGGTCTACATGTAGGGGATGTTGAATATTGTCTTTTACTCTTCCATTTTCCTTAATGATTACATGTAATTGACTAGGGACATCTCAAAATCTGGTGTAGATGATCTAAAAATGAAATGTAAATGTAAATATAATTGAGCCTAATGCTTGTCGCCCCCTTATTCTATAAAAGGGATTTCTGGGCTCATTATAGTGGTTAGACTTTTGAGTGTTTGGGTGAACTCTTAACTCAGAAAAGATATTTTGAATAGGATAAGGGTAGATAGACTATTAAATGGTCTCGGGAATCAATTTTTGTATTTAACGGTCTTAAATTAGTTTAATATAAACTACCAATGTAGAAACGAATCTTTGTCTGGAAACAAATACTCTCCTATGTATACTTATTACAAGTCATGAATGAAAATGCTAATGGTGTTATCATTTATCTTCAAATGGTTATATTTGAATGTACTATTATGTTCTCAGCTTTAACTCAAGGAGTTAATTAAAATGCTTGAAGAGGGTATAAAATTTATACGAAATTGCTTAGGATTGATAAGTAGTAAATGTTTCTTTTAGGAATTTTTGATTTTTCATATTCTGTAAATTAGTAGGAGAGTAGTTCATCTACTTCTAAAATGAAGTAGTTCATATATTATAGATCGTTATATATTTGAGTCTATTGCTCCAATTGATCAAACACTGGTCATTTTATCAAAAAATCTAGCATGAAGAATGAGAAAGTAGCACACCTAGCCTTGAACGTAAAATAAGAACAATATTAATTTAAAATCCTTTTTCAATGAAATGCATTTGGGATGGAAGTATTTTTATTCATAGCAAATAAGTAGTCACTCACTTAAAAATATATGCCAAATCTTAAGTGGGATGGGTTTTATTTGCATTTAACTAGGAATCAATTTGTGTATAAATATGTTACTACTTGTATACATATCATGAAAACATATTTTGGATTACCCTCCCTGGTCTAAATAGCCAAAAGTGAAGGAGTAAGGATCAAAAAATCCTAAGCTCGTTGTGTTGGCCACTAACCATGCAGTTTCTTCATTATAAGAGCTGGCAAATTTTTAGAGAGTTGTTGGGTTCTATTGGAAAAATCACCAACAAAAATGGTGAATTCACTGAGGAAAGCTTTGAATTCTCTAGGTGCAGACTATGAATCATAAAATCAAGAATTTTCTAAATCTAAACATTTTGTTTAGATATTAAAATTTTCAGATCTGGAAGTAAGTTTGTTGCAACAAAGTTTCAAAGAATTCGTTTGACTATGTTGTGGGAAAAGACCCAGAAAGAAATTAAATTTTCAAAGAGCTTCATGTTGCTTACCATTCAATCCTATATGAAGAGAGGTGACGACTAGGTAAACGCAATAATTTGGGTCCACGAAGAGGAAAAGTTTCAGCCAAAACAAAAAAAATTGTAGGAAATGCATATGCATTTTTTAAAAACACATACATGTTATGGATTGGGTACCTGAGCCTAAATCCAAAATTCATATGCATTATGATTCAGGTACGCGAACATAAAACACGTATGCATTCATAATGCGTACGCATTTTAAAATGTGTACATGTTTATTAGAAATTTTTTTGTAAAAAATAATTGATTGTGATTTAATTTTCATTGTCAGTTTGAGTCATGCCGGAGAAGGAGAAGGTAGACCACGTACACATTTCAAAGGGCCGGATTGAAGAAAAATTTCACTGCCACCTCCTCCCATTGACACAACCAACCTCAACGACCTCTAGGTTGGTTGAATTCTGCCATTTTTTGTCTTTTTATCTTGCATTTCTGTTTTATAATTTTTATTTATTTTTTATTTGTTTAGCTTGTTTTAGTTCAATATTTAATATTTTTTAAATTGCATTTAATTAACCAAAAACATCAATGGAACACACAATGTTAAATTGTAAATCAAAAACCATAAAAAATAAACCTAAATTAAACACATTTAATTTAGAAATGCCAAAACCCTAAACCATAGGTTCTAAAAAACATAGGTCATTAAAAACTAATTTACCCAAGTTAATCCTTGGACCTAAACCCTAAAACATAAAATAAAACCCTATTTACCATAAAACCTAAACCTTAAACCCTAATATTTTCACCTTTTAGATAGTGCTCGACTTGAAAGTACAATCAATACTTTCAATGTAACCATTTATTTTGAGAAATGAGGAGATGTTTCTTAACTAGTTTGAAACAAATCATAGCATAAATTTACGAGTTTTATCTAATTAGGATTGATCATGTTGCTAGATGTTACACCATTTCCATACTAAAATATATAGTCTAAACATTCTCATTTTTTATAATGGTTACAAGTTTCAATCTCATCAGCAATGATCATGTTTCTCTTGCTCAAATTGAGTAATTTCAATTTGGAAATTTCCCTCCTTCCTTGCTTTATTTTGCGTCCTCCTTGTCATTGGTTCTTATCTTTCACTTCACATAATTTTAGAAGTATCCCTCCTTGGAGGTTTCTTACATTTTTTATTTGACATAGATATGTTTTCATGTCATCAAATCTCTAAATAATTTATAATAAAAACCTAATTTGTTCCATTTTTGCATGATAAATTATGCAGCCCAATTCACATGTATAAATATGATTTCATTGTACAACTAAATTGAGATTTAGTGAAGTCTTTGTGTACTTAAAGAGGCTATTTTCAATATGTCAATAGAGCTCAATCTCATTTTTGTTTATTTTGTATGTGTTGCAGTTACCAAGTTAACATATATCTATGTGTCCCTTTGAATGCCTTCTATTAATTTTTTAATCTTATCTAAATAGTATGCTTTGAAAACAGTGAATGAGACTATAAATTAATGTTAGAGTTAAAATTATAATTTCTTCTTAACTAATTTGTCCCACTATAGAGAACTTGTGTCTCTTATCAAGAAATTTGAAAATTTAGATAAATCAATTTATGTCCTTGGATTTAATTAAATTCTATGTCATACTTGATAAATACATGTATTCACAATCAATATACCTTAGCTCTATAGATATACTCTTGTTGGGAAACAACCACACCTATGAGTAAATGTCCCCTCTCCCCAAAAGATAAAGCTATAGACCCATAAAAAGTTAGAATAATAAATTACTTATTGATGAATTAGTTAATTAATAATAAGCTTGATATTTATGAGCTCCATTGAGCGCCCTTGTCTAACAATAATCCTTTAATATATAAATATAATCTAGTATAATTTTTACTTGTATTAAACTACATCATTTTCATCATTTACCCATTTTGACACTCATTCTTGAGTTGTTCATAACCTAAATTATCTTCGGGACCTTTCCTTCTCTTTTTCTAGCTTTATATATGTAATAGAAGACACTCTAAACAACCCCTTACCTCCTATTAACAACCAATTTGAGAAATCAAAGTTATATATCTACATGTGTCTTATTTTTCAGCCTTTAGTTCTTTACCTATAGAAATTAAATGGTTCCTCACCTCATGTTCATAGTCTCTATTTCTAATCTTCTTATTTATTTTTTCCAATAATAATTGAAAGAAGCCTCATTGTTGATATTGTAGCCTTTTGTGAGCTAAAATGAAAAAATATATATCAACAAACTAATTAAATAATTCACACAATTTGAAATTTATTTAGAAATAAAATTGAATGTGAACAGATTCAAAATGCATTTCATTTGAAGACCATTCAATTTATAACATTTAAAAATCCATAACATTAAAAATCCATAGCATGTACACATTAAATTGAATCCATAAACTTGTTTTTAGCTAGATATCACTTGATAATTAAACTATAACTAGATTTGATGATATGCATTAATTGATTTATTTAAAATAAATAAAACCACATGGATTAAGGTATAGACTTAAAATTTATGTAAATAAATCACCATCAATATTTAAACTAGGATTTGGATAAAATGTATAAAGAATTTAGATGTCGTTGCCATTTGATTAAATTCACATGGATCCAAAATTTAACATAGAGTATTTTATGCCTTATGCAAAAATTCTTGTAGATCCCATACATCCAAACCCACCACCACAACAAAACCCCACACCTCCAAACTCTCCACCTCCTAACCCCCCACCTCCCATAATAGATCAAGATAAGTTAAGAGAGAGCATTAGGGAAAATCTTATTGTGATTCAGGGAAATATAGATCTGATAAAAAATGAGCCTAGAATCACCCCCATCTCACACAGTTTGCATCTACGATGCAAGCTATTGTCGATTTTTTTCGATCTATTGATGCAGACCTAGATAGGTTCCATCAATGGAGAGAAGAGAGGAGACAATTCTATGTAGATGGATTTTCTTATAAAGAAATTAATGACCTTAAAATTACCAAACAAGCCATGGGCCAATATTTTTTTAACCCCCAAACAAACCAACGAATTCAACCCACCAAAAAATGAATTTCAATTTTATGGTGTGGGAACCCCCAAATAGCTGCACACTTTTGGGATAGATGGTGAATGGTGTTTGATAGTCCACCACATGGAAATTCTAAGGTGCCCCTATACTTTTTGAGAAATTTATGGGTTGAGTTTGAGTTGGGTTAAAAACCCAACTATTTTGATATGAAGTCATTTTAGGGTGTTGCACTTGGCATGCCCCAACATAGACTACGAGCACGTGTTGATTCATAGTGACGTTCTCTGATTGCTCCTATTGCTCCTCCTCCTCTTGGTGATCCTATTGCATTTTAGTAGTAGACCATGTTATCGACATTAGGAGCATTGAGTTCACTTTCAGGACATCTCACTCATCAGACTACACACACGACAATTGAAGTGGTCAATAGAGAGCATGGAGGATCAAGCAATATGAATACTCGGGAATCCACTTCAGGTGACCCACATGCATCTGGGATAGAGTCATATATGGATTTACTATATTCTAAGAATCATCCTACATAGGTATGTTCATCTCTTGAACTTAATTTTTTTTTTAAAATGTGCAAAATTCAAGTAAATAATAACATTAAATTATATATATAATAAAATATTAATCCAATAAGTGTTCGGTGTAGATGCATGATCACATGATGTTTGAAACTCAAAATGATTGTGTCTATATGTTGAGTGATATATATCTGGGCTCACCTTTTGGTCAAGTACTTGAACCAATACATATTAAATAATTTGTTTGTATATCTCTAATTAATTTTGAATTTGTACACATGTGTGAAATGATATATTATTTCTATATGTAGGGAGGTCATATGATACTTAGTACTAACCAGCCACAAGTTGTGGTGAGCTCTCTTGAGTCATCATCATCTCAGGTGTGTGCTTTCAAAAGTTTATTAATTTTAAATTAAATACACATCATAGATCTAATTTAATTTGTTTATTTACATACACATGCATGAATTATCTATACAAATTGTTGTACATCTATATGGAGGGATTTCATGAGATACCCATTACAGGTGCACTTGAGACATCATCAACATTTATGCATGGGAAATATTAGGTGCATAATCATGATGCCATATCATTTGAGGTTGTAAACTTTACTAAATATCCTAAAAAAATTATACAGATCTTTTAAATATATATATATATATATATATATACGAGGTTTTAACATATTGTTTGCATTATATGAATATGCAGGATATAGTAGATCATTCATTTGGATCTTCACAAGTGATAGTTATACTACCCATTGAACAATATGTGCTAGTAGATTCACATGATCATATGGTAATTTATGCATACTAAAAATCATTTTTATTGTATTTAACATATATTTAATTTAATTTATATTTTTATCTAAAATTTTATCTTTTCAAGTTTAAATATGTTTAATTATATCAAAATTTATAAATAACTTTAAATTTAATTTCAAGTTTCTTGTACTCTTTTACAGCATGATGCAAGTACATCTAATCAACATGGAACAAAGAGGAGAATTGATTTGATTGATCAACCTAATAGTTAGATGGTTTTAAATTTTAAATGGACTATAGATCTCTAGTTTTATTTAAATATATGTGTTGGACTTGACATACACATTTTGAACATGTTATCTCATAGACCATTTCACATACATTATATCGATTAATATTATCATATTTGTGTTTATTTATATCAGTTGAATTTAATATGATGATTATATATGCAGTCAATTATGATCATGTTATGTTCATTTTGATGATTATATGCACTCATGTATGTATAGATATTTAATCTAATCTTCAAGTAATACATGCACTATATAAATTCTAATCTAGAATCAAATTTCCTATATATAATTTATCACATGGTTAGGTGACAAATTAGAACATTCCTTAAATAGTTTATATTATATTCATAATCAATTAAGGGCAGGTAATTTTAACTATTTTCCAATTCTAAAAAATATTTGAATCAATAAAAAAAAATCTATCTCCTTGTATGTATAAAATGTATAATCTATACAATTGAACAATTATATAAAATGTGGTAAATACAAGACATGAAATGTATAATCTATAAAATTGGAACAAGATATTTAAAAAGTGACTAATAAGTTCATTGAAGTTCATACATCGAACAAACAAATATAATGTATATTGATTTTTTATACAACTATATAACATGATGAAACATATATGTGCATGTATATACAATTAAAGCTTATCAAATTTTAGGTGAAGACCAAAAATTGATATTTACATAGACTCTTGATAAAATAATTTTTCAGTGACAATCACATGGTAGACCGACTTGATGAGAACCTACAAAAATAATTAATGTAAGTAAAGTAACTATAATTTTTGTGAGTCATTTAAGTAAATAATTCATGCGAGAAAAGATTAATATATAGTAGAAGTTAGAAAATTGGATTTTATAAATTCCATAAAAATTCACATAATGTTTGCCAGATGATGGATTAATGGGATCAAGAGGATATAGCTTAAGAGGGGTCCTAAGATAATTCCTAAGAGGATGGCTTAAGGGGATACAAGAGGGTGGATTAAGGGGAGTTGATAGAATGACTTAAATGGATGTAAGAGGGTGGATTAAGAGGATGCATGTCATGAACCCTAGGATATGGATTAGCAAGTCCTAAGAGGATGGGTTAAGGGGATTTATGAGAGCGACTTAAGGGATGCAAGATTGTGGATTAAGGGTATGTAAGAGGATATGACTTAAGGGTCCTTTAAGAGGATGGCTTAAGGGGATGCACAAGGGTGGATTAAGGGGAGTTGATAGAATGACTTCAAGGGATGCAAGAGGATGGATTAAGGGCATTTGATAGAATGACTTAAAGGGATGTAAGAGGTGGATTAAGGGGATGCATGTCATGAACCCTAGTATATGGCTTAAGGGGAATTATTAGAGTGACTTAAGGGACACAAGATTATGGATTAAGGGAATGTAAGAAAATTTGACTTCAGGGTCCTTTAAGAGGATGGCTTAAGGGGGATGCAAGATGGTGGATTAAGGGGAGTTGATAGAATTACTTCAAGGAATGAAAGAGGTGGATTTAACAGAATTACTTGAAGGGATGTAAGAGGGTGGAACCCTAGAAACCTTAGAAAACCCTAGAACCCTAAGGGTCATAGAATGATTTCACTTAAGGGGATTTGATTGAATGAACCCTAGAAACCCTAGAAACCCTAGAACCCTAAACCTTAAACCATATGACCTAAAGACTAGGAGATGAACCCTAAACCCTTAAAACCCATATAGATTTGTTATTCTAAACATCTCATGGACCTTAAAAACCCTAAACCCTAAACCATAGGATCTAAGGACTAGGAGATGAACCCTAAACCCTTAAAACCCATATAGATTTGTTATTCTAATCATCTCATGAACCCTACAAACCCTAAACCCTAAACCATAGGACCTAAAGACTAGGAGATGAACCCTAAACCCTTAAAACCCATATAGATTTGTTATTCTAAGTATCTCATGAACTGTACAAACCCTAAACCATGTGACATAAAGACTATGATATGAACCCTAAACCATTAACCCATATAGATTTGTTATTCTAAGCATATCATGAACCCTACAAAACCTAAACCCTAAACCATAGGACCTAAATCCTATGAGATTAACCCTAAACCCTTAAAACCCATATAGATTTTTTATTCTAAGCATCTCATGAACCCACAAAACCTAAACCCTAAGCCATAGCACCTAAATCCTTGGAGATGAGCCCTAAACCCTTAGAACCCATATATATTTGTTATTCTAAGCATCTCATAAACCCTACAAAACCTAAAACCTAAACCATAGGACCTAAATACTAGGAGATGAACCCTAAACCCTTAAAACCCATATAGATTTGTTATTCTAAGCATCTCATGAATCCTAGAAACCTTAAACCCTAAACGATGTGACTTAAAGACTAGGAGATGAACCCTAAACCATTAACCCATATATATTTTTTATTCTAAGCATCTCATGAACCCTACAAACCCTAAACCCTAAACCATAGGACCTAAATCCTAGGAAATGAACCCTAAACCCTTAAAACCCATATAGATTTGTTATTCTAAGCATCTCATGAACCCTACAAACCCTAAACCCTAATCCATAGTACCTAAATCCTAGGAGATGAACTATAAACCCTTAAATCCCATATAGATTTGTTATTCTAAGCATCTCATGAACCTTTCAAACCCTAAACCCTAAACCATAGGACCTAAATCCTAGGAGATGAAAGGTAGATATATGAGGATATGGATTAAGGGGTCCTCAGAGGATGGCTTAAGGAGTCTTGAGAGAGTGACTTAAGGGGATGCAAGAGGATGGATTAAGGGTAGATATACAAGGATATAGATTAAGGGGTCCTAATAGAATGGCTTAAGGGGAATTAATAGAGAGACTTAAGGGGATTCAAGAGGATGGATTAATGGTACATAAGGGGTTGACTTAAGGGTTGTTGAGAGGGTGACTTAAGGGGATGCAAGAGGATGGATTAAGGGTGGATATACGAGGATATGGATTAAGGGGTCCTAACATAATTGATTAAGGGTAATTAATAGATAGACTTAAAGGGGATGCAAAAGGATGGATTAATGGTACATAAGAGGATGGCTTAAGGGGTTTTAAGAGAATGGATTAAGGGGATATGAAATCAATTATATTTTTTTTATAAAATGAAAATGAATTAAATTTAGTTTTATATTTATACTCTCAACTAAATTTATCTATAACTATATATAGTTACATGTCTCTAGATTCAAATTCCATTGTAATAAGAGTGCATCTCCTCTCTTTTTTGTAAAACATCTAGTTTCAAGGGAGACCTAAAACAAAAAATGATATAAAACTTTAATTATAAAATGAATAAAGACAAATATATATATCAAATAAATATATATACAATTATATATAAAACTATATATACTTAACAATATTTATTTACTCTATTGTACCATCTGCATCCTCTCTTTTTTGTAATGAATCTATGATTGTCTCATGATCATCCATTGAAAGTGTCCATAAAACTTTATTAGCATGCTTGCCTTGATATCTAACTAGTTTTATATTGGTTGCCAAAATCAAATGTGAATAAGGTATATTCTTCTCAAGTGTCTTTCATAATATTCAAATGCAGGCAAACCATTATTTCTTATCAAATATTTTTGAAGCGAGGTGCCAACAACAACCATTGGACCAGCTAGATACTCAAATTTGTCATCATCCACTCTGGGATATACCAACTTATGTTCTCTCTCAACACATCTAGCCAGCTAGTACTTTGTCTCCTCTTCATTCCCCTCAGGTGCAACAACATCATACACATGTCCTACAAAAATAGATAAAAAATTCAATAAAGAGTGACTTACATTTAATTCACATATAAACATGCATAAATATAAAATTTAACTCAAGAAATAATTTACCTTCTTGTAGAAGATCAAAAACACGATCATAATCATTTGATGCAAACACTTGATTATCTTGAATTGTCATTCCGTGTTGAACATTTGTCGATGTAGGTGTTAAGGATCTTTGTTGCCATTGTTCGACCCATTTCATATTTTCACATGCCTCCCAATCACCTGCAATACAAAATTGACAAAATAATTCCAAATCCCTTGTCCATATTGTCCATGTGTTTGCATTCAAACTCTTAAATGAATGCCATTTTGTAGATCTGTTAATTGTTCCACAATCTTGTCGAGAAAAATATCATTTTCTTCGACTAACCAAAAGAAATGTCGAATTATTGAGCTCTCACTTGTTCTTGTAGATAATTTGGTATTTAACCAATCTACAATTGCACGTACATCTCTAAATTTCGTAGCATCCTCAAATTTTAGTTGCTCTCTAGCAAGAGTTATTTTCATGCATGCACTTGCTCCATCGTGTTTTGCCTTACCATGACCAAATTCAAAAAAAATCCATGTGTTGGATATTATTTTCTTTATGAACTCTACATAACCAATAAAACATTCTAGCATTTTTGAATTGAACCATGTGATTATTCGACCATATGTGATGTTCTAGCATTTTGAATTCCTCTTTCTTTTATTTTTTTGTAAAATATCTCAAAACAATATTGAATAAACTCAAATGAATGTAATCAATTATCGCTTACATAAAAATGGTACTTTCTCAAAAAAAATCTATTATCTTCTCTACTATCATCTGCATGTCTTTAAAAAATATGAACAAATGTAGCTACTTGCACTGAATTATAATACTGTGATTGAATTTCTTCTTGTGGAGAAAGAGTATAATTTTCAGCAAAATCAACAACTGACAATATAGTTGCAATTGGAAATGTGTTTTTGCATAAATGAAATTGATTATCAAGCCAATGAGCATACTAATATTGTTGAACATATTTAGGTACAATCTTATTTTTAAATTCTTTAATAAATGCATGCAAACTAAATTTTTCCATAATTAGCTTAGATTTTTTTCCAATTTTTTCATCTTTTAAAGAATACTCAACATTTTAAAATTGTTTTACATCCACTAATTATTTTCCAAATTCATCTAAACTATATTCATGCATACATTATCCTAATAATGAAAAGTTAGCACATCTATCGCATTCTCTAGAAATGCATGCTTTTAAAAAAAAAAAATCCATTAGAGGGTTCACAAAACAAATCTAATATAAAATATTTGATTCTTTCAGGTGGCATATTAATACCACAAATGTCTTGCATAATTTGGTTATCATGCAAAGTGCATCATATATATCAAAAACTATCATAATAATAACAAAATTGTACACGAGTCTTACAAAAACAAGAGATTCGTTGCTTATTAATTCTAACATACCAAGGTTTACACTTTTCGAATGATCTTTGACTTATGTTAATATTCAATGGTAAGATTGAAGCATCTTATTTTTTTTATAAAATTTAGTTTGATTCATATCTAAGAGATGCTTTGGATGAGGTTCACGAATTTTGGAACCCACCCTTAATTTTAAGACATCTCTAATGTTAGGTGATACTCTTGTATTATCATGCCAAAATTTATTGATTAAAGATTTAATTTCATTAGTTAATTTCATGTCTAATCTTGGGAGTCTACCACTAAAACTCCAACATTGATTAATTGGATCCTTTTCAATAATTTCTCTTCTTTTAGGAGCTCTTATCAAAGTTTTAGGATTTACTTTTATACATTTACTAATATTACTTAACATTCTTTTATTTGAAGTTGCTTTATCAACTAAATTAGTTGTTATTGCACGACAAGCCACATTATTATCTTTTGATCAATTTTTCTTACCTATAAAATCAATAGAATTAGCAACACTAGATATGACTTGTTCTACTAAATCATCTTTCTTTTTTGGTTTTAGAAAAATACCTATTTTTTTCATCACTTTTTTTCATTTTCCACATTCTCATCAATTGTACCATGAGTTGACATTGGAATCCTAATTTATTTCTATAAAAAAAATTTTATATATTTTATTTCTAGAAGTTCTAATTTGTCTCCAGTAAAATTTACCACGAAGGTTATTTAGTACATCTTTTTCAATTGTAAAAAAAACATTTTCATCTTCATCCATACAAGGGATTTCATGTTCATTCACACAAGGGGTTCCATTTTCATTTTCAAATTTAAAAGGGATTTCATTCTCATTTTAATAAATATGAGGGATTTGATTATCATTTGCATTCTCATAAGATATAATTTCATCATTTTTTTTGTTTTTGCATAGTTTCAACCTTAGAATTATTGATATCATCAATGGTGTATATAGATTCATCTAAACAAGCAAAATCAATAATATCAAGACTTAGGTTTGAAAACTTACTTGGAGAGATTGTTTGAATAGGTGCATTTTCCATATCATTGGGAGGTGGATTTGAAGACATGTAACCAAAGTTGTTTGCATAGGTACTATTTCTATACCATTCAAAGTTGAAATTGAATGCATAGTTAGGTTTGTCTCCATAATTGCATTTTATTCCATATTCACCATCTCCACATTTGCATCATCTACATTTGTTTCATCAAATGGATTCCTCTTCAACATTCATGGACCTAGATGCTTCCATTTTTTTCATTTGACGAATCATTTCTCTTCTATCCCTTTGTCTTTTTGCCTCCATATCTTTATTTTTCTTACTTCAAATTTTACATTGAATTTCTACACTTTTTTCTTTGTCTTTGCTTTGATCCCATGCTTACCAAATCCTCTTTGATGAAAAAACAAATGATTCACTTGTAACCTATTTTAAAATTTCCATCTCCTTCAAATATTCAAATAAAACTATGTACTATGAAGATCCTTTCTTCTGTAAAATTTGAATTACAAAAAAATGATTAATACATTGAAAAGTTCTCTTTTTTTAAATATTCTTGTACTTGATTCCAATTCAAAAAATTCAATTTTCACTTGTCTCTTCCAACAATTTGCAATAAAAAATGTAGAAAATGGTGCTTTCGGGCCGTACTCTAGAAAAAGAATGTTGCAGAAAAAATGTGTTTTATCAAAAATTTTCAAATTAGGGAAAAATTATCATATAAGAAATGTGTACGTGTTCCAAGCATAGAATGTGTATGCGTCTCATAACGGCTAAACGTTACCTTTACCCAATGGGTAAAAAGGTAATTTAAATAATGCGTACACATTTTAGTAACGTGTATGTGCTATTTAAAAATTGAATTCCCAACCCACATGTAGCCTTGGTTTTAGGCTTGAGAAAGTCTAGGAAATACGAGCCTTATCCTTTGACCTGCAATTAAAAACTAAGGCAAATTGAAGAAGAATGTCCAACTTTGGCAATATGCGTGATGTACTTTTTTCTGAATCAATCTATAAAATTAAAACCCATAATAGAACACAATATCTAGTTTCCAAATATATAAATTTTGTTAAGATTGGATTATTTTTTCTATTTTTTAATTAATTTATAAGAAAACTAGTCCTTAAACTTGAAATATCAGGCTTTTTTGGTGTTTTAATAACTTTTTTTGGTTAAGTTTCCTATAAAAATATTTATATGGAATCAATCTTCAGATAATTCTATACACAATGAAAAAAAAAACATTCAAAAAATTTTTAGTTTAGGTCAAATTATGTTGTCTGTACACGTTGATTTTTAAAAACAACAATTAAGGACAATAAAAATTCAATAAAAAAAAATATTTAACAAAAAATTACAAAAAAATTTCCTCATCATATTCATGTTGTTAGCTTTCTTTCCCCAAAAGGAATTATAAAAATAATTTTATTTGGGTCAAAAAGGTGTGTCCGTAAATGTGCATGGTATGGTAGAAAACCAGGGACTTTTAAAAAGTGGTTTTTATAAATCCCTATCAAAATTTAATTTCTACAATCTCGGTATTTGAATAATTTACCTTTTTGGAAACTAGATTAAAAATTAAAAATTTCATATTACTAAATTTTTAAAAATTCATTGTGTAAGTGCCTCGAATTTTTAGTCCAAGTGTGACAAATTCTGCAAAACAACAAAAACACTTCCACTTTTTGAGCTTTTTCTGGACTCAACTTCTTGCATCAACCTGGCTCTATCTGAAGAACGTGATGAAGATGTGAAAAAAATTTCAAATTTACAAATATTTCCAATCATGAAGAAGAATCTACAGTAGCTACAACATATCTAGGTATTCTCCATATTCTAGTTTTCACAAGGCGCAAACATATATATGAAAACCATATTTGTAAGACGAAAAAAATTGATTCCCTATTGAGTGAAAATAAGCTCAAAAGGAGTCTTACTAGTATTAACTTTGGTTTGTACCTAGTTGAGGATATAAACAACAGTACTGTAACGCCCCACCAAGTAACCCTAGAGGAAGTTGCAATTAACTACTTAAACGAACTAATTTTAATATTATCTCTTCCAGATACATGATCAAATTTAAACCAAATATTTAATCCTTAACTATTTGAAAATACTAATAAAATAAAGCAGTTACTTCAGTAATTCAAAACATATCATTTAAAAATAATTATTTCTCTTTTGCAAAATAAAACATTTTAAAATCATTTGATCTTGCTATTAAACATATTACTCTTAAACTCAATATTTGCCCTTTCCAATATATTATTTTAATATCAAATCAATAATTGGACTATTGCACATAAATTTAAGTTTCATAATTACATTATTTTTAAAATAAAAATCCACAACTTAACTAAAACATTATAACTTAATTTCTTTAATTTCATTTAAATTGTTTATTTTAATATATATATAATTAAATATATATATATATATTAAATTTTAATTGATTATATATATTAATATTTTAATATTATACGAATATAATATGTAAAATATTAATAAATATATCTTATTACATATATATATTAATATTTTAATATTATATTAATATAATATTAAATATTAATAATATATTAATATAATATTAAATATTAATAATATATATTTATTATTTTATTAATTTTTTATTTTTTTTTATATTAAATCGAATTTGTTAGTTGTGTGTGTTGGGATTGGAATTGTTTTGAGAAGATCAGTTGGATTGTTGGGAAGGATCTTGGATCTGAGGAGAAGGATTTGCACCATTTTGCCAATCTCACAAACTTTTGGAATCAGGTTTTTCTATTGATTAATTTAATAAAATAATAAATATATATTATTAATATTTAATATTATATTAATATAATATTAAAATATTAATATATATATGTAATAAGATATATTTATTAATATTTTACATATTATATTCATATAATATTAAAATATTAATATATATATATAATCAATTAAATTTATATATATATATATATTAAAATAGACGATTTAAATGAAATTAAGGAAATTAAGTTATAATGTTTTAGTTAAGTTGTGGATTTTTATTTAAAAAATAATGTAATTGTGAAACTTAAATTTATGTGCAATAGTCCAATTATTGATCTGATATTAAAATAATATATTGGAAAGGGCAAATATTGAGTTTAAGAGTAATATGTTTAATAGCAAGATTGAGTGATTTTAAAATGTTTTATTTTGCGAAAGAGAAATAATTATTTTTAAATGATATGTTTTGAATTAATGAAGTAACTCCTTTATTTTATTAGTATTTTCAAAAAGTTGAGGATTAAATATTTGGTTTAAATTTGATTATGTATCTGGAAGAGATAATAAAAATTTTTAGTTCATTTAAGTAGTTAATTGCAACTTCCTCTAGGGGTGCGTGGTGGGGCGTTACATGTACACACAAATTCTCCCCAATAGATAGCAATTGTTGGCAACATAAGGGAGGACAACTGCAAGGTGGGGGGATGAATCAGTTGTCACAAAATTTTAGACTTATTAAACTTATTAACCCTTATTCTCATTTCCGATTGATAACCATGGAAGCATGAACCAACAACACATTAGAAACACACTTAACACTAAGATTTATTTTGTGTGGAAACCCTGTTAGGGGAAAAACCACGGTGGAGATTAATCCACAAGTTCTACCCTGTTAAAAGTATAGAAAAAATAAATGAGGAATGCACATGCATTCAGGCACTTTACCTAGAGCTCACTGCTCAAATAGAAAGGAAGACTCACTTTTTTACATAAATAATCAGATTAAATCTATCTGAAGAATTTGAACTGAGAAAGTAGCATCTGCTAATTCCTAGTTAAAGTTTCGGTTAAGCACATGAAAACCTCTTCACTCTTCTTCACTCTTCTTCACAATTTTCTATGCTTTTCTAATGATATGAACCTTATTCACACACAAAACTCACACATCTCATACTTGCATACTTTTACATCCTCAAATGAGATAAACAATCTCTCATATCTATCCGCAATAATAAATTGCATTGCTTCATGTCGGCTTCAACAAAATAATAGATTGAATGCAAACTGTTGGCCCAAAACAATAAAAATTATTAATGCGAATCAACCAAGGTTTTCCAAAACATAGTAGAGACCCAAAAAAATGTTCTTGAAGATAGAACACCTTCAAATATTCTTCCTCAAAGATCCAGAACACGCTACAATCATCTTGTCAGCCATGACCATGAAAAAAATGAACACAAAAGAGAAAATCTAGGATCACAAGCACAACAATCAATGTAGACGTGCAACACAGATATAAAGAATTCTAGAAACATCCAAAAAAATTATAGGAACATACACAACAACTTAGATTACCAAAATCACATTATCTTCTTCCATGAACACTAGTTACAATAGTAGAATAACTATCTAAACACAGAAACTCATAACTTCAAATCTTCATGTGCACCTCCAAAATTTTTGGAGTAAAGACTAGATAGTCTTGAAAAAAAACCCTTTGATGCACAACTAATAACCATCAACATACTAAACTTTCCAACACACTGATCTTTACTACTTCACAAATAGTTTGTAACATATTTATTACAATTTTCTCAATATCCTCAACATATATAGTCTTAAAAACATTAATGCTAATAATGTTGAAATCAATGACAACCACATATCAAAAACAGAACCACACCTCCAAAAATCTCCCCCTTTGGTATTGATGGCAACACATTATGTGAAAAATACTATTAACACAACTAACTCCAACAGTTACTCCCCCTTAGGTTCTGACTCTTTTAAAAATAACTCTTCTCCCTTTTATTTTCAATTCTTCCATAGTTTTTCACAATACTCTTCTCCCCCTTTGACATCAATAAGAAAGATATACAATATCTTAACCACATATCTAAATCATCTAACTACTCCCCATAAGTTGCAGCGACCACAACATCAATTTGAATCAAGATATGACTATGAAGTGGATAGAATGATGCAATGTATTAAATCTTAGTTCTGATAAGGAGGGTAAGGAGGGGTACTCACCCCTAACTTCCCTCTGAGATACTAAAACGTATCCTTAAAAAAAGGATTAGTAAAGATGTCTACAATTTTTTCCTTAGTAGGAACATACTCTAGTGTGACTTCCTTATAACTCACTTTGTCTGTAAAAAATTGGTACTTGATAGATATATGCTTTGTATTAATTTGAATGTAGCGCCATATTCTTAGAAATGTTTATATCACTTTAATTATCACATTTTTATGGCAATAGGTTCATCATGCACAACTCTGATATCTTTCAACGTCTGCTTCATCCACAATACTTGAGTATAATTGTTAGCAACAACAATATATTTTGCCTCTACAATAGACAAAGAAATGACATTCTTCTTTTTACTTAACCATGAAATCAACTTCTTTCCTAGGAAAAATGCACCACCACTAGTAATTTTCCTATCATTCACATCTCCTACCCAATTAGCATTAGTAAAGGCATTGAAATTAATATCATCATCTTTAGGATAGCATAGGCCAAAATTAATTGTTCCCTTCAAGTATCTAAAAATTATCTTCACAACTGTCACATGAGATTCCTTAGGATCGGCTTGAAATCTTGCAACAATGCATACAACATTCATGATGTCTTGTCTAGTTTGAGTCAAATAAAGCAATCCACCAATCATTGATTTGTATCTCGTTTGACTTTCCTTTGGAGAATCATCATCTTGTGTCAACTTACATCCAGTCACCATGGGTGTACCGACTGGCTTTGAATCTTCCATAAAAAAATTCTTTAGCAATTTTCTTACATACTTGGATTGAGATATAAAGACCCCTTTATCAAACTGAGTAATTTGCAATCTCAAAAATAATTTCAAATCTCCAATCATTGACATCTCAAACTCATTATTCATCTCATTAGCAAAATTCATGCACAAACCATCATCTCCTCCAAAAATGATATCATCAACAAAGACTTCCACAAAAGAATATTTATTATCATCAATCTTGAAATGTGGATTACTATCAGGAGTACCTTTATTAAATCCAAGCCTCAAAAAATACTTATCCAATCTAGCATACCAAGCTCTGGGGGCTTGCTTGAGTCCATACAATGCTTTCTTCAACCGACAAATCGTATCTCCTTGATTAGTCAATTGAAATTCATTAGATTGCTTAATATACACCTCTTCTTCTAATTCACCATATATAAATGTTGACTTGGCATCCATTTGATAGACCTTGTAGTTTTTGTAAGCAAAATTAGCAAGAAATAGTCTCACAACTTTAATTCTAGCAACAGGGTCAAAGGTTTCTTCAAAGTCAATTCCCTTCCATCTAAGAGTACCCTTTACACACCAATCTTGCTTTATTTCTGATAACTTCACCTTGTTCATTCAGTTTGTTTCTATAGACCCATTTAGTTCCAATTACATTTTTGTCTTTAGGTCTTGGAACAAGAATCCATGTATTATTCTTCTCAATTTTTTGTAGTTCTTCTTTCATTGCTCCAATCCAATGTTCATCTTTGCATGCTTCATTGACATTTCTTGGCTCAACCTTCAAAATCAAACAATATTCTTCTCCAATTCTTGTCCTATAATCTATTTTTCTAAATGATTTAGTCTCACATACCTTGGAGTCTTAAAATGTTCTTGAATTTTGGGCTCTTGTGATCTCTCTTTTGTACTTTCACTAGTCTCTCCTTCTTCTTGTTATTCTTGATTCACTAGAATGATTTGAACTTGATTTGAAGTTCAAATTTTGTTTCTACTGTCATTCTAATCATTAGAATCATATCCACAGGTTCTGGATGGTCTAACAATGTCTTCATCAACCTTAACATTTTCACTTTCAACCATTTTCTTCAATCTCTTCTTGTATTATTGGTAGGCCTTACTCTTGGTAGAATAACCAAGAAATATTCCTTCATCACTTCTAGCATCAAAATTTCCTATATCTTCATCTCTTCTGATATAGCATTTACTCCCAAAGATTTTGAAATATATAATAGTAGGCTTATGACCAAACCATAGCTCAAAAGGAATCTTACTAGTATTACCTTTGATTTGTACCTAGTTGAGGATATAAACAATAGTACTCAAAAATTCTCTCCAATAGATACCAATTATTGGCAACACAAGGGCAAAAATTTGAGAGTGGGAGCGAATCATTTGTCACAAAATTTCAGACTCATTAAACTTATTAACCCTTATTCTCAAATCTTCTTGATAACCATGAAAGCATGAATCAACAACACATCAGAAACACACTTAACACCAAGATTTTTTTTGTGTGGAAACCTTGTTAGGGGAAAAACCACAGTGGACGTTAATCCACAAGTTATACCCTGTTAAAAGTATAGAAATAATAAATAAGGAATGCACATGCATTTAGGAACACTGCTTAGAGCTCACTACTCAAATACAAATGAAGACTCATTGTCTTACATAAATATTTAGATTAAATCCATCTGAAGAATTTGAACTGAGAAAATAGGATCTGCTAATGCCTGAGTATAGTTCCGATTAAGCACATGAACACCTCTTCAATTTTCTTCACACTTTGCTCTGCTTTTCGAATGATCTAAACCTTATTAACACACAATACTCACAAATCCCATACTTTCATACTTTTACATCCTCAAATGAGATAAGAAATTGCTCATATATATCTACAATAGGAAATTGCATTGCTTCATGTTGGCTTCAACAAAATAATAAAATGAATGCAAATTGTCAACCCAAAATAATAAAGATTATTAATGTGAATCTACTAAGGTTGGCCACAGCATAGTAGAGACCCAAAACAATGTCCTTGAACACAAAACACCTTCAAATATTCTTCCTCAAAGATCCACAACACACTACAATCACCTTATCGGACATGACCATTGAAAACATGAACACACAAGAGAAAATCTAGGATTGCGAGCACAACAATCAATGCAGATGTGCAGCACAGATAAAAAAATTTCTAGAAACATTCACAAACATCACAAGAACATACTCAACAACTCAAATTTCTATAATCACATTATCTTCTTCCATGAACACTAGTTATAGTATTAGAATTACTATCGGAACACAGAAACTCATAACTTGCTCAAATCTTCATGCACACCTCTAAAATTTTTATAGTAAAGACTATATAGTCTTGAAAATAAACCATTTGATCCACAAATACTCACCATCAACATACTGAACTTTCCAACACACTGATCTTACTGGTTCACAGACAACCTATAACATATTTATGTCAATTTTCTCAATATCCTTGACATATATAGTCTTAAAGACATTAATGCTAATAGTGTTGACATCAATGAAAACCACATATTAGAAACACAACCACAACATCCAACATAACTAATCATACAACTAATCTCTCAAAACTGAAGCAAAGGAAAAAGCCTAGTGGGAAAAAACTCCTCTCTAAAAAAGATATACTATGCAAGTAATGTACAAGTGATAGAAGAAGTGACGTATGGAGGTCTCAACATCAATACCCCCTAAGAACTACATACATCATAAGGATACATCATAATCAATAGAACCCCTATAAGATGGAAATAAAGAGACTATAAAACTCCCCCATAATAGATAATCACTTGCAAAAATGTTAAGTGCTTGAAGATAAAACATGATGCAATGTAGACAAACAACTTGTCTCCCTTTTGGAAGAATGGTATAGGATTAGCTTTGGTTTAGTAGGTTAAGTGCAAATTGTAATTTTGGTTTTCTTATGTTGGTTATATATGATAAGGTATTCTAAGATCATTTCATGTTTTTTTTAGTCTAATTTGATTCATTAGGTGTAAGTTAGTGTTTAGTTGGAAAAATATTGTCAATGTTGCAAATGTTGTCAAATTGCACAATATGGAATGTAAAGGGTCAATGTTGCACAAAGTGGGAATTTGAACTATAGTAATGAGAAATATTGGTTATGAACCATTTCTAGCTCATAAATACATGTAAACATGACCCAAGGGGTGGGACAACAATTTGGAGGAATAAGATACAAATTAGATGAATTTTTATGCATTTTTTTGTGTAATCTAATCACAAAAGTTGTATGGATATGTATGACATTGTAAATATCTTAAATTTATTGGGAATTATATAGGAATGAATTATATTTCTTTTGGCATTGGTTTCATGAAGTTTTATGGAGATATGAGAAAATTATTGCAAAATTACTAAAACTCACCCGAGTCTATCCTAGGGTTACCATTTTGGAAAAAATGGCATAAGTCTTATTTCCACTATTGGATTTTGATAAAAATTTGAGGAAAGGTCTACAATAATTTCCTCTTGAGTCTCACTTGATCTATTGGCTTAATTATTTTATTTATGAAAGTCAAGCTATTGTTCCTTTCATTTGCATGCATATTTGTCTAATTAGGCCTAGTCAAGAAGCGGGACAGTCAAATGTTTAGGCATTCCACACAAAGAAACCCCACCTTATTTTTGGATATGAGTAAGAATGGCCAAATGGTTATCATAAATAGGTCTCTTTTTCTATAGATAATTTCTAGGTAAAAATATATGTCCAATTTTCCTTTTTGAAAGGCTACAAGGAAGACCAAAGGTTTGTGAAGGAAAACCCACATTTTGATGAACAAAGGAACTTTTTTAAGGTTGTTTTTAGTTTCATTACCACTAATCTACATCAAATTGGTATCAAAGCTATAATATCTTTGGTAAATGATCTATTATTTTGGCTAATGTGGTTTAGTGATATTTGATATTTCGGTATGGCTCTTAATAAGAAGAAAGATGGGCAATGGGCATCATCATTACTCAATAGATTGTTGAAAGAGGAAAAGATGCTAAAAATAGATGAAATGGAAAGGATGATACAAGAGAAAGAAATTAAATCGAAGAAACAAAGCAAGATGGAAAAGGAAAGCTTATTATTGACTACCTCCAAGTCTAAAGGTAATAGTTGTCAAGTTGTGATCTTAGATATCTGCATGGATAATATTTTTTTTGAATATATGGTAGATAAATTGGGTTTGAAAATAATATCGCACCCCACACCCTATTCAGCGACTTGGCTTCAAATAGGTAATCAAGTAACTATAAGTGAGAAATTTAAAGTTGAGTTTCATATAAGAAGTTATAAGGATGAAATAGTTTGTGATATTATGCATTTGGATGTATGTCACACTATGTTTGGAAGGTTGTGGCATTACAATAGGGAAGCAAAGTATAATAGAAAAGAAAACACATATGAGTTGAGAAATGGTGGGATGAAATATTTATTAACAACCTTGAAGGATGAGTAAACAAGAATTGAAAGCTTGTTGTTTAGTAAGAAGAGATATGTATGAAAGTATGAGGCAAAGACAAACGAGGTAATGGATTATGTAATAAGTTTTCATAACATGTTGTTTGGAAAACCAATTGAATAAGAAATGGAAAAAATTTCTTTTGAATTTTCTCAAACTAATGAAATTAATGGTGACATTGATGTTGAAATGAGTGATGTTTAGGAAGAAGAAGAGAAAACACAAGAAGTTGTATAGGACTAAAGGATAGTCCAAGGAGAGAATATAGTTATGGAGGGTAAGGAGATAGAATGGTTATAAAGAGAATAACAAGGAGTTGAGAATGTTGATGTGAATGGGAATAAAATATCGGATGAGCAATTCAAAAATGAAAATTAATGGTTGAATAAGGTTTAGGTGAAGCCAAATATTTTGGAGCATCATGAAGAGGAAGGAATGCATGGAAAACAAAATGATATGGATGAAGTAGTGAAGTATGAATAAGAAGAATATGATTTATTTAATATGTTTTTTTCATGTGTAGGTATAGAAGACAAAGTGGATGAAAGAGAACATAAAACTCTAATGGCAATCCAAGCTAAACCTAGAATGAGGAGACAAGCATAAAACCATGGGTATATAGTGGCAAATTCGCCTTGGTGCAAGAGGCATGTTGTTGGACCAAAAAACACATGTGAAACATTTGAAAAAAAATTCATTGAGATACAACAAAAAGGAAACAATGCACACATGCAAAAGAATTGGAAGACAAGAAAGAAGATTCATATTTGAGATGGAACTCAAATTTTCTTTTCCATGGGGAGTATGGTGCAAGAGCACTTTAGGTTCAGTAGGTTAAGTGAAATTTTTAATTTTTGTTTTCTTATGTTGGTTTTATTTAATAAGTTCTTCTAAGACTATTTCATGTTTGTTTGAGTCTAATTTGAGTAATTAGGTGTAAGTTAGTGTCTAGTAGAAAATTGCACAATATAGAATGTGAAGGGTCAATGTTGCACAAAGTGGGAATTGGAAGAGAATTTGTAATGTGTAATAGTGGTTATGAAACATTGTGAAATCATAAATACGTGTTGTAAACATGAACCAAGGGGTGGCAGAGAATTTTGGAGGTATAAGATACAAATTGGACATATTTTTATGCATTTTTCTATGTAATTTGATTGGAAAAGTTTTTGCACTCAATTGAGTTGTATGGATCTATATGATAATTTATGGATCTTAAATTAATTTTTATTGATAGAGAAATGAAATATATTTATTTTGGTTTTGGTTTAATTAATTTTGATGGAGATATGAGAAATTTATTGCAAATTTACTAAAACTCACCTCAGTTTGTCCTAAGGTTACCAATATTTGGAAAAATGGCATAACTCTTATTTCCATTGGTGGATTTTGATAAAAATTTGAGGAAAGGTCTATGATAAGGTCATATTGAGTTTAAATGGAGTGATTGGATTAATTATTTTATTTTTAAAATTTATAGGTGACCGTTCCATTCATTTGCATGCATATTTACCTAATTAGGCCTAGTCAAGAACTGAGACAGTCAATTTTTGAGTCATTTTGTACAAAGAAACCCTACTTTATTTTTGGATATGTTTAAGAATGGCGAAATGGGTATCCTAAATAGGTATTTTTTTATGTAGATCAGGTTTGGATCAAAAAATATGTCCAATTTTCCTTTTTGAAAAGCTATAAGGAAGACCAAGGGTTTGTGAAGGAAAACCTGCATTTTGATGAACAAAGGAACTTGTTTAAGGTTGTTTTTAGTTTTCTTACCCTTGATATACATAAAAGAAACAAACCAAGTACAAATTCAGGAATTCTTCCCATTCTTGATAGGAATTGAAAGAAAGAATCATAAATATGTATGATGATGTATCCAAAACAAGCTCATGTGTCTCCTTGTCTAAGATAGATGAAAATGCCATAATAAAATAAAGTACATGACTAATCAAAGAATAATTTGAAAAAATAGGACTATAGAGAAATTGATGTTGAGCAAGATCGAAAGATAATGATGGTTTGACAATATTCGTGCAAAGATTATCATAAAAGAGGAGAGGTAACCCCTCAAACGTGTCCTCCAAATCTAAATTGTGAGACTCTAAAAACAAGGATGCAACATTTGTATGATGAATAGGAATCACAATCAATAAGAAAATGAGATACTTGTTGTAATGAATCACTATCATTTCTCAATGAGTTGCCAACAAAAAATAAATGGTCCTGCTAAACGGGAATGATGGGAGCCTCAATAAATTATGGTGAAGGTACACCAACTTCCTTTGAAGGAGAAGAAGGAGAATCTGAAGAAACCTCATTTTCTTCATTCAGAGATTACGAATACTCTAAACAATAAAACTCTTGAATAGTATCATCATCATAGGGTATCCAACAAAAAAATGAAGAGGCACTAGACAGTCTAAAATAGGACCATATATGATTGGTTGAGCTTCAAGAGCTTCATATATCTCCTAAATATTACTCCAAAGAATATGAGGAAATTCAAAATGAATAGTAACATTCAAAGTGTCGTCTTCAATATTCATTGCAATAACTCCTAAGACACAATCCCTTTCACAATTCCAAGCATATTTCTTACTATTAATACTAGGAGAGGGAACAAGATCATAAAAATGTGGCAAAAAATGAAGCCATTAGAGATTATTTATGATGCTATCTCTCTATTGTTTATAGTTTCCCCTTTTTAGCATAATCAGAGAGGGTTGAAATAAAAACCCCATGATGAACTATAATAAATCTCTAAAATTAGAAATAAATTAACTTTAAACAATATTTAGAAACTATCAAAATATGATTCACAACTAAAAACAAAGCCTTCACAACAAATAGAACTTCTCCAAATAGCAATATGTCCAAGTAATCAAGTAAATGACACAAATTGCAAAAGATCAATGGATTGTACCAAGGGATGAATCTAAAAAAACTGCATGGTTAGAATAATATAACTCTTTATCACCTTCACAGTGCTACTAGAATCTCCAAAATCCAATAATCTTGTGAAAAGATAAGCTCGAGAGTCCAAAACGGAATCTTCACTTAGAGCTAAAATAATTTTTACTTGTAGAAAATTAGGCAAAATGATCTATACCATTGTGATGTACACAAAAGTAGATTTGTGTGAGTACCTTTTTTGTGAAATTTCAATATCATGGTGAAAAGTTATGGAAAAATCAAAACTTGTGAAATTTCTTTTTAGGGACTTTGCAGGATAATTGAGCACAAAAGTTTAGTCATTTGGGGTTGGCAAGCGGTTATGAGTATGATGGCAGGTTCTATAATTGTAAAAAAGAATCCCACCTCTAGGAAGGTGGTGGGGAAGCTGGGTGAATGGTGTGCCACTGGTGGTAGGTGACCACACCACTAGCCAAGAATAAGTGTGTTGTTCTTTACAATGAATCGATGGCTATGAACCAAGTGCTTGACAAGTATTTTAAATAGTGGTCATAAAAATATTCTTTGGTGGATGGTATACCACTATTGAAAGTGATAAAGGTAATGAATTCCTATACGTGTGGGCCTTTAGAGAAGATTTGACTATAAGATGGGCTGAGTCGACTGACCAACACAAATAATTAATGCCAAGTACCAATCATGCAGGTGACTATGATAGAAATACATGGTAAATTAATGTGGCTGACAAGATTAATATGGTCCTACTAGGAATAAATGTCAACCACAAATATTTTATCCACAAAACTTATAAAACCAACAATAAATAAATATTAATCACAAATTTTTGATTCAAACCACCAATAAATATTGTATTCATGTAAATTAAGAAAAATGCACAATGAATATAATATGTCTACAAATACTAAATTTGTATTCTAAATAATAAGTATACCCCAATAAAATTAAAGTTCCCACAAAATATTAAATTGCTCATAGACTATTGATTAACCACCACAAAAAATATTTATGCCAAAGCTATATAAATGTCTAATAATGGAAAAATTTAACCTGTAAATAATGATGCTCGTAGATTTTTTTGTAAGGGGTAGGAAATTTTTTCTTGTAGGACTATATGTATCTGTATAATATAGATTTTATCGACTACTATAAATAACCTCTTATGCCTCTAGAGAAAAGTTGTCAAATTTCCATAATTGGTCAAGAATTTTAGTGGATTTTTGGGCCTCCTAAATGTAATGGGAGGGTCAGAACTGACCCAATTTGATCTAGAAATCAATTGCCTCTCAAATGATGACAACTAGACCATAATGTAAACCCTCAACCTATAATGAAATCTCCTAAAGATCAACTCTCCAATACAAAATGGACTTTTCAAGGCCTATGTTCTGATACCATGTTGGGAATATTGATGAACAATCAAACCAAATGAAGCTATAACCTTCAATGGATCAACCAAGAAAGATACCATCCACAATAAAGTGATGTAACATGAGCATGTAGGAATATTGACGATTGATCAAATTATGATCTATTGATGATATGTAGAATTGATCTTGAATTCATTGAATTCATTGATCTAGAATATTTGAGATACATGATATGATTTACAATGAAGAAACACCTTATATATATAAGGTGAGATAAGGGTTGATAACCTCCCTTGATACAAACATTAAATGCCTAATCTAAATAATAAATGTATGAGATAATGCATAAGAAAACCATTAAATGCCTAGATGACTAAAATTAAATGATGAGACATGGCCCCATTATAACTAACTTCTATTAATTAAAATGAAGATAACTTAACTCCTAAGTAAGATTATAATGTGAATAGGTCCTGAGTAATGACTAGCTAGGAAATAACCCCGTTCATAGAACAAACCCCCATAAGTGAAACTTAGGGAGTAACTATTATACAAATAATGTAATATGCAATATGCAATATGCAATACGGGTCTAGAAAATGAGGCCATGTTAGGTAGGCATGTATAACTAATCATGCAACTAATCTCTTACAACTGGAGGAAAGGAGAAAACCCAATGGGACAAAAATCCTCACCAAAAAATAGATACAATACAAATCATATGTACAAGTGATAGAATAAGTGATGTATAGAGGTCTTAATATCAATAAGTAGCTATAAAGTAGATTATATTTGATACAAATTATGTTCCTGCATATTTTCCAAATTATGTTAATAACCTTTTCAAATTCTTATGTGAAGTTTTCTAATTCTATTTCAGGGTCTTGTTTGGACCATCACGATCCTACATTAACCCATCTATGTCAATTAAAAATAACAATATTATTTAGATCACAAATATACCAATAACATTGTACAACCAAACAATAGTTCTCCAATTTATTGTTTTTTTTAAATCATACTATTGTCACTGCTTTACAATCTAATAGTTGAAATTTTTCATGTCAATTTTCTCCTAAATTAGGAATAGTTTTCTATTTATATCTTAAATTATTTTTCATACGGTCTCATTTAAAATTAAATAATGAGTTTTAGTTTTTAAGATGCATAGGACAATAGAGAGGGGGGTGAATTAGTTGTACATTAAACATTTTTAATACCTCATCAACATTTAAACCCTTACTAGCCTTTAAACCCTTATCATGCATTAGCATAATGTAAACATAAGAAGAAACAATGGAAATATATCCAAACACATAAGAACACCATATTTACATGGAAAACCCAAGGGAAAAAACCATGGTGAGGATTAGCTCATATATATATGAATAAAACTTCTAAATTTCATTATGCTCATTGCCTAGAAAAGGAAGAAAGTCTCACTACCATGAAGAAAGAAGAATAGAAAGAAATTTCACAAAGAGATTCACTATCTCAGAGTAATAGGAAGATCCACCAATACAACTATTCCATCCACAACCTTTGGCTCACTACCTCTAGCACCTTCAAGCACACTGAAATTGTAGACAACTTTTGTGCACTACACGTAGAGTCATAGGAATTAAGCTTAGAATTAGATAACCACACTTGATCAAATTTGCATATTCTTCACTTTCCACACACCCCAACACAAAATACATCTTGCATTTATACCATCCATGACCTAAACACTCTTAATTGGGTTGGCCTTAGTGAAACATATGCACCTTAAATGTGCAACACCAAAATAGGTCAGCACCAAACACTTCCACAATGGAAAGAAGTGAAGGAAGACAAAACTATGGGTTAACTAGGACCTGAATCTATATTGATACACATCACCGTGTTTCCATAAAAAACTAACAACTTCCACAATTAGCACTAGCACCTAGGTCAACCAAAATTGAACTAACACTAACAAGCAACCACATACACACTTCTCCAAGTAATAAATCAACATGAATACCAAAATGGAAAACTTCATAGAATACACACAAAATCTCAAAATATTTTGACTTTATTAGAATATTATGCAATACTGCCACAACCCCCTAGAATAAATAATCCATTCATTTTGTGCAACCAAATACACTAGAAAAAACATACAACTTACTAACCAACCTTGCAAGACACCTCAACACCTAAAACATCAAGGGAAGTTATAGAAAATATAAGAAAATTCCCAAATCTACAAGATAAGAAACAAAAATAGGAATAAATAGGAGAAATATCATTTGTCCCAGACAACCTTCTTCATAGACAACAATATTTTCAAAAACAAATTTTACTACTGTACAATCTAGAACTTGAAACTATTGATATAGAACCTCTAAGTTACACCTCTAATCATTACATCCAAATTGCATAGGCATATATTCAACCAAGAATAAATGTGGAGCATAACATTGAACAGGCCTCTATCAAAGTACACATTCTTTTATTCAAATTTTTTGAAAATCACTTGGAAACCAAGTGAACCAACTCCATCAACAACACCAAAAGAATATATTCAACATATATACAACACTTGCAACACCAAAAATCTCCCCATCTACAATATCTACTCAACACTCCACTAGAGGTTCACATCAGTGACAGGATTGGACCAATTTTCCCAACCATACTAGAGATTGACATCAATGACAACACCAACATCATACTTGTAACAATCTCCCCCTTTTTCATTGATGGCAACACCAGCTCTAAAAACCATCACCGACAAGAACTCTACATCAAGCAATACTCCCCCTTAGTAGGGTATCTCTTACACTTCTTTTATTTGTCTTTTATACACTATTCACTAATTCTCCCCCTTTGTTCCTTATTTTTTCAAGCAGTACTTTCCCCTTATGAAAATACTCTCCCTTTATTTTTTTAGAATATAATATCCCATTTCACATTGATGGAAAAGGTAAAAAAATTTCCCTTTGTCACATCATCTATATATAAATTTTATTTTCTGCTCTCCACCTTGACATGTACATATATCACTTTGACACCACTTGAAACACTAGCAAACAAATTCTCTCTTCTCAGTACTACACATATTTCACTACTCATTATTCAATTCTATTAATTTTTAGTTGTTTATCCCCTAAGGGGCACAAGATATGCTCCCACTAGCCGCACCAACTAACAACACTACTACCGACTCCCCCTAAAAGGTAGCCTTCATCATCAATCTAGGACCAATAATGTATCTTGAATTCTTAGCTAGATAGAAGCACTAATTTATGGATCTAGATTAAAGAAGGAGGGGCAATAACCCCTAACATTTGTTGAAGATACTCAAAAGTATCTTTTGGAAGAGATTTTGTTAAAATATCTGCAACTTGATCCTCTGTAGGTACATACTACAACCTCACCTAACTCTCTATAACTTTGTCTATTAGAAAGGGATACCAAACAGAGATATGTTTTATTCTTGAATTAATTACTAGGTTATTTGAAATATTCATAGCACTTGTATTAACACACAAGATAGAAATAGGTTCATCATATTATACTCTGATATCCTTCAATGTTCTCTTCATCTAGAACACCTATGTGTAGCATGTTGTTGTTGTAATATATTCTTCCTTTGTAATAGATAGGGAAATTGAATCTACTTCTTACTCAACCAGGAAACCAACCTACTTTCAAGAAAGAAAGCATCACCACTTGTACTTATTTTTTCATCTATAAAATCTACCCAATCCGCATTTGTAAATGCAATCAAGGAGAAATTGGTATCCCTGCGATACCATAGACAAAAATCTAGAGTTCCCTTCGAATATCTAAATATCCTTTTAATTATTGCAACATGTGATTCCCTAGGATCTTTTTGAAATATTTCCACAAGACATACTACATGCATGATATTTGGTCTAGTAGTAGTTAGATATAGAATTCCACCAATCATTGATGTATACTTACTCTGATTAGCCTTAGGAGATTCATCATTCTTGCTCAATTTACAAGTAACCATAGGAGTACATAATGGTTTATAATCCTCCATTCTAAACTTCTTCAATATTTCTTTAATATATTTTGATTACGAAATGATCATACCTTTTTTTTATTGACTGATTTGTAATCCAATGAATAAATTTATCTCCCCACATATTGACATCTCAAACAGATTTTTCCATCTCTTCTACAAACCTCTTGCACATACCTTCATTTACTCCCAAGATAATGTCATCAACATACACTACCAAAATCAAGATTTATTCTCCCTCAACTTGAAGTATAGGTTACTATTTGTGGTACCTTTTCCAAATCCTTGTTGCAACACGTATTTATCCAACCTTGCATACAAAGATCTAGGAGCTTGTTTGAGCCCATATAAATCCTTCTTTAACCTAGAGACCATCTCAAAATCATTTGATAATTAAAAATCTTTCATTTGTTCAATGTACACCTCTTCTTCCAACTCACCATTCAAGAATGTAGACTTGACATCCATCTGATATACCTTGAATTATTTATGCACAAAAAAAGACAAAAACATTCTAATGGGTTTTGTCCTTGCCACTATAGAATAAGTATCATCAAAACATATTCCTTCCACTTGTGATTAGACCTTACACACAATTCTAGCCTTGTTTCTAATAAATTTTTCATCCTTATTTAACTTATTCTTGAAAACTCACTTAGTTCCTATCACATTCTTGTATGCAGGTCTCAGACCAATTCCCAACTCTAATTCTTCTCAATCTATTCCAACTCTTCTTTCATAGCCTTGATCTAATTCTCATATTTGCATTCCCTAGTTATAGTTTTAGGTTCTATCTCTAAAATTAGGAAAAAAATTACCTCTTCCTTTGTCACAACAACTTTTCTTCTTGTAAACACACATTTTCTCTTATATCTAATGATTTGATCTTTAAAATGATTATTTTTCACATACTTAGGAGTCTTAGCGATATTTTCTAGAGATTATTCCTCTTCAAATTTCATCTATTTTTCCTTCTCTTCATCCTTTTCTTCTTCATGACATGAGGATTCATAAAATTCATATCCTTCTATCAATACTAAACTCTACAATGGTTCTTCATCCACCTTAACACTTGCACTTTCAAAAAAATTCTTCAATATTTTATTGTAGCACTTGTAAGATTTTCTTCTTGTAGAGTATCTAGGGAATATTCCTTCATTAGATCTTGTATCAAAATTTCCCAAGTTTTCTTCATCTCTTTTGATATATAATTTTCTTCCAAAAACTCTTAAATATTTCACAATAGGACCATAGCTCATAGGGAGTCTTTGAACTACTCACTCTTGCTTGATCTCTATTAATATTGTAGACTATAGTATGCATTGCATCTCTCATATATAAATATGGTAGATTTACTTCATCATTTTCCTTGCTTCTTCTTGAAAGTTATCCTATTCTTGCTCTCCACAACTCCATTATGTTGAGGAGTCCTAGGAGATGAAAAATGTCTCTTTATTCCATGATCTTCACCAAAAAATATTAAAATAATTGGAGGTGAGCTCACCACCTATTTTAGAACTCAGGAACTTGATTTTAAAATTAATTTCATTCTCAACCATCAATTTAAAGGATTTAAACTTATCCAGGGCTTCTCATTTTTATTTGATAAATGTCACCTAAGTCATTCTAGAATAATCATCAATCAAAAAAATACAATAAATATCATCTTATGAGATTCTCATCTTGGTAGGTCTGCATAGGTCTATATCCATCAACTCCAAAGGAACTACAGTAGAATATTCTTTTGTCTTCAACCTCTTCTTTGTTTTCTTTTTCAACTAACATTATTTGCAGATTGCATTGATAGTCTTTCTAATTATTGGTAGATCTCTCAAAAAATTAGTAGAACTAATATTTTCTAGGCTCTCAAAACTAATGTGACTCATTCTTCTATGTCATAGACAAATTTAATTGATTTTAGACATAAATCGCTTAACACCACCACCTTTGAGCTAATAAACATTACCTTTTGTCCTTGTCCCTCTAGCAATAGAAGTACCAGGTCTTCCTTTTTTGATTTCACAACCATCATATTTAAACAAAAAATTGTATCCTCTACTACACATCTATCCTACACTTAGAAGATTATTTCTGAGACCCTTGAAATAAATAAAATAATCAATTTTATGATTTCCATCAAAACTAATTGAATATTTTCCATGGATTTTAGAAAATGTATCATCACCAAACTTAACATGACCACCATCATACTTTTTAAGTTTAACAATCTTACTCTATCAACTGTCATATGATTTGAGCATCCACTATCAATTTATTATTAATTCCTCTCCTCTCTTTTATGAAAATAATTCACCATAGTTCCTTCAACCTTGTGACCTATTTTTGGAGAACTTTTCTTCACACATCTTTAAGAATTATTAGAATTATCCCCAACATTTAAAGACATGAACAATAATTCATCACTATCTTCATCAGGATAGTTAGATTCTTCATCATTAGATACACCATTATCTTTTTCCACATAATAACTCTTCTTAACAGATTTACCTTTATGTTCCTTAGGTTTGTTATTTGTAACTTTAATTGGACATTTAGAAGAATAATGACCTATATTTTCACAATTGAAACACTTAAACAGTAACTTACCTTTTTATTTTCTAGTGCCCTTTTCTAATATCCTTACGAAATTTTCTTCTACCTCATCAAGATTACCTGGATCTGATTGATCATCCTTCTTTTCCTTCCAAAATTTTAAAGTAGTTTATTTCTTTGTAGCATATTGACGAAACTCTATCAACTCACAAGAAATTAAAGCACCAACATCTGATCTCTAGAATATTGATCTAATTTTTGAGCTTCCTTAATAACAAGATACTTTAGAACTATAGGTTTTAGGAAGAGTTCTTAGTACCTTTTTTCACAACTTCACTTTCTTCTAGCTTACCACTAGGACCATTGATGCCATGAATAGTTTCATCCACTCTGAGCATGTAGGTTGTAATATCTTCATATTTAGACATTTTTAGGGTTTCAAATTTGGCTTTGTAGTTCTGCATCTTTTCTTTCTTGAATTTATCATTTCCTTCATAAATAATCTCCAACTTTTTCCAAACATCTTTAGAAAATATCAGACTTATCACCTTTCCAAGTTTAAATTTAGAGATACCACTTAGAATAACATTCTTTCCTTTACCATTGAGCTCATAATCCTTGATCTCATCATCAGTTGCTAGACCATTGACAAGCATAGTATATTCTTTTCAATTGATTTACAAACTCCAAATCCAAGAGAGACCAGAAATTATTCCTCCTTGGCTTTCGGGTGATCCCACAATACTGGGTTTCACTTTTTGGCCAAACTTTACATTAAACTAAACTTTTTAAACTAAATATTCACTTTCAGACACCTATAGCTACTAAACCATGAGGAATTTGAAGATGATGCAAACTAGTGATTTGTGAAATTTTTTCTATAGATTCTAAATATATATTTCCTAAATTTTTTGAAATTGAATTGTACTTATTTTTCCATCTCCTTTGAAAACTAGTTTTTAATAGTAAACACCATTTTAAAGAGTGATGTTCACTATATAACACATACGTTGTTTTCTATGAAGGATAAAATTCCATTTTTTTTGAGTTTAGATTTGTAACTACAATATCTAGCACCTTCATTTGGTTTCATAGTTTTTTATTGAATATTTTTTTCCTAATTCGATTTTGAAATCAAACCAATTACAATTTAGATATAGGTGGACCATATAACAGATGGAATTTTTTTATGTATCAAAATTCATTTTTTTTGTTGGATCAAGGAAATCAATATAAAGCAACTAGAAATTTTTTCAAAATATGTTTTTTATAATCTACTATTTTCCACATGTGGAGAACATAGATCTTTATTTTCAATGAGAAACCTATAAATTTAAAAAATATTATATGTGGCTTCCAAGGAATAGTAATTTGTCCATTGAATCGGAATGCACTTGACAAGGATATGAGTCTAAGTGAAGCCTTCATATTTCACAATGAAGCAACCACTATTAGGGTAGAATGTGATGCCATGATAGTTAAGGATGATACATCATTTAATTTCTTGATGCTAGCTAGTTTTAATGAGGATCAGATTGATTACGTCATGCGAACATTCAATGCAAAAACTACCCCCAATGCAATAGATAGCTTAGAAGGACAATACACATGAATCATGATGTTGAATTGTAAGATAGTGAAATCATTGTTGTTTAAACAACCTAGAATGATGCTACGAAAAATGGAGAAGGTTTTATTTTTACCTCACATATAAGAAAATTAGAGTAGTTGAAGGATGTGGTTTGAAACATCAGTGTGCACTTGAGTTTTAGTCATCTAGATGAAAATCTCTACATGCCATCATCAGCATAAAATGATCTAATAGAGATCATTCAGGTATGTGCAGGATCATCATGGAAAAAATAGGCCCTTAAGTGGCAATAAAATTCAGAAAATTAGAGTTAGGAAACTGGATGTAAAAATTTGAATAACTTATCTATATTATTTCAAAAATATGTAAAAATAGAATTTGTAGAAAATTGAATTTAGTTTCTAAACTACTAGGTTTATTTTTATTTTTTTAAAATCTATTTGGTGAAAAATTGAAATTTCAATGCAGTGGTACTTAAATTTCAGGGAAAAAATAAGATGTAGGTGTCTGTCTGACCACCCTAACCACAACAAAATTATAATATTTTTTTATAATATTTTAGATATAAGTAGGATACTCATGTCCCAATGTTATGCATATTTTTTTGTAATTGTTTTTCAAGTAAATAATTAATTATGATTTTTTTATTACAAATTTAAAAAAATATAAAAACTCGTATGTCTAACCACCTTAACTTGGTCAAAAATTCATGAAATTCAATTTTATTTTTTTAATCCTATAGTATGCAAAGCATAGAATGTGACGCATATTTCAGATTCAGAAAATGTGATACTATCTGAAAGTTATAGATGTTTTTCAATCAACCTATCAATCAGGAATTTAGTCATAATTCAAATAGAAAATGAATAATAATAATTTATATTGGTGGAAACCTAAGAATATCCTTTAAAAACCCTTTTCATTTCATCAATTTTGTGTAAAAAAATAGTCATCAGCCACATGGATCATCATATCACTTAGATATCACCACTTTTTGGCCCATCATGATCCTGCACATACCCATCCTCTAGTTCAAAAATGCATCAAATTGGGATGTGAATAATGGACTACAATGTGAAGATGCAAATTCTACAAGTGACAAAAATGGAGACTTTGCAACATGTACACAAGTTGATAACCAACTGATGTAGGAGCATCCATGACATAGTGGCTATCCTCTATCAACAAAAAGATGTTTGTTTTTAATTTAAATTTTTTGAGTGAGTTGAATTTCATGTTTTGTATAATTAAATTAATATTTTTATGTTCATTTAAATTCTATTCCATGTTGAAATTTTGAATTTAAAATTTGGAGTAAATTTGAAGAAGACAAGATAAGGAGAGATAATGGAGAATATATTTTTAAAGAAAAAAAAGATAGAAAAATAAATGGAGGTGTGGGGTTTTGGGAGACCTCCAATTTGAATTTTGAACCACAAAAAACATGGATTTAGGGAAAGAGGATTCCCCAATAGGCTCCTAGGGTTTTTCACCTAGAAGCCTAGTTGAGAAATAACTCTCTTTCGCACTAAAGTGTTTTTGGTGAGTTCATTCAAAGGATTGGGGGTTTGGATAGGTGTGATGGAATACGATGATATAGAAGAAATAAAATTAAAATAGAAACTAACTAGTAATTTAAAACCTAGAAAATACAACTATGTTTGAAAACACCTAATGATATTCAAACATTAAACTAAATGACCTAAGAAATCTTATTAAAGAAGATAGAAAGCTAGAAATGAAAGGTGTGCACCTGGGAATGAGTTAAAAACTAGAATAGAGGTTGGAAATTCTACTGGTGTTGAAATTTAAGCATGTTGGGACACTTACGACATTCTGGGCGACCTAGTCCTAGATTCAAAAAACTACACCAAAGCCTGTTTCTACCAAATGGTTATCTAGATCTTCTAAAAAATTTGAAAAATGGGTTTAGTGGGACTAGGTCACAATTGTTTGTGACTTAGTCCTCTTTTCAATTCATGAAGATTAGAAAGTAGAAATGGAAGCCGCCGATCTACACTTTGTACTCCTTCAGGTATCTGGTCCCAAAAGTGAAGGTTCTGGTCTGTAAGTGTTCTCCAAGCTCCAACTAGGGTTTCTCCAACCTTGAAGAGCTTTAAAAAGTTGATGAAGATTCTTTCACCTTGGTTCTTTTCCAAATCAACATATACAACCTGTGAATCACACTAAGAGGGAAAGCTTGTTGATTGTTAGGGCATGGCATTTTGCCTTGGTCAAACCCATTTTGAGTAATCAAACCAAATGATGAAAAGATAATGAAAGTAAGCATGAAATAATGGAATTTTAGCTTACCATGATGATAGATCTTGAGTTGCATAAATGGAGGATTCAACCGTTGGATGCTTCTTGAGAGATATCTTGATGACTTAGAATAATCAAACCCTGGCTTGCTTGAGAAGAGAGAAAGAGATGAGACTTAAACTAGAAGAAAGTGAAAAATAAGGGGGAAAACCCTTATTTATACAAGTTGTGCCCTAATTACCCAAAAATAACACAGCACAAGCTGAACTTAGGGTTTAGGAGATAAAATCCCGAAATAATTTTAAGTTAAATTTGATTTTTATGCCACAAGGGACTAGGTCACCCAAGGTGGCGACCTAGTCCACCTTGGCATTTTTGATTGGTTTTAGGGGATTAAGATGTGGTTAGTGATGTTTGTCAGGATTGTCTTCTGAAACACACTTAATTTGGACCAATAAGTACATTGAGGGGTCATTTTAGCATAATAAAGGGTTTATTTAGTGATGAGAAGCTTAGAAAAGTGTGATAATGTATTGAAACACCTTACAACACTTTGGAACAAGGCTTGGAAAGAGGTAAAAAAATGTTTAAAATGATCCAAAATCCATAGGCAAGGGTCCAAATGAGTGAAAATTGTTAAAGACCACTTCTTGGTGACACATTTAGCCCCCACTTTAGTGAGAGGATGAACTTGCTTCAAACTCACACTAAAGTAGCCGAATGGAGATGATAAATAATGTTGAAGAATGAAGAAGGTGGTCAAGCCCCCAAGATTCAAGATCTTAAGCCAAGTCAACATCAGCTCAAGAAGACACATTCAAGGGTGAATGATTTGTAGAAAAATGATATTCATAATCATGCAATGACAAGGAAGAGAAGAAGGAAAGTGAAAAAGGGTGGATCAAGCTTCGACCATTTTTCTAACTAGTTGTGGATTAGATCTACGTTGTTTTTCCAAAAAGAGAGGATGTGTACTCACTCTGGGGTGATGACACGTTTGGCTATCCGTCAGATGAGAAGACCCAAAAGGTAAGATATGTAGGTGGTTATGGGGAAAGTCATGTCATTGGTTGGGATTCCCACTTGAACCATACCAAAGTTATACATCTTGATAACTTTGATAAGGTGCCAAAAAAGAAAAATGACTTTTGAAGATGATGGTGTAAGGAATGTTCAAAGAAATGTTGCCTAGTTCATGCAATGTCTCATCTTATGGAACAATATGCATAATGTCTCCAAGAGAGGAAAAGTGCAAATGGGCTCACTTTGTCTCCAAGAGAGGAAAGTGCAAATGGACTCACTTTGTCTCCAAGAGAGGAAAAGTGCAATGTCTCATTGTGTGCAACATTGTACCTAATGTTTCCAAGAGAGGGAATTGTAAGAAAAGGAAAATCACACAATGAAATGTGAGTGTCAATGTATGCACCCACTTTAAAGTGGTTGCTAACAACATTTCTATGATAAATTTCTTTAAAGTAGAAGAAGACATGAGAGCTTGATTGGAAAGCCCTATGCCAAGTCATATGTTTTTGATAAGTTGTATCATGAGGAAGGGGTGTATGTCACATGCGATTCAACTTAAGACATGTCATCCAAATCCTAAGATTTCTCTTATATGTTCATGAAAGGTTAATGAGTAGTCAAAATAGACAACGGCAAGTGACATATGAGGGAAAAGGCTAACTAACCCCTTGCCCCCACTTAGTGTAGGACAAGAGTGATCCGAAAGGAGAGATTAGATGCAAGGTAGAGTTAAAATAAGTATCAATTAGAGGAATGAGGTGCCCCCACGTAAGGGAGAGTACCAAACTCATTGATGTTGGATTTAATTACTCAAGGATTTCCATTCATTAGTGGAATGACCATGAACATAGTGGTAGGCACAAAAGGAATTTGTGTTGTAACATTTCTTTCGAGTTCTAGGAGGAAGAAAGATCAAGTGATCTTGGAGGAGCCTCAAAAAGATTCCATCTTGACCAAGGGGAGAATTTTTTCCTTTGGTTTGTGACAAAGAAGGGTCTCTCTTAGTAGAGGATTTCATACTTATGCAAGGCACTATAGATTGTGATATTTTGTAAACTACTTTGGAGGATTGTGTAAAATCCGAATCAATAGTATGTTGCGAGATGACATGGGCCTTAAGAAAAGAGTCATTTGTTGGTTTTAGAGGCTCACTTTCTAAGGGTTGATTAGAAGGGTTATTTGGGATGGTTGATGAGCCAAGTCTTTGGCACATTTTGATCATGCTTTTATAAATACTTTTCTATTTTTATTATGCTAAAACAAACATTTAGTCTGATTATGGGATAAGACATAGACCTTTTTATGACTTAAATATGATGAGTATATTATGATAAAAAGTCCCATGATTATTACCTTTAATGTTTTATTAGTCTGATAAATATTTTATGGCTTTTTGTGATCATAAAACCTTCCTACAGCCTCCACTACCAAAACTTCCTGCAGCCATGTCTGAAACAATGTTTTCCTTAGTTTAATACTTAATGAATGAATGAATAAAGTAATGGATTGTATTAAAGGATGAACGTGTTGAGCTAACCTTCTTCCTCAGGAATAGATGGCAAGATATTTTGCAGCTACCACAACTGGAGGAGGGAATTCAATTTCCACTTGAGGAATAGAAGACCAAATCCATAAGGACTGGTTCAACAACAAAAGATGGGGAGACAATTTCAACTCATCCACCATGCAAGGAGAGTGCTCCAGAAATCTAGGCCAGGCATCTTGGTGCTGCATGAATCTAGGATGATGGCGCTTTAAGACTGATAAACCGATTTGACTTAGTTCTTCCATTGTCATTCACCTCCTTGCTTAAGTTAGTTAAATGTAATAAATGCCTCCCGTTTTATAAGGGAAGGTTGTTTAGTAGTTAGAATCAGTTTTCAATAAATAGCCCATTCTCCTTCAGAGAATGGGCTGGAAGAACTTGCTACTGTAATACATTTTTCAGTTTCAGCAATACAGTCAAGAGATTGCGCTATGTACTTGTTTACTTTGAATCAATAAAGTTTATGGAGCTTTTCATCTAATTTGTTGTCTAATTTTGGCATTACCTAAGGGGGGCCACTTAGGGAATTGTCCACACTTTTATTCTGTAAGTTAGAATAGCTGCATTTCCCTTCATAGAAGTTAATGTGACTGTTTCTGCAACTGGCAGAAGCAAAGAGTTGTCAACTGTTCCTGCAGCCACTAGATGCAGAGTAGTTTACCTTTCAATTTTCTTCCAAGAAAGTTATTTTCAGTAATTTAAATTCTAGTATAAAGCATCTTAGGAACCATGTATGCCTGGAAGGGTGATTAGTGCATATATTGTGCTGACCCATTTCAAGTTCATGTCCTTGGGTTGATGATTAAATGAGGTTCTTTAGTAGGTTATGACTGCGAGTTGTGATGTTCAATCCCTGAGTAGAGCAATTCATGTTCCTAGTTATTAATCTGATTAAAGAACACTACAATGGTGATGTTGGATGAAGGTTTTATGATTTTGAGGAAAGTAAAAAAATCTAAGACCATGATGTCTTCTTTGTGTATGAAGCTCGATAGGGTTTTAGATACCTTTTTCGTTAGCACCACATAATTTTCCACTATAGACAACTTGTTTCATGAGATCATAACCTTTTCCATGTATGTTTTTCAATGCTTTTGGATTGAGTTTTTGTTTGTTGTTGCCTTCTTTGTCTGGAGTAGTTTAGGTGGATGCTTGTGAAGGATCATCCGAGTCTTATGTGCACAAGACTACATTTCCCTTTTCAAAGTCTTTGTTGGTAATCTTGGGTTCTCCTAGTAAAGGACGTGTGAAGTCTAAGGAACCCTAATCATTGACAAAGGGCATTGCTTGTATAGGTTCCACTTGTGGGGTGGGTGTTGAAGTGGTGAAGGGTTTGGATTTGTTTTTCTGAAGTTGTAAGACACTATAAGGCTAAAGATAGATCGGTATCAAGTGTGTAGACTTTGTGATTGTAGATTTACTTCATCTTATGATGAAGAGTGGAAGGCACCCCATTCATTGCATGAATCCATGTCCTACCTAAAATTAGGTTATATGAAAGATCATGAGGCATAATATGGATTAGTGTGTCTAATGTAGCCATTCCAACTACGAGAGGCAAAGTGATCACACCAAGCAGCTTTTGTCCTACACTGTCAAATCCATTGATAGACAAGGAGGAAGGCTTCATGGTTGATTTATTGATATGGAGCCTATCCAAGAAATTGATACTAAACACATTAACAATGGATCCATTGTCAAAAAGGGTTAACTTTATCCCTATGTGTTTGTATTAAGATATGATTTCAAGAGCATCAACTTGTTTTTTCACATCCAAAGGAGGGAGCTCACTTTGGTCCAAACCAATGTCAGCATTCAAGCCTTGAATCATAGCTACTATATCATTTGCTTACACATTATAAGGGATAGGAATTTGTTGCAAAGCTTCCTACATAATTTTTTTATAATGAGGAGAGGCTTGGAGAAGGCCCCATAAAGATATCTTAGCAAGAGTATTCCTTAGTTGATCAACAAGGTCATAGTCCCTAAGAATGGAATTTAAGCGAGGGGCAATAGGTAAGATGGGAGGGGATGAAGGTAAGGATTTTGTATTTGATTGGGGTGGGTGCAAATTATTTCAACTGTAATATGTATGAGAAAAGGTATTATGAATCGATTGGTATGATACATTATTTTGAGGTGGGTAGAGGATAAGTTTAGGTTTACGTTATTTTGATGGTGGGTAAAGGATGAGTTGAGTTTGAATAATATTAAAATCCCTTAGGGAAGGAGAGTCCAACATGGTCTGTGCATATTCTTATAAGGGCATAATATTATGATTGTGAATGTTGTTCATGTCTTGCATCATGATATTCTCCCTAGGAGGAGAGTGCTTAGGAGAAATAAAAACCACATGTTTTGGACATTCGAGGGTTGGTTCTTCTAAAAAAAACTTCATCACAAGTAGGGGAATGATCAATGATGGGATTATGAGTAGTGAGAGAATTAGGAGATGGTTCTATTTGATTTTATTGTTGGTCTAAGGTCTCATTCTCTTGTTCCATACTATCTATCCTAGTAGGAGAGCTGGTAATATGTTCACCACTAGCTTCGTCACAAGGAGGGGAGGCATATAGAGAAGGACCACTATGATTGTCAAATACATTTTTCAAAATGATAGGAGAATTAGGGAAGGGAGGGTCAACAGTCTCATGAATTTTAAGAGGTATATCTTCTAACACCAACCTATCCTCTTTGCATTGAGGAGGGATATTAGAAGAAGGGGAAGTTTGATCATCATGATTAGGGAGACTAGGTAAGGAAATGTTTAGAAATTTTTTCATGATGTTAGCATTTTATTGTTTAGTGGATTTGGAATGGGGATGAGGAGAGGGACAATCAAGACCCTCAATTCTTTTATCTTCTTTTGATAAAATACCTTTGTCACTAATAAGAGAGGTATAGGGAGAAGCACAAGTTTGATTGTTATGATTATCAACACTAATATCCTCATCAAGGGGTAGTGCAATGTTAAGAATTGTTTCAATGGTTTGGTTATTAACATGTCTTTTAATTGGGGTTGGGGCCCTCGCTCGATTGCATAAATTTTTCCTGTTGTAGGAGGTTGGTCACGAGGTCTAGTCTCCTCCGCCCCCATGGTATCGAAGGGCGTGTTGTGCTAGTGGAGCCGATCATGTTAAAAATTTTACCAGGTGCACTACAGTTTATAGGGGGTCATGCTACACGATTCCTGCAGTCTAATAAAACAAAAAAAAACATGTTTTTTGATTAATTCATTATTGTAATCTACATTAAACTCATAAGAAGGAATGTTGTATTTCTGCAATCCATTTGAAACCAAATCAAAGTCATATCTTTTAAAAGAAAACATACTATAAGAAAAAAGTAAAATAAAGTGAAATGCAAATAAGTTAAAGTGAAATGTTGAAATTCATTTTTTCATATGGGAAACAAGGTATTTTTTTTATTATAGTATGGAACAATCTGAAAAATAAATGTAGTATATGCAAAATTGAAACTAAGAAATGCATAAAATGAGCTAATTTAAGCTATTTTTTATGAAATGCATGTAACAGAAACACAACTAATGGATTTAGATAGTTACCGGCACAAAACAGAA
Source organism: Sequoiadendron giganteum (assembly GCA_007115665.2). NCBI lineage: Eukaryota > Viridiplantae > Streptophyta > Pinopsida > Cupressales > Cupressaceae > Sequoiadendron > Sequoiadendron giganteum. Next base: position 505,034,432 of record CM021100.1, read on the forward strand.
GCTTAAAAATAGGGTTTTCAGCTCTCTAAAAGGTAGTTTCAGGGACCTAAAGGGACTAGGTCGCCTAGGGTGGCAACTTAGTCCTACTTGTGATTTTTTGGGGAATTGGAAGATGTTTTGGATGGATTTAGGTGGTTTCTATGTTGGAGAATGAAAATATAAGATTAAAATGTTTTTTTTTAGAAATTTTTATTATTTTAAGATGCAAATGATGGAACCTATATGCACTTTCACTAATGCAAAATTTAAACCCTAGAAAGTAATGTAAATAATGCAAAATGCAATTCAATACAAACCTAGGAGGAGAAAGAGATCCAAATCAGAGAAGAGGGGTGTAGGAAAGTTGGGTTCACCAAAATGAACCTCCAAAAACATGGATTTAGGGAAAGTGCATTCCCCAATAGGCTCCTAGGGTTTTTCACTTAGAAGCTAGGTTGAGAAATAGCTCTATTTTGCATTAAAGTGTTTTTGGTGAGTTCATTCAAAGGATTGGGGGTTTGTATAGGTGTGATAGAATGCGGTTATATACATGCAATAAACTGAAAATAGAAACTAACTAGTAATGTAAAACCTAGAAAATACAACTATGTTTGAAAACACATAATGATATGCAAACATTAAACTAAATGACCTAAGAAATCTTATAAGAGAAGATAGAAAGTTGGAAATGAAAGGTGTGCACCTGGTAATGAGTTGCAAACTGGAATAGAGGCTAGAAATGGTAGTAGTGTTGAGATTTAAGCTTGTTGGGACACTTATGCCATTCTGGGTGACCTAGTCCCAAATATCAAAAACTTTATCGGAGCCCGTTTCTGCCAAATGGGTATCCAGATCTTTTGAAAACTTTGATAAATAGTTTTATTTGGACTAGGTCCCCATTGTTGGTGACTTAGTCCTCTTCTAAATTTCTGAAGATTACAAAGTAGAAATAGAAGCCCTCAATCTACACTTTCTGCTCCTCTTCTTATCCGGTCACGAAAGTGAAGGTTCTGGTCTGCAAGTGTTCTCCAAGCTCCAATTAGGGTTCCTCCAACCTTGAATATATTTTACAATTTGATGAAGATTATGTCACCTTGGTTATTTGCCAAATATACATACAAGACTTACAAATCACACTAAGAGGGAAATCTTGTTGATTGTTATGGCATGGGGGTTTTCCTTGGTCAAACCCATTTTGAGTAATCAAACCAAATGATGAAAAGATAATGAAAGGAAGCATGAAACAATAGATTTTTACCTTGCCATGATGATAGATCTTGAGTTTTAGCAATGGAGGATTCAACCCTTGGATGCTTCTTGAGAGATGTCTTGGTGACCTAGAATACTCAAACCCTAGCTTGCTTGAGAAGAATGGTGAATGAGAAGAGAGGAAGAGAGGAGACTTAGACTAGAAGAAAGTGAAAAATGAGGGGGAAAACCCTTATTTATACAAGTTGTGCCCTAATTTCCCAAAAATAGCACAACATAGGCCAAACTTAGGGTTTAGGAGATAAAATCTCGAAACAATTTTAAGTTAAATTTTCTTTTGATCTTACATGGGACTAGGTCACCCAAGGTGGTGACCTAGTCCACTTGGGCATTTTTAATTGGTTTTCAGGGATTAAGATGTAGTTAATGATGTTTTTCAGGATTATCTTCTGAAAAACACTTTAAGTTGGAACTATAAGTGCATTAAGGGGTCATTATAGCCTAAGAAAGGGTTGATTTAGTGATGACAAGCCTAGGAAAGTGTGATAATGTATTGTAACACCTTACAACACTTTTGGAAAAAGGCTTGGAAAGAGGTAAAAAGAGGTTGAAAAAGGTCCAAAATCCATATGGAAAGGTCCAAATGAATGAAAAGGGTCAAAGAATACACTTTTTGTTAACACAACTTGTAACTCCAAAATTTAAATTCCACAACTACAAAAAATTAGGGATCTTGAAGCTAGATTCTAGGACTGGAAAAAAACCCTAATTTTTTCTCTATTCATGAAAGAAAGAAAGCCATTAAAACACTTTCTTCCATATTTAACAGGTCTAGAGGTTTGAAAAGATTTTTTTATTCATTTAATTGATGAATTTTAATTTCTTTGGATATTACTTGAGTTGGCTGTTGGTTTTCTTTTGAGTGAGTTTGAATGAAAGGATATTAAAATTAAATAAGTTCACATTTGATTTCATTTACACGTTAGCTTGTGAAAAGGAAAATCAAATTCATTTTAGAAAAGAAGTTTTCCAAATTATAGAGGAAGACAAAAAGAGGGTGTAGCATACCTCTAGGAAGAGTTTTTGTACTAGCATAAACATCAATGGTAGTTGTAGATTGAAGAGTTGTGATTGTTGAGAGTGGCTTTTTGTTGCAAGTGTTAGAGAGAAGATTTATTGCAAAGCTTTAATTGTTGATTGCAAATGATTTTCTTATTGTTATTACTAGGAGTCTTGCAAGGGTTTATTGTAAACCATTGTCCTTTTATAATAATTGCAATTCAATCTAGAAGATTAATTAAATTTGAAGTTGTTGGTTTCAAGTTGTAAACCATAGGTTCAATCTTTGTTGAGATAGTTTGTTTCCCTATGTATTATGTTTTCCATTGGTGATCTAATTTAACGGATCTATGAGAGATCCTTGGAATGCTTAATTACAAACTGAAAGTGCTTAATTAAAATTTAATTCTTAACAAAATTAAATTAATGAAATTAAAAAGAGATTAAATAAAGAACATAAAGAGAGAGGAAGAGAGTGCAAAACAAATTGATAATGGAGTTTTTCATTTAAAATGACTACGTCTCTGGGCCCCTCTCCAATGAGTGGAACAATCCAATTATTCCTCTAGAAATTTAGTTACATTCATCGATAGAACCTCCTCTTGGTTTACAAAGAAATTCTCAAATGCACTTCCAAAGTTCGTGGAAACAAGCTTCCCCAAAAACATGGAAATACAATCATTTCTCCAAGGAAAGAAACTCTCACACTTGCAATGTTCTTCCAAAATCACTTCACACCCCCCATTCTACCTCTTTTTATATTACATTTTATGCCAAAAAGGTGTAAAACAAATTAATTACCCAATCTCCCTTACACAGAGAAAAATTCAATAATATCCTCCTTTAATTATTTCCGGAAGGATATTATCCCCTCAAAATAATTTCATTTCCATTTGAATGGTTACGAATGGATTTATTCTCTATTATTTAGGGGATATTTTTTATGTAATGTTTTATTTGGCCCTTTAATTTAGGAATAATATTACTAATATTTATGTGTAAAGGGAAATATTCTAGGCCTCTAAAAATATGGGATAATTTAGTCCTTTAAGAAAAAGGGATTTAGCCTTATTCTAAGGCTTTGAAAAAAAAATTAATAATTATTTTTGAGAAAATGGTGGGTGGTGTTCCAAACACCCTCTCCTCCTTCTTATCCCCTTCCACATGGTAAGGGAGGCATCCCTTGTTAAGTGGTCCTCCCCCCATACCATGGGTGGAATCCCACTTTACGTGGGTTATCCCCCATAGAATGGGTGGCGCCCCACTTAATGTGGGTCGCCCCCCATTCCATGGGTGGTGCCCACTTAATGTGGGCCACCCCCTTGGATGGGTGGGACCCACTATGTATTTTAATATATAATTTATTTTTCCTCTCCTTTTTTTTAAAATATTATTCAACAATAATATTTCCATGTAATGCCATGTGTCAGGGGCTGATTGGTTGTTGAGCTAATTGGGTGCTGACATCATCGAGGCAATTTTGACCCAATCTGTGACCTTCTATAACATCACCATATGGACTCTGTTGTCTGTGAAATGAACTTTGTCAAAATCATGACAATGAGCACTACTCAATGGTGTTGACTTTGACTAGTTTTGATGACTTTGATTTTTGCCCTTTTTTTAGCCTGGGTCTGGGAGTTGACCTGAAGTTTGACAATAAATATCCTGAGCTCCAGGACACTGATTGAATCTGTTCAAGTTGCATTGGAGTTAGGATCCTGAGCACATTTTAATGATACCAAAACTGGAGAAAATGGAGAATTTCAAAATTTTGATGAAAAATCCTCCCGATCAGTCCTCCCCATCAGAGAGCTTTTGGACCTTTGAAAGATGGTTACTTAGAAAGTAAGTGAGGGTAAATTTCCCTCACTTTTCCTTTCTTGGATGCATCCCCTTTATCCCCACTCAGAGGTATTCAACTACTCCTCTTCATGAAGTCCCGCTATCCCTATCGAGGATGACATCTTCAGGCAAATCTGACATATACTTTGGTGAAAGGTCATCAATTGATGGAACTTTCACTTCAGCCTCCTCATCTAGTATCATTGGAGGTTCCTACAACTTTGAGTTCTCAACGTTGACTATCGAGTAAATTTGCATTTATGGAGGAAGATTAAGGTGGAAGGCATTGGTGCCAATCTTTTCTAGAATCTTGAATGGACCATATCTAATTGGCATGAAATTCCTTCCTTCACCTTGCATTCTTTCCTTGCATATATGTAACCAAACATGGTCATTGACTTGGAAATGGTGGTCGATGTGATGTTTATCATGTCGAGCCTTGTATTTGTCTTGGCTCTTTTCTAACCATGCTTCTACTACCTGATGAATTGCTTGGACTTTCTAGATGAACTTTAAAGCCTTATCTGAATCATGGCATCCATCTTCAACATTGTCCTTTCCAAAAGAAAAATCCATCGGTGTCTTGGGTAGGTAACCAAAACAACTCTCAAAAGGAGACCTCTTTGTAGAAGAATGAGTTGCATGGTTGTAGGCATGCTGTACATAATGAAGCATTTCATACCACAACTTAGGATGTTTGCTGCAATATCCTCTGAGCAGATGTACAACTATCCTATTGACTACCTTTGTCTATCCATTGGTCTGCGGATGGAAGGTTGTACTCTTTTTTAGTTTAGTATCCATAAGTCCCCATAAGACTAACCAAAACTCCCCAAGGAATCAAGAATCTCAATCCGATACAATGGAAGTGGGTAACCCAAAGTGAACCCATACAAACTAAAAATACATATGAGCTATTAGTTCAAAAATGACTTTATTTTTACATGGCATTAGAATACACATCTTGTTGAACCAATCAACTACTACATACAAATATTCATGCCCTTTTCTAGACATAGGTAACCCCTCGACAAAATCCATAGAAACACTTTCCCATGGATGGGATGGTACAGGTAAAGGTTTGTACAACCCCAATTTCTTGTTACTTGGTTTTCTAGTTGCACACATCACACATCCCTTAATATATTTTGTTACAATTTCTGGCATTCAAGGCCAATAGCAATAATTTTTTAGTTGTGCCCAAGTTTTACTAACCCCAAAATGTCCCGCAATTAGCAATGTGTGTGCCTCTCTAATTACATGTCCTTGTTCATTCTTTGGAATGCATAATTTCCCTGAGTGATACAAGAGTTTATCATACACATAGTAATCGTTTACTTCTACTTGTTCACCTTGGATTAGAGCTTCATAGATATCCTTAAAATTTTCATCAGTAGCATATTGTTCTTATAAACTTACATGCATCATAGAACTATTTTTAAGGATTATCAAAGCATTGGAAACTGGAGGTCTAGAGATAAGTTCTGGTACTTTATTATGGGAACCTTTCTTGTACTTAATTACTAAGTGAAACTATTGAAGAAAACCCATCCACCTAAAGTGCCTACTTTTCTGCAACTTAGTTTGTGAATGAAGATATTGCAATGGCTAGTGATTGGTATGGATTATTTTTTCCTTACCCATTAAGTAGTGTTTCCATTTTTTAACACTCTGAGATTATGCATAAATTTCCTTATCATAAGTAATATAGTTAATGATTGTACCTAAAAAATTTTTAGAGTGATAGGAGACTAGTTTACCTCCCTGCATTAGCACTACTCCCATGGAAAATCCACCTGCATCTATTTCGATTTTAAACGGTTGGTGTAAATCTGGTAAAGCCAGAACTGGTGTTGTGCTCAACTTCTCCTTCAAAGTGTTGAAGACCTTCTGCTATGGACCTCCCCACTAAAAAATTGTCTTATTACTAGTCAATGAGTGCAATGGTTATGCAATGTAAGAGAAGCTTGCAATGAACTTTCTCCAGTACTGGACTGCACCTAAGAAACTTCTGACTTTAGTAACTGTACTTGGCTAATGCCATTTTACAATAACTTCGACCTTCACAGGGTCTACTTTTGATTGTCCACCTCCTATGACATATCCTAAGTACACTAAGGATGTCTTAGTGAACTCACATTTATACATCTTTACAAATAGTTTTTATTTTCTCAATATATCAAAAATGCTTTTTACATGACTTACATGATCTTACAAAGTTCGACTGAATACAAGAATATCATCTAAATACACTATGACAAAATAATCAATAAAAGGATGAAAGACATCATTCATGACTCTCATAAATGTAGTTGGTACATTGCAAAGCTTGAAGGGCATGACCAACCACTTGAATAGTCCTTGTTTTGTCTTAAATGTAGTTTTCCAAATGTCATCTTCTGCAATACTTATCTGATGATATTTGCTATGCAAGTCTAACTTAGAGAAATAAACTACATGCTTTAACTGATCAAGTAAATCATCAATATGGGGAAGAGGATACCTATTCTTTACCATTATCTTGTTTGGGGCTCGATAGTCGATGAACATTCTCCAAGACCCATCCTTCTTTTGAACCAACACAATTGGATAACCACAAGGAGATGTACTAAGACGTATGAATCCTTTTTCCACCAACTCCTGAACTTTCTTTTTGATTTGCTCACTCTACAAAATTGACCAATGATACATTATGATGTTTGGAAGAGGCACATCCTGCTATAAACAGATTTCATGATGTATCTCTCTCTTAGGTGGCAACCCCTTTGGTTCCTAAAATAAGTCTTCATAAGTAGAAACTATTTTGACCATCTTAGTTTTACGCTTTGGATAACACCCCTTAAATGCTTCATCTTTTTCATCCTCTTGAGTTTTTACGAGCATTAATAAAAAGTTCTTACTGGAATTGACCAACCTTTTCACATGACCAGCTTTGACTAGTGCAAGATTAGTCTTAACTTTGTGTGCACATACAATGTATTCCAGATCCCATCCTTAAGAAGATGATAATTATTCTCCCCCTTGTAGAAGATTTCTTTTATGTCATATAGATAAGTACTTCCTAACACAAGCCCACAAATATCCAAAGGGATAAAATCTACTTCTACCTCATCAACAAAGTTTTCAGTGATAGAAAATTTCAATTTACATTGTTTCGTTACTTGTAGTTGAGCATCATTGCAAACCCATCCAAATGGATATCGCTTTGGATGAGGTATTGTAGTTAAATTGAGTTTTTGTACCACCTCTTTAGATATTAAGTTGACTTGAGAACCCATATCAAATAGTGTGTCAATCTTAGTGTGCTTAGATACAACTCAAATATGAAACAGTTCATTTCGTTGTTTATCAGCTTTAGGACGAATGGATACTTTACTTGTCCTTGCACTATGTGCACTTGTATTAGAAATACTTATATCAACAAAGAGAGTTATACTTTTAACTTTACCTTGGATCCCGGTAGCAACAATCTTTGTCTCATCTCTGGAGTCAAATCCAAGATCCTGTTGAATAATTGCAGTACTCTTTTTCTTGCCTTTATTTGCTCTATATCTTTTTGGCCTTAGTTTTGGGTGCAACTTCCAACACTTTGAATCATCATTCCCCTCTTTCTTACAAGGGAATCATGTATACTTATTACCCTCCTTCTTAACTATAGTTTTCCTTTTCCCTTTGCATTTATCTTTGTCTTTACCTTTACCCTTAAAATTCCCCTTAGACTTAGATGGTTTATTTGAGAAATTATCACTGAAAGTGCTCTTACCCCTTAACTCTAAATGAGTGGCTTGGAATGATACTTCATCCAAATTATTAGGAATCAATATTGGAATGATATGTCCTAGGTAAGAATGCAAACCACCTATGTACTTAAGTAATGTATCCTAAGTATACATAAGAACACTTAAAACAATAACTCATTTTCTTAACTCATGGGTGTAATCTTGAACAAACTGGCACTTACCTTGCCTAAAGGTTTGCCAATTCATTGTTAATTTTTGCATATAACCTAAAGGATAATTTTATTTTTTAAGGGCGGCAATTTTTTTTATCCAAGTCATATGAACCTTACCATGGCGAGCAATTTCCTCTTGAGTTCTACTCTCCCAGCAAGTGAGAGTTGTACCTCCCAACTAGAGAATGGCTAACTAGATCATAGAGGAATATTTTTTTAGGCCTTGAATCCTACAATACACTTCTACCTGTTGGATCCAATCATCTAAATTTTTGACATTTAAGTCACCACCGTACTTAGGTAATTCAAATTTTATACGCAGTTTAATAATAGGTGTCGACTTGCTCTTAAATGGATTATTAGTGGGAGAAGAAGAAGAGGAAGAAGGAGAAGATGGGGTAGATGGAGGATAAACAGGAATTTGTTCACCATATTCAGACTACTTCTTCTTGTCTTTACAATCTTTAGAATCTCCTCTCTTCTGCTCACACTTCTTCTTATCTACATAAAGCTCTCCAACCATTTCCCTCATCTCAAGGAAGGCTTGCTAAAAATACTTATCATCAAGCTCAGGCTCAGTACTTTTCCTAGCTTCGATTCCTTCCATCTTTGGCAAGGTTCTTCTTTTGTCGATATTAGGATTATATTCTTCAAGCTCTCCTTCGCCTTTCTGAAACTTGGAGTGCATTAGCATTCAAAATTTCAATCTTAGTCAAACATGGCTCTAATACCCAATTTGATCTGATTTAACGGATCTATGAAATATGCTTTGAATTCTTAATTACAATCCAAAAGTGCTTAGTTAAAATTTGATTCTTAAAGAAATTATGAAGAGATTAAAGAAAGAAAAAAAAGAGAGAGAAAGAGAGTGCAAATGAAATTGATCACGAAGTTCTTCATTTAAAATGACATCTTTGGGCCCCTCTCCAATAAGTGGACCAATCAAATTATTCCTCTAGAAATTTGGTTACATTCATCGATTGAACCTCCTCTTGGTTTACAAAGAAATTCTCAAATGTACTTCCAAAGTGCGTGGAAACAAGCTTCTCCAAAAGCATGGAAATACAATAATTTCTCCAACAAAATAAACTCTCACACTTGGAAAGTTCTTCCAAAATCACTTACTTCACACCACCCATTCTACCCATTTTTATATTACATTTTATGTCAAAATTGGTGTAAAACCAATTAACTACCCAATCTCCCTTACATAGAGAAAAATTCAATAATATCCTCCTTTAATGATTTCCAGAAGGATAATATCCCCTTAAATAATTTCATTTCCATTTGAATGGTTACAAATGGATTTATTCTCTATTATTTATGAGATACTTTTTATGTAAGGTTTTATTTGGCCCTTTAATTTAGGAATAATATTCGTAATATTTTGTGTAAAGGGAAATATTCTAGGGCTCTTAGAAAAATGGATTTAGCCTTACTCTAAGGCTTTGAAAAAGAAATTAATAATTATTTTTGAGAAAATGGTGGGTGGTGGTCCCACCACCCTCTCCTCCTTGTTATCCCCTTCCACATGGTAAGGGAGGCATCCCTTATTAAGCGGGCTGCCCCCCATACCATGGGTGGTGTCCCACTTTATGTGGGTTACTCCCCATAGCATGGGTGGTACCCCACTTAATGTGGGTTGGCCCCCATACCATGGGTGGTGCCCACTTAATGTGGGCCAACCCCCTTGGATGAGTGGGATCCACTATGTATTTTTGTATATAATTTTTTTTTTGCCTCTACTTTCTTTTTAATATTATTCAACAATAATATTTCCATGTAATTCCATGTTTTAGGGGTGGATTGGTTATTGAGCTGACTAGGCACTAACGTCATTGGAGAAATTTTGACCTAATCTTTGACCTTCCATAACTTTTCCATACAAACTTCGTTTTTCGTGTAATGAACTTTCCCAAAATCGTGATGATGAGCACTACACAATGGTGTTGACTTTGATTGGTTTTGATGACTTTGATTTTTTCCCTTTTTTCAGCCCGGGTCTGGGAGTTGACCAAAATTTTGATCATAAATATCTCAACCTCTGGGACTCTAATTGACTCCGTTCAGGTTGCATTCGAGTCAAGATCCCGAGCACTTCTTAATGATACGAAAATTGGAGAAAATGGAGAATTTCAAAATTTCTACGAAAAATCCTCCGAATCAATTGGATTGTGTGAGCTAATTAAATTTATTTTCAATTGAATATTCTAATTTATTTAGCTCTATACATTAGTGGTATCAAATCAATTTTTTCTTGAGTGTGTAAATAGACCATCATAAAGGGATAGTTTACACCAAGACTTGTGAGTTGTGGTGTTGAAAAGATGTATGCCAAGGGAGCCCCACATGGTAGGGGTAGAGTAAGAGGAAGAGGATATAATTTGGTTAGACATGATGATTTTAGAGCCTTGAGAAGGTAGGTTGAGACTTTATACGAAGAGATAAGAAGAGGATTTACAAGAATGAGAGACCCAAGAAGTGATGATGAAGATGAAAGCACAAAGAATGATAGTCAAGTTGAAAGCCAATCTAGGAACCAAGGAAGTGCAAGGGAAACAACAGTTGCTCATGATCCTTTGGTAATTACATTATCAAAGATAGGAAAAATTCCTAGGATGGAAGTGCCTAGATTTAATAAAAGTTTGAATCTAGAGGAATTGGTAGATTGACTTAATGAAATGAAAGAGTATTTTGAATTTTAAGAGATAAAGGATCTCGATAGAGTGAAATTTTCCAAGACAAGGATAATAGGTCATGCATCAATATGGTGGAGAGAGGTCCAGTTAGAAGGGGGAAGAAGACAAGAAGATAAAATTACCAAATGGGATAAAATGATGGAGAAAATGAAAAGGTAATTTATTCCTATAGACTATGAATTGGACTTGCTAAATAGGATGCAATGTTTGAAAAAAGGAAACAATAATGTTAAATAATACACTAAACAATTCCATAGAATTATTATAAGGATTGAACATTCAAAGACAACCAAGGAAAATGTTGCAAGATACATAAACAGGTTGGGGTCAAGTATTCAGGAAGAGATGACACTTGTTAGATTTGTGACAATAGAAGATGCTTATCAAATAACATTGAATATAGAAGAAAGGCTGAATAAAATATTTGAATGTAATCAAAGAGGAAGAGGCCATGAAAAGGAGGTTGAAAGAGGAACATATGGAGTAGAAAATAATCTCAAAAATCAAAAAAATAAATACCAAGGTAGTAGCAACCAACATAGGAATGAAGAATTTTATGGGTCAAGAGATTAAAATCAGAGAGGTAGAGAAAGATCGCGTAAAGGTTTTGGAAGAGAAAACTTTTGAAGAAATTTCTAAAAATCAAAATAGAGTAGCAAATGTGAAAAGATAAGATGCAAGATCATCATATTTCAAAGAAGCAGAAGATGGTGAAACATTATTGGCTAGGAGAACACTGCTAAATGAAAATGATAAATTTATTCAAAGATTGAGAAGTTTGTTTAGGGCAAGATGCAAGTATGAAGGAAATGCATGTAATGTCATTATTGATAGTGGAATCATAGACAATATTGTATCTAATGAAATGGTAATAAAATTGCAGCTAGACAGGAAGAAGCACCTGAATCCATATCGGATAGCATGGGTACAAGATGACAAGAAGCTTTTTATCAGAGAACAGTGCGAGGTAAAATTTAAGATAGGAGGCTATTATGATGAATTTTTCTATGATATTCTGACAATATATGCTTTTCATATTCTTCTAGGAAGTCCTTGGCAATTTGACAGGAAGGCGATGCACAATGGTTATGAAAACATAGACACATTGAAAAAGGATGGGGTGAAACACAAATTGAAGCCATTGAAAGAAGAAATGGGTAAGGTTTGCAGCAATGCAAGGCCTTGTTTGGTTGATGAAATCAGAATTTTAGATGATATGAAGCTTGAATATGTTGGATTTAACACTAACCATGATGAAGATGAGAAAGATGATTTGCTAATGTGACTATGAGAAATTGAAAGAGATTGAAATGAAAAAAATTTAGCTAATGCAAAGGTTGCAGCCAAAGGTAAAGAGGTAATTTCAAATTTTAGTACATATTCTGATGATATTGAGAATGTAAAAGTAGAGTCAAAGGCTGCAACAATAAATCCTTTGGAAGTAGATGAGATGGTGAATAAACTGAGGCGAAAATGATGTTTTCTTATGATTGTTCGATTGAAAGTATTGGATATGAATATTCCTTGCTAATGAAGCTTGACTAATTGTTAGAAAATGTGGAGAATGAATCTATGGATTTTTCTACTAACACTGAATTGGGTTTTGAAGATCAAATTGTAGCAGCACTATGTCTTTATAAAGTTATAATACGAGTGACAAACCACATTGCAAACCAAGTAAAGGAGGAAGAAAAAGGTATAGAAGCAAGAGATGTAATACATGATTTGTTTTTTACTGAAGAGGGAGATATAAGTACATTTAATTATTTTTATTTTGATAAATCACATTAGTGGGAAGTTAATTTTGATAACACAAGTTTCATGAGGAACATAAATAAAGGAAAGTTGAGAGTGACTACTAGTGAAGTTGTAGAATCAGTTGGGTAGGTTATTTCCAGTGAGCAAAGAGGAGAAACAGATCCAAGAAAAACATAAAATTCACAAATTTTAATGAGGTTCACTCATGAAAAAATTATTTTCTATCTTGGGTGTCTAATGTAGAAGCATCCATGGTATAGTGGCTATCCTCTATAAACAAAAGTTGTTTATTTTAAATTTCAATTTTTGTTGTGATTTGAATTTCATGTTTTGTCTTATGAAATTTATATTTTTTATGTGCATTTGGATGTTATGCCATGTTGAAAGTTTGAACTTGAAATTTGGATTAAATTTGAAGAAGAAAAGATAAGCAAAGATAGTGGAGAATATTTTTGTAAAGCAAAAAAGCCAGAAAAATAAATGGAGGTGTGTGGTTTTGGGAGACCTCTAGTTTGACTTGTAACTCCAAAATTTGAATTTCACAACTTCTAAGAAATGGGGATCTTGAAGGTGGTTTCCAAGATTGGGACAAAAACTGATTTTTTCTTTATTCACGAAAGAAATAAAGCCATCAAAGCACTTTCTTCCATATTTGACAGGTCTAGAGGTTTGAAAAGATTATTTTATTTATTCAATTGATGAATTTTAATTTCTTTAGATATTATTTTAGTTGGGAATTGATTTCACTGAGAGTGGATTAGAATGAAAGGAAATTAAAATTAAATGGATTAACATTTCATTTCATTTAGATGACAACTTATGAAAAGGAAAATGAATTTTATTTTTGAAAGATGTTTTCTAGATTAGAGAGGAAGACATAGAGAGGGTCTAGCATACCCCCAGGAAGGGTTTTGATGGTGTCGTAGATTGGAGAATGTTTGTTGTGGTATAAACATCACTGGTAGTTGTAGATTGAAGAGTTGTGATTGTTGAGAGTGGCTTGTTCTTGCAGGTATTGTAGAGAAACTTTTTTGTAAAGCTTTGATTTCTGATTGCAAATATTTTTTTATTGTGACTATAAGGAGTCTTGTAAGGGCTTATTTCAGCCCATTGTCCTTTTCGATTGATTGTAATTCCATCTGGAAGATTAATTGAATTTGAATTTGTTGGTTGCAAGTTGCAAACCAAAGGTTCAATCTTTATTGCAAGAAGTTGTTTTCCCATGTAGTATGTTTTCCAATGGATTGTGTGAGCTAATTATATTTATTTTCAATTTAATATTTTGATTTATTTATCTCCATACATTACCAAAAACCATAGAGCAACAATCACTAAATTTATCCAAATTCCAACATAAAGGTGAAATAATCATTAGAGAGAGGTCAAACTGGGGTGCTATGTTTAAGTAGGTAATCACATATTTTAACTTCAAATGCCTACATTGATTTGCTAAATGAACAAGAAACACAAGAAAATGAAGAATTGTAGGAAAGGAAAAGCGACTAGATGAGAGATAGCAAGGAAGAATGAGAAGAAAACTAGGGAAAGAAGCAAACATTAAGATTTTACATACAAGAAAGAAAACAAAAAATTGAAGAGGAGAAGTGCAAGCTCCAATGGGAGTAGGATATTGAAAGGGAGTAGGAAAATATTTCTCAACAACTGAAATATACTCAAAAGAAGGTGGATATATCACAGGGAAATAGATGTAACAATACAACAATGTATCCTCTTCCACCAAAACATCCAATTTTAATTGATATGTTCAACATTTTGTCTCCAAATTTTATAGCTCTTAGAAGCCTACAAGTTGATTCTTCCCTTGGATTCTCAAAACAGTTGCAATTGAATTTAGAAGCAAATCAGGCATTTCTTGCCCATATAGAAAATACCTTACAAAATATTCCACAACCACTAACGTCACCTCTAGTTGAAAATGATTCAACTGATACTCAACATGAAGGACCAACTCCTTTTCCTTGGTTTATGGATAACTGATTAAGATGGTTCATGTTATGCATTTTTTGTTGAATGTAGGATTTTTTAGGTTATTGATTAAGTAGACTAAACATTATTTTCTCCCTATTTTTTTGTACACAGCTTTGTCAAACTACGTTTTTTTGAATTTACAACATATAATATTTTCCAAATTTTAATATATTTTTCAAGTTTATTTCTACCATTGAAGTTCTCCACAATTAGTTTATAATATTATTGCATGGAACCATGATGTTAACGAGGGAGTTATTTTTAATACCTATACATATATATAAATAAATGTATAATCATATATCAAAACATATATACATATATATATATGTTTCCATGTATATGTATGTATATTTCTATATATTTGTGTTGAATGCACAAGAAAAATGAGAGGGGGTTGAATCATTTGTTCATTAAAACATCAAAACCCTCATTAATATTCAAATCCACACTAACTTTAATAACATTTAATCTATTAGAATATTTTATGATAAAAAGAAATAAAAAAAAGTTGAAACACATCAACACCATGTACAATAGAATGCTAGATTTATGTAGAAAACCCAAAAAGGGAAAAAACACTATGAATATTAGCTCACAATATAATGTAATTGCAACACTGAATACAATAGGCTCAACAATAGAGGGCTTATTGCCCAAATGAAAGAAGGGCTCACTACCATTTTATAGAAAAGAAGAATGAAGAATATTATAGTGAGAGATCCATCTCAATGTAAGAGAAAAGTCCATCACAACACCAAAAACACATTCACACATTTCTAATGATTGTAGACACATTATACTTACTACTAATAGTAGTATAACTCATTGAATCTCACACTTCACTTCACAAAATCACACTTCAAACCTCTGCAATTTGCATCACCCACTCTACACACTAGTCCTCCATCAACAAAAAAACTTATTTATACCTTCTTCAACCTTGAAAGAAATTTACAAGGTCAAATATGCACCTCAACCACACATTCAAATTAAGTGAATACCAAACTATTCTCATGGTGGAAATGAATGAAGGTGGACCACATCACACCATAACTTCTAATGCAAGTATGTGCAGTTGGTGTTGTCATTGATGTCAACAAGATTTGGTATTCTCATTGGTATCAACTTCATGAGAAGGAGTTTTTTGCAAGGATGTCGAGTTGGTATTGAGTTTTTGTTATCCCTTATGATGCTTTGATTAGTTGCATTATGTTGTCATTAGTAAATCACTAGTGTCAACCTCTAGTGTTTCTTAGATAAGCTTTTATCTATGAATGTGTGGCTAATTTTCTATGTTGTAGTCGGATTGGTGGTGATGAAGAAGTGCTAAAGATCTCGATGATATGTTTCTAGTGCTTCATTTTCTAAGTGATTTAAAAAATAAAAGTATAAAAAGAATCAATAGTGCATTGCAGTGATGTTCTGTGTTGTAGAGTAGCATTTTATTTTGGATCCACATTTATTCTGAGTTGAAGATATACTTGTGCAGTTTGGATATGCTGATTAGATGTGTTTAGATGTATTGCATTCACAATTTGGTGTACTTTATTGATGCATAGAGGAAGGTGTGTTCACTAGTCAATGTTTAACTGTGTATTGCAAATTTTTCTAGGAGAAAAATAAATTGTCCACATTTCTCTATTGAGTGGGGTAAGCTCTTACAGGTCTAGAAGAGTGTTTATAGTGTGTGTATCTGTCTTCAAATGAATTTGTTCATGGTTTGATGCTTTGGAAGTAATTTTATTGAGTTATAGTTTATTACAGATTTATTTGAGTGTACAAACTGTGTACATTCTTCAAGTGAATGTTGTTCCAAAGGAACTTGTTGAATTTCAAGGTGCTTGTGCAATATTCTAGATTGTATTCAAATTTTATGTGGTTTTTGTGAGTCATTTTTGGATTTGAGGAAGTGTGTACTTAAGTGTTAATGGTGTTAACGTAGTTTCAACTAACTTTGTGTGTTTACACTAATTGTGAAGTTGCTTTGATGTTTTCGGAAATGTTTCATGGTGTGTATGAGTGGATTTAGGTCCTAGATAAGGTGTGTTGTGGTCTTCCTTTATTAATTTCCAACACATAAATATTTTGGTGTTGACCTAATTTGAGTTTATATGTTTGAGGTAAATATCCAACCTTGGAGAATACTTTAAGGTCGAACATGCTATAAATATGAGCTAAGTTGTTGAGGGACTATAAGATAGATGTGTGAGATGTGAATGATGCAAAGTGCAAATTTGTAGGGTATGAATTTGAGAAGTGCACTATGAACTTTCATGTGTTAGATTACTAAATGCAATGAGAATAAGGTGTCTACAATTCTTCAAAAAAATTGCAAAGGCGTTGGTGATGTTGTTGTGGATTTTCTATTGCTTTTTGATGGACCTATCATTGTAACACTCTTCTCTATATTCTTTTCTATTCTGGAAGTGTAACTTTATTTCTTCTAGATAGTGAGCCCTCCAATAGTGATCCCTATTATATTCAATGTTGATATTACTTCCTATTCTGAGTTAATCTTCATCATGGTTTTTCCCATATTAAGTTTTCCACATAAATCTAGTGTTTCTTTGTGTATGGTGTTGATATGGTTCTAGTTCTATTATTTTCTTTCATGATAAATAATTCTAATAGATTAAGGGTTAATTGGATTAATGTGCATCTGAATGCTTGTGAGGGTTTTATAGTTTTAAATTACAACTAAATCACCCCCTCTTAATTGTCTTGTGCATTCAATAATTGGTATTAGAGCAAGGTTCCTTTAAATAAAGCTTAACCACTCTAGGTAGATTTGGGATAGTGCATGGGAAACATGTTCCTATGTTTGATCATTGATGGAGTAGAATATGCATTGTAGAAGACAAGGATGGAAGGTTTTGTAGTTTCTCTTGGATTTGAAATCTAGAGGTCTATTGAAAGAGGATATAATATTCTTGCAAATGGTCTAAGAATTGATGATGAGATTAAGGCCTATGAAAAAATGTTAAAGAAAGGTATGCTCTGTTAAGTATTTTGTTAATTTTTAATTGGGGAATAATATGAATATAAAAAAATGCTAGAATTTTTTTGGTAAACTTAGGAAGGATTTATGAAGGAGATGATAAGATGAAGAATTTGAAGATCACGTTTGACACCCTATGAATGTATGAAGATGAAAACATCACAAGCTACTTGTAGAAGGTGGATGAAGTTGACCATGATATTAGAGGTCTTGGTGGAGAACTAAAAGAAGAAGTGGTAAAGAATGTACTTATAACTCTTCCTAAATCTTATAGTCATAAAGTTTTTGCTATTGAAGAATTAAAAAATTTGAATCAATATACCAGAGATTAGATGTATCGTTCTTTAACTACTTTTGAAATCAGATAATTTTGTAGAAATAGTGCAAAAGTTCAGACTAATTTTAAGGCTGGAAAGTTAGACAAGACTATGGAATCATATTAGGAGGATCTTTATGATGTAGAAGCTAACATTGTGAGAAGAATGAAAAAGGGAATTGAAAAATATAATGGTAAGTTTCCTTTCAAATGTTTTGGTTTTTGAAAGATAGGTCATTATGCTTCAAGATGTCCAAACAAAGCTTTGAATAACAAAATTAGGGAAAAAAAAAAGGGTAAAATGATTAAGAAAAGATACATGTTAGAGAATGTGCAATTATATCTGATGATGAATATAATTATGGAGATGATGAGGATGGCGAATGTTTTTTCATGGATTTAAAAGATAAAACTAATTCTACTAACTCTAAGAGATGTGTGAAGGAAAGGGCTCTGAAAGAAAGTGCTAAAACTTAAGGTAGTTTGGCGTCAACTTTTATGTCAGATGGGAAAAGAACTAATAGATCATAAATAGTGGATGCTCTAATGATATGACCACTAGCAAGAGTAAGTTTGTTAAACTTGAAAATATGGAAGACTAGTTAGGTTTGGTGATGATACATCTACTAAAATATGTGGAAAAGGGTGAAAGCACGAAGTTGGGTCTATGAAATGTGGATCTCGTTTTGGTTCGAGATCCTGAGCCTGAATCGAAAATAGGATCCCACTTTTTAAAAATCGAGATCCCGTTTGTTAGAGGGTCCCAAACCAGAGAAGAGGAAACGAGATCTCGGTTTGTAAAGAACGGGATCCTGATTTGTAAAAATTAGGATCCCGTTTATTACAAACGAGGATCCTGTTTTGTAAGAATATATTTTTTTTTAAATGAAGAAATCTTCATTTTCACCTGCACACACAAGATCCCGGTTTGAGAGTGACAATGACTACCAGACAACCTCCAGGTACCCCTACTCTTCCTTTTTTTTTGCATTTTTTCATTTGAAATTGAAATTCTTGATGAATTTACTATTTCTAGAATGTTAATTTCAATTTTTTAATCTATTTCTAAAATTTCTTATTTAAAAAAAAACATGAAATAAAATGCAAAATCTTCACAATTTGACCTATTTTTTAATCTATTTCTAAAAAAAAAAAAAAAAAACTTGAACTCAGATTTTAGAAACAAAATTTAACTTTTGAAACTTGAATTATTTGATGAAACAAAAAAAAAATAATTTCAAAACCCTAATTGAAACTAATGCATTTCAAAACAAATTGAAACAAAACAAAAAAATGCATTTCAAAACCCTAATTGAAACAAAACAAAAAATGCATTTCAAAACCAAAACAAAAAAAAATGCATTTCAAACCTAATTGAAACAAAACAAAAAAAATGCATTTTGAAACCCTAATTGAAACAAAAGAAAAAAAAATGCATTTCAAAACCCTAGAAATTCGAATAAATTGAAAATTTGCATTTAGAAACCCTAATTAAGCTTTTTGAAATCTCAAATTCAAATCAAAGCAAAAAAAAAATAATTTCAAAACTCTAGTTTGAATTGAAACTAAAAAATTGTATTAAAAACCCTAATTGCTTAGAAATTGAAACCCTGAATTGAATTGAAATAATAAAAATTTCTAAAACCATAAATTGAAATCAAACAAATCATTTTGATTTTGAAAACCCTGATATTCGAGCTTAAGAAAATTCTTTTGCATTGTATGGATAAAATGATATGTTAAAATTCTAGTTTCAATGTTAAATTATAATTAGATTCTAGAAAAACTTTCCATTTTTTGTGAAATGAGTGCATTATTGCTATATGAATTTTAGTTTAAAACTATCTTTTATATGAATTTTGATAATTAATTTTAGGTCAAATAATTAGTCTATTCTAAATATAGCTTCATCTAGGGTCTATTCAAAAGCTTAAGTGAGGATTAAATTCAAAATCTAGCTTCATCTAGGGATCTAGGGTTCTTGAATTGAAGTTGAACTACTTAAGAAGAAATGTGGTATTTTGATGAAATGTAAATTAAATTAGGGATGGTAAATAAATAAACTCTCTTTAAAAAATATAGATGTCTATTCTATTAGAGAAAAAATGGGGATTTTGAACAATTAATTATTAGAAATTAAGATTTAAGTTATAATCTATTTTGAAGAAAAATATAGTTTTTAAATACATTTTTGAGAAAAATAATGGTAAGAAATATATAAATTAATTTAAAGAATAGAGTTTATGACATATGCATAATTTTTTTTTTTTGTGAAATTAAATGAGGGTTACTTGACACATATAAATTAGTTTTATTAAAAATTAAGATTTAAGTTATTAAGTAGTGGCATTTAAAAACACCTAGGGGCACTGAGTGTTGGATCTCAATTGTCATGTTCTCACATGTTAGCCCGAACGATAAGATCAAGTTCATGATTATGGAAATGATTGAGGAGAATAGTATTCAAACTTGGAAATGGTGATGCATAATTAGATTAAATTTAGGTCCTCCTATTGACCTGTTCCTATCATATAGTACTTTCAAAAATTTAAATGATTTGTGAATAATGATCAAGTGTAATTAAATGATAAAATAAAGACAATTGAATGCCTTCGAATACTAAGCAAGTTTAGTTGGCTCATAATGTATTATTAAATGTGTAAGGGATGAAAAATTTTGAATTTAAATTTTAAAATTTTAATGCTTAAATCCATGGTTTAGGATTTACCATATATATGTACTTAGAGTATTGGTCTAGGATTTAAATTTTTGCACTAGTTACCTAGACACTAAATAATCTAAATAATTTTGTTTTCTAAGCTCTTTTAGGTTCTTTCAATTAAAAACAATCTAAAATAAAATACTTTCAATTCAACATTAACTAATTTTATATTATACATGTTTTATATCATAAAATTCATTTAAGTGAGTTGAATATTAATGAAAAAAATATTAAATAAAATAATATTATATTCAATTAAAAAAATATATAGTTAAAATATACATCAAACTCAATCTTCATCACACATAATTATGTGTTTCTATTACGGAAATAGTCAATCTATTCATAAAATAAAAAAATATTCATAATCTAGGCACTGACTTGGAAGTCCATTATTCCAAGGGTCACCCAAACTTCACCCTAATTTCGTTAAAAACCATTAGCCCTGAACTCTAAAATCTAAACCCTCAACACTAAAGCATCCATTTTGCCTTCGGACCTTATAATAAAATTTGGTTGCCTTAGGCAACTCCACCAAATTTGATTCCCTTAAGCCATGTCATTTTCTCGTAGAACCTTACTACAAAGATCCCCTTAAGCCAAATTTGATTCCCTTAAGCCATGTCATTTTGTAGTAGAACCTTACTACAAAGATCCCCTTAAGCCATCGTATTACCATAAACCCTAAACTCAAAACTCTAAACCCTAAACAGGCTAAAGACATAATTTTTTCACCAAATTTTATTCACTTGAGCCATGTCATTTTGTCCTAGGACCTCACTAGACATAGATCTCCTTAAGCCATCCTATCACCCTAAATCATAAATAAATGTCTTAAGGGGTCCTAATATGACATTTCTTAATAGGATGAAAGAAGTTTTTAAAATTTGGTGAAGTTTCCCATGGCAACCAAATTTAACAATAACAAGATTGTGCTAGATTATAATATGAATGATATTTGAAACAAGACCTATCTCAATAAATTGTTCCACAAGAAAATGTTCTTCACTAAAGCATTCATTTTTTCTTAGGACCTTAAAATAAAATTTGGTTGCCTTAGGAAACTCCCCCAAATTTGTTTCCCTTAAGCCATGTTATTTTGTCCTAGGACCTCACTAGACATAGATCCCCTTAATCCATCCTATCACCCTAAATCGTAAATCGATGTCTTAAGGGGTCCTAATATGACATTTCTCTATGGGATCAAAAAAATTCTTAAAATTTGGTGAATTTGCCCAAGGTAACCAAATTTAACAATAAAAAGATTGTGCAAGATTATAATATGAATGATATTTCATGATTTAGGCTGGTTAGTGGAAACAAGACCTTTCTCAATCAACTGTTCCACAAGAAAATGTTCTTCACTAAAGCATTCATTTTTTCTTAGGATCTTAATCAACTGTTCCACAAGAATCCTATAGGATCTTAATTATAATATGAATGAGATAAATCATGATCTAGGTTGATTAATTTATGGTTTAGGGTGGTAGGATGGCTTAAGGGGATCTATGTTAAACTCTAAACCGTAAACCCTATAACATTCATAAATTGTCTAATATTAATAGTTAATTGTATTTTCATTCAAGTAACTTTCCTTAGACATAAATGAGGCTTAAAATTTTATTTTATCATATGTATTTAATTAGGCCATTTATATTGAATGGTTTAAGGGTATAAATCCTAAACATCTATCTTACATTTTGAAATTACAAATCTAATGCAGGTTCACTCATATCTTCTAGATATCACATGGATTGATTCAATAATATTCGCAATCAACCTCCACGCCCTCCATCTCCACCACCTTCACCTCCACCTCCACCCACTCCACCTCATAACCCCCCACCTCCACCACCTGAAATCGATGGTGCTTGTTTGCAAGCACGAATCAATTCCAATGTTAGAACCATCCAAGATCAAATCAACATTATTCAAAATGAACAATTTGTTGCACCACCTATGAGGATGATTGCATCTAGGATGCAAACCATTGTTGATGTTGTCAGGGCTATGGATGGGATCTTAGATGAGCATCGACAATGGGTAGAGGAGAGGATAACTTCTTATTCTGGAAAGGAAAATGCAAATAAATGAAGAGATGCAATAGAAAGCCACAATAGTTTTTAAATTAAGACAATGATCCTAAATAGTTATGAATTTATGAATTTGGTGAACGATGGATATTTTGCGTGAAGTGAATTTATGATTTTGGTTCTAGATGGATATTTTTAGATGGATGGTTCTAGATGGATATATATATGCATTAGACATAAAATGAGCTTTTTGTGAATGTTTCAAGTTTATTGTTTACTATGTACACATGTATTAAAATTGCACATATAGTTGTTAAATTTTGAAATTTGTATGTACATAGTTTACTTTAATGATGTATGCATGCAAATTATGCATGGTATTTTTTATTTTAAATGTATGTACATGTTAAATGTATGTATGGTAAATGCATGGTATTTTTTTATTTTAAATGTATGTACATAGTTTACTTGATCAAGTTCAATCAATGTATATGTGTGTTTCAATTTTATATGATCTTAATATATGTATGCATGTATCATATTTAAACAAATTTGCATGTGTGTTTCAAATTTAACTAATTCTTGTAATTTTTTAAGTTTGTATGTTAATTTAGTATAATTTAATGCAGGTGCACACTTATATCTCATATCATGGATGATTTTAATATTGATGATATCATCAATCCACCACCTCAGCCTCCCTCACCTCCCCCTCCACCTCCCCCTCCATGACCTGTTGCATCTGATGAGGCTCACTTAC
>CM021100.1:505057853-505087555 GCA_007115665.2 Sequoiadendron giganteum
TTTTTTGCAAGGATGTCGAGTTGGTATTGAGTTTTTGTTATCCCTTATGATGCTTTGATTAGTTGCATTATGTTGTCATTAGTAAATCACTAGTGTCAACCTCTAGTGTTTCTTAGATAAGCTTTTATCTATGAATGTGTGGCTAATTTTCTATGTTGTAGTCGGATTGGTGGTGATGAAGAAGTGCTAAAGATCTCGATGATATGTTTCTAGTGCTTCATTTTCTAAGTGATTTAAAAAATAAAAGTATAAAAAGAATCAATAGTGCATTGCAGTGATGTTCTGTGTTGTAGAGTAGCATTTTATTTTGGATCCACATTTATTCTGAGTTGAAGATATACTTGTGCAGTTTGGATATGCTGATTAGATGTGTTTAGATGTATTGCATTCACAATTTGGTGTACTTTATTGATGCATAGAGGAAGGTGTGTTCACTAGTCAATGTTTAACTGTGTATTGCAAATTTTTCTAGGAGAAAAATAAATTGTCCACATTTCTCTATTGAGTGGGGTAAGCTCTTACAGGTCTAGAAGAGTGTTTATAGTGTGTGTATCTGTCTTCAAATGAATTTGTTCATGGTTTGATGCTTTGGAAGTAATTTTATTGAGTTATAGTTTATTACAGATTTATTTGAGTGTACAAACTGTGTACATTCTTCAAGTGAATGTTGTTCCAAAGGAACTTGTTGAATTTCAAGGTGCTTGTGCAATATTCTAGATTGTATTCAAATTTTATGTGGTTTTTGTGAGTCATTTTTGGATTTGAGGAAGTGTGTACTTAAGTGTTAATGGTGTTAACGTAGTTTCAACTAACTTTGTGTGTTTACACTAATTGTGAAGTTGCTTTGATGTTTTCGGAAATGTTTCATGGTGTGTATGAGTGGATTTAGGTCCTAGATAAGGTGTGTTGTGGTCTTCCTTTATTAATTTCCAACACATAAATATTTTGGTGTTGACCTAATTTGAGTTTATATGTTTGAGGTAAATATCCAACCTTGGAGAATACTTTAAGGTCGAACATGCTATAAATATGAGCTAAGTTGTTGAGGGACTATAAGATAGATGTGTGAGATGTGAATGATGCAAAGTGCAAATTTGTAGGGTATGAATTTGAGAAGTGCACTATGAACTTTCATGTGTTAGATTACTAAATGCAATGAGAATAAGGTGTCTACAATTCTTCAAAAAAATTGCAAAGGCGTTGGTGATGTTGTTGTGGATTTTCTATTGCTTTTTGATGGACCTATCATTGTAACACTCTTCTCTATATTCTTTTCTATTCTGGAAGTGTAACTTTATTTCTTCTAGATAGTGAGCCCTCCAATAGTGATCCCTATTATATTCAATGTTGATATTACTTCCTATTCTGAGTTAATCTTCATCATGGTTTTTCCCATATTAAGTTTTCCACATAAATCTAGTGTTTCTTTGTGTATGGTGTTGATATGGTTCTAGTTCTATTATTTTCTTTCATGATAAATAATTCTAATAGATTAAGGGTTAATTGGATTAATGTGCATCTGAATGCTTGTGAGGGTTTTATAGTTTTAAATTACAACTAAATCACCCCCTCTTAATTGTCTTGTGCATTCAATAATTGGTATTAGAGCAAGGTTCCTTTAAATAAAGCTTAACCACTCTAGGTAGATTTGGGATAGTGCATGGGAAACATGTTCCTATGTTTGATCATTGATGGAGTAGAATATGCATTGTAGAAGACAAGGATGGAAGGTTTTGTAGTTTCTCTTGGATTTGAAATCTAGAGGTCTATTGAAAGAGGATATAATATTCTTGCAAATGGTCTAAGAATTGATGATGAGATTAAGGCCTATGAAAAAATGTTAAAGAAAGGTATGCTCTGTTAAGTATTTTGTTAATTTTTAATTGGGGAATAATATGAATATAAAAAAATGCTAGAATTTTTTTGGTAAACTTAGGAAGGATTTATGAAGGAGATGATAAGATGAAGAATTTGAAGATCACGTTTGACACCCTATGAATGTATGAAGATGAAAACATCACAAGCTACTTGTAGAAGGTGGATGAAGTTGACCATGATATTAGAGGTCTTGGTGGAGAACTAAAAGAAGAAGTGGTAAAGAATGTACTTATAACTCTTCCTAAATCTTATAGTCATAAAGTTTTTGCTATTGAAGAATTAAAAAATTTGAATCAATATACCAGAGATTAGATGTATCGTTCTTTAACTACTTTTGAAATCAGATAATTTTGTAGAAATAGTGCAAAAGTTCAGACTAATTTTAAGGCTGGAAAGTTAGACAAGACTATGGAATCATATTAGGAGGATCTTTATGATGTAGAAGCTAACATTGTGAGAAGAATGAAAAAGGGAATTGAAAAATATAATGGTAAGTTTCCTTTCAAATGTTTTGGTTTTTGAAAGATAGGTCATTATGCTTCAAGATGTCCAAACAAAGCTTTGAATAACAAAATTAGGGAAAAAAAAAAGGGTAAAATGATTAAGAAAAGATACATGTTAGAGAATGTGCAATTATATCTGATGATGAATATAATTATGGAGATGATGAGGATGGCGAATGTTTTTTCATGGATTTAAAAGATAAAACTAATTCTACTAACTCTAAGAGATGTGTGAAGGAAAGGGCTCTGAAAGAAAGTGCTAAAACTTAAGGTAGTTTGGCGTCAACTTTTATGTCAGATGGGAAAAGAACTAATAGATCATAAATAGTGGATGCTCTAATGATATGACCACTAGCAAGAGTAAGTTTGTTAAACTTGAAAATATGGAAGACTAGTTAGGTTTGGTGATGATACATCTACTAAAATATGTGGAAAAGGGTGAAAGCACGAAGTTGGGTCTATGAAATGTGGATCTCGTTTTGGTTCGAGATCCTGAGCCTGAATCGAAAATAGGATCCCACTTTTTAAAAATCGAGATCCCGTTTGTTAGAGGGTCCCAAACCAGAGAAGAGGAAACGAGATCTCGGTTTGTAAAGAACGGGATCCTGATTTGTAAAAATTAGGATCCCGTTTATTACAAACGAGGATCCTGTTTTGTAAGAATATATTTTTTTTTAAATGAAGAAATCTTCATTTTCACCTGCACACACAAGATCCCGGTTTGAGAGTGACAATGACTACCAGACAACCTCCAGGTACCCCTACTCTTCCTTTTTTTTTGCATTTTTTCATTTGAAATTGAAATTCTTGATGAATTTACTATTTCTAGAATGTTAATTTCAATTTTTTAATCTATTTCTAAAATTTCTTATTTAAAAAAAAACATGAAATAAAATGCAAAATCTTCACAATTTGACCTATTTTTTAATCTATTTCTAAAAAAAAAAACTTGAACTGTATTTTAGAAACAAAATTTAACTTTTGAAACTTGAATTATTTGATGAAACAAAACAAAAAAAAAATGCATTTAAAACCCTAATTGAAACAAAACAAAAAAATGCATTTCAAAACCCTAATTGAAACAAAACAAAAAAATGCATTTCAAAATTTGGCCCTAAAAATGAAACTAAAAACAAAAAAAATGCATTTTGAAACCCTAATTGAAACAAAAGAAAAAAAAATGCATTTCAAAACCCTAGAAATTCGAATAAATTGAAAATTTGCATTTAGAAACCCTAATTAAGCTTTTTGAAATCTCAAATTCAAATCAAAGCAAAAAAAAAATAATTTCAAAACTCTAGTTTGAATTGAAACTAAAAAATTGTATTAAAAACCCTAATTGCTTAGAAATTGAAACCCTGAATTGAATTGAAATAATAAAAATTTCTAAAACCATAAATTGAAATCAAACAAATCATTTTGATTTTGAAAACCCTGATATTCGAGCTTAAGAAAATTCTTTTGCATTGTATGGATAAAATGATATGTTAAAATTCTAGTTTCAATGTTAAATTATAATTAGATTCTAGAAAAACTTTCCATTTTTTGTGAAATGAGTGCATTATTGCTATATGAATTTTAGTTTAAAACTATCTTTTATATGAATTTTGATAATTAATTTTAGGTCAAATAATTAGTCTATTCTAAATATAGCTTCATCTAGGGTCTATTCAAAAGCTTAAGTGAGGATTAAATTCAAAATCTAGCTTCATCTAGGGATCTAGGGTTCTTGAATTGAAGTTGAACTACTTAAGAAGAAATGTGGTATTTTGATGAAATGTAAATTAAATTAGGGATGGTAAATAAATAAACTCTCTTTAAAAAATATAGATGTCTATTCTATTAGAGAAAAAATGGGGATTTTGAACAATTAATTATTAGAAATTAAGATTTAAGTTATAATCTATTTTGAAGAAAAATATAGTTTTTAAATACATTTTTGAGAAAAATAATGGTAAGAAATATATAAATTAATTTAAAGAATAGAGTTTATGACATATGCATAATTTTTTTTTTTTGTGAAATTAAATGAGGGTTACTTGACACATATAAATTAGTTTTATTAAAAATTAAGATTTAAGTTATTAAGTAGTGGCATTTAAAAACACCTAGGGGCACTGAGTGTTGGATCTCAATTGTCATGTTCTCACATGTTAGCCCGAACGATAAGATCAAGTTCATGATTATGGAAATGATTGAGGAGAATAGTATTCAAACTTGGAAATGGTGATGCATAATTAGATTAAATTTAGGTCCTCCTATTGACCTGTTCCTATCATATAGTACTTTCAAAAATTTAAATGATTTGTGAATAATGATCAAGTGTAATTAAATGATAAAATAAAGACAATTGAATGCCTTCGAATACTAAGCAAGTTTAGTTGGCTCATAATGTATTATTAAATGTGTAAGGGATGAAAAATTTTGAATTTAAATTTTAAAATTTTAATGCTTAAATCCATGGTTTAGGATTTACCATATATATGTACTTAGAGTATTGGTCTAGGATTTAAATTTTTGCACTAGTTACCTAGACACTAAATAATCTAAATAATTTTGTTTTCTAAGCTCTTTTAGGTTCTTTCAATTAAAAACAATCTAAAATAAAATACTTTCAATTCAACATTAACTAATTTTATATTATACATGTTTTATATCATAAAATTCATTTAAGTGAGTTGAATATTAATGAAAAAAATATTAAATAAAATAATATTATATTCAATTAAAAAAATATATAGTTAAAATATACATCAAACTCAATCTTCATCACACATAATTATGTGTTTCTATTACGGAAATAGTCAATCTATTCATAAAATAAAAAAATATTCATAATCTAGGCACTGACTTGGAAGTCCATTATTCCAAGGGTCACCCAAACTTCACCCTAATTTCGTTAAAAACCATTAGCCCTGAACTCTAAAATCTAAACCCTCAACACTAAAGCATCCATTTTGCCTTCGGACCTTATAATAAAATTTGGTTGCCTTAGGCAACTCCACCAAATTTGATTCCCTTAAGCCATGTCATTTTCTCGTAGAACCTTACTACAAAGATCCCCTTAAGCCAAATTTGATTCCCTTAAGCCATGTCATTTTGTAGTAGAACCTTACTACAAAGATCCCCTTAAGCCATCGTATTACCATAAACCCTAAACTCAAAACTCTAAACCCTAAACAGGCTAAAGACATAATTTTTTCACCAAATTTTATTCACTTGAGCCATGTCATTTTGTCCTAGGACCTCACTAGACATAGATCTCCTTAAGCCATCCTATCACCCTAAATCATAAATAAATGTCTTAAGGGGTCCTAATATGACATTTCTTAATAGGATGAAAGAAGTTTTTAAAATTTGGTGAAGTTTCCCATGGCAACCAAATTTAACAATAACAAGATTGTGCTAGATTATAATATGAATGATATTTGAAACAAGACCTATCTCAATAAATTGTTCCACAAGAAAATGTTCTTCACTAAAGCATTCATTTTTTCTTAGGACCTTAAAATAAAATTTGGTTGCCTTAGGAAACTCCCCCAAATTTGTTTCCCTTAAGCCATGTTATTTTGTCCTAGGACCTCACTAGACATAGATCCCCTTAATCCATCCTATCACCCTAAATCGTAAATCGATGTCTTAAGGGGTCCTAATATGACATTTCTCTATGGGATCAAAAAAATTCTTAAAATTTGGTGAATTTGCCCAAGGTAACCAAATTTAACAATAAAAAGATTGTGCAAGATTATAATATGAATGATATTTCATGATTTAGGCTGGTTAGTGGAAACAAGACCTTTCTCAATCAACTGTTCCACAAGAAAATGTTCTTCACTAAAGCATTCATTTTTTCTTAGGATCTTAATCAACTGTTCCACAAGAATCCTATAGGATCTTAATTATAATATGAATGAGATAAATCATGATCTAGGTTGATTAATTTATGGTTTAGGGTGGTAGGATGGCTTAAGGGGATCTATGTTAAACTCTAAACCGTAAACCCTATAACATTCATAAATTGTCTAATATTAATAGTTAATTGTATTTTCATTCAAGTAACTTTCCTTAGACATAAATGAGGCTTAAAATTTTATTTTATCATATGTATTTAATTAGGCCATTTATATTGAATGGTTTAAGGGTATAAATCCTAAACATCTATCTTACATTTTGAAATTACAAATCTAATGCAGGTTCACTCATATCTTCTAGATATCACATGGATTGATTCAATAATATTCGCAATCAACCTCCACGCCCTCCATCTCCACCACCTTCACCTCCACCTCCACCCACTCCACCTCATAACCCCCCACCTCCACCACCTGAAATCGATGGTGCTTGTTTGCAAGCACGAATCAATTCCAATGTTAGAACCATCCAAGATCAAATCAACATTATTCAAAATGAACAATTTGTTGCACCACCTATGAGGATGATTGCATCTAGGATGCAAACCATTGTTGATGTTGTCAGGGCTATGGATGGGATCTTAGATGAGCATCGACAATGGGTAGAGGAGAGGATAACTTCTTATTCTGGAAAGGAAAATGCAAATAAATGAAGAGATGCAATAGAAAGCCACAATAGTTTTTAAATTAAGACAATGATCCTAAATAGTTATGAATTTATGAATTTGGTGAACGATGGATATTTTGCGTGAAGTGAATTTATGATTTTGGTTCTAGATGGATATTTTTAGATGGATGGTTCTAGATGGATATATATATGCATTAGACATAAAATGAGCTTTTTGTGAATGTTTCAAGTTTATTGTTTACTATGTACACATGTATTAAAATTGCACATATAGTTGTTAAATTTTGAAATTTGTATGTACATAGTTTACTTTAATGATGTATGCATGCAAATTATGCATGGTATTTTTTATTTTAAATGTATGTACATGTTAAATGTATGTATGGTAAATGCATGGTATTTTTTTATTTTAAATGTATGTACATAGTTTACTTGATCAAGTTCAATCAATGTATATGTGTGTTTCAATTTTATATGATCTTAATATATGTATGCATGTATCATATTTAAACAAATTTGCATGTGTGTTTCAAATTTAACTAATTCTTGTAATTTTTTAAGTTTGTATGTTAATTTAGTATAATTTAATGCAGGTGCACACTTATATCTCATATCATGGATGATTTTAATATTGATGATATCATCAATCCACCACCTCAGCCTCCCTCACCTCCCCCTCCACCTCCCCCTCCATGACCTGTTGCATCTGATGAGGCTCACTTACGAGCACAAATGAATGATCAAGTTGCATCAATTAAAAATCAAATCAATACTATGCAGAGTCAAGCATTGATTCGACCCAATGCTAGATGTTTTGCATTGCAGGATGCCCGTAGGACCATTGATTCCAATCTAGATAGGCATAGATGAGACAAAGAACAAATGAGACAATTTTATGCTGATGGTATCTCTTATAAAGAAATATTAGACCTTAAAATAATGAAGGCCCACCTAGGCCCCTACTTTCTCGACCTCGTTACTCGACAACCCATTCCTGCGAACAAATCTAGAATATCCATGAGGTGGTGCATACATCCACATATGAGTGTACATTTTTGGGATCAATGGTGTATGGTTTTTGATAGTCCCCCACATGCTAATTGGGAGTGCCCATTGTATTTTTTGAGGAAATTATATGTAGAGTTTGTTATGGGGAACAAGCCCAATTATTTTGATTTTAAATCATTTCAAGGTGTTGACGGTGGCATTCCACAACAGAGGTTAGGGGCAAGGGTTGATCCCCAATGCCTAGTGCATGCACAACCCCTTGTTGTTGCTCCTAGTCCTCCCATTCCTGCACCTATGTATCATCGATCTATGGTCTTGACATTAAGTTCCCTTAGTACACTCATAGGAGAACTTGATCAGCATGCTTCTACGATAGTGGGTGGGGAGCATAGAGACAATGATGATGGAGGAGTGTTTTATGTAGCTGGTCCGAGTACCACTCCAGGAGTGTCGAGGCCCGTCCCACATGTATGTACCAGTTGCCATCAAGTATGCTATGGACCTGATCAGGCCACACCTATTTTGGGTTGACATGGAGATTTTGGTGGTTCATTTGGTCACACCAGTTCATTTGTAGAGTTTCTTACAAGAGGCGAACATCCTGAGGACACTAGTACATGGGTATAAATATGCATCTACATGTTCATTTTATAAGAATTTTGATGAATGTATATATCAAAGTAAAGTTTGCAATACATTTTAACAATCAAATTGTTTGGTGTACAAATGATAGTAACGATGGGGCAATCATCTGTTCCATGAGTACATACATCGACACCAGTCCTAATCGACAACCCTTACGGGGTATTTTGATTTCAATTTTTTAAATTATAAATGAAATTATTTTTAACTTGATTTTTAAATTTATAATTGAATAACATATATGTTTGAAATATTAATGCTGGTTTAGGAAATTCAATCAGCTTCCATGTCGATTCCACCCGAGGGGTTGTCGAGCACTCCTCCACTATCGGTTGTCATAGACCAGGGGCAGGTACATTTATATTGTAAATTGTTTAACTTACATTAGTATAGTTACAATTATGAATTTTTAATTCACTATATATATGAAATGTGCATGTATACTTGTAAATATTATAAGCTTGTGTTACATGTCTACATGTCTATCAAGGTTGATACCACAATCAGAATGGGCATCGGGAAAACATTAGATTTTGTGGTTACTCGTGAGGCCTCTGATTTTCAGGTTGTTTAAATAAATTTCTACACAAAATGAGCAAACTTGAATATATATGTATATATATATATATTTACCTAATTTAGGTATGTACATGCTTTAACTTTGATCTTGTAGGACTTTCTTAGTGTGACTTTCAGCCCTGACCCAGACATAGTTACACCTCCAGGAGGGCATGTGGAGCAGGCTCAAGATCAAATGGTAATTTAAATTTTTTATTATATTTAAATTCAATTATAAATTATATATTGTGAATATATAATGAAATAATTATAAATTTCAAATTGAATATTAATATAATTTGAGCTAATACATGTTTTAAATTCTTTTTCTTTTATAGCATGTGACACATCTAGTAGTTGAGAATGTACAAACATGTCCTGCAGAAGAGGGTGCACAACCTATGGATATGGTACAATTAAAATATGATAAATTATAAATTAATTTCAATTAAATCATTTTTAATTGTAGACTTGTGCATCTAATTTCAACTTTTTTTGTCTTTTTTGTGTAGATTGATTTAGAGAATGTAGAGGTTGCTTCAAGTGTAGTAGAGCATCCAAACCCAGATATGATGGTAATTTAATTTTAATATGATGAATTATAAATTAAATTGTCATTAATTTTTTTTCATTGTCTTACATATGATTTCATCTTTCTCTTGTACAAAGTGTTTTAGGTCATCTGCATAGTCCGCATGGCATGAAGAGGTCTCTTGATTATAGAGACAATACATGACCTAGAAACATGATTTTGTGGGTTATATTTTTTTATTTTGTGGACTATATTTTTTGTTTGTCACATACTCTGTTGGACTTTATAATTCATGGTTCTTGAGTACTTAGTTGGACTTTAGTTCGTGGGTTCTACTTTGATGGAATTTTTTTCATGCACTTAATATATTTACATAAATTATGGACTTTAATATTGTTTGAAATTTTAATTTACACATATATATTTATGCATTTTATGTTCATAGTCAAGATATTAATAAAGGACATTAATGCAAAATTAAATATAAATATGAAATTAAAGTTGAAATTAATAGAACATTTTAATAATTATAGTTTACAAATTTAGTGATCTCATACATGATATGTACATTCAATAATTAGCTAGGTATTCACACCGCCTAATATCATAATTAGTCAATAAATCATAATTTACAAACCAAAGCAATTCGTTTATATTCCAGAAAGGATAAAAATTTAAGAAATAAACAAAACCATACAAGATTAGAGAACGAAAGCACTAATAAATTCTATAAATAATAAAATCCAACACTAATTTATAAGCTATCAAAACAAATAATGGCATCCAATACTATTTTTTAAGCTGTCAACACAAATAATGGATTCCAATACTAAATTATAAGATGTACATTGAAAACAAATAAGGGGTCATAATACAACGTCTTAGGGGGACATCTTAAGGGGTCATAATACGATGTCTTTAGGGGATGTCTTAAGGTTTAATAATAGAACGCCTTAAAGGGATGTCTTAAGGGTTCATAATAGAACGTCTTAAGGGGATGTCTTAAGGGTTCATAATAGAATGTATCAAGGGTTCATAATGCAATGTATTAATGGTTCATAATACAATGTATCAAGGGGATGCCTTAAGGGGTCATAATACAATGTCTTAAGGGGATGTCTTAAGGGGTCATAATACAATGTCTTAAGGGGTCAAAATACATTATCTTAAGGGAATGTCTTAAGGGGTCATAATACAACATCTTAAGGATATAATTGATTTAACAATAATGTATGCATGAAATTTAGTGATTTGAAGACATACAATGACATATATGTACATATATGTCATCTCAAAATAATGTTTACAAAATTTGGATATGCCATCTCAAGAACATCTCAAACTCATGCCCAGAATGTACTAGGTCTTCACACCGCCTAATATCAAAAAGGTACAAGCAATATCAATGAAATCATCAAAACATACATAATTTAATTTATATAAAACTAACTATATGTACACAACTCAATTACTTGCATTTAAAAGTATTCCACACATGTGTAGGTTGAATCTAGGCCTCTCATTATTGTTTCAAAGAATGAGATCAATGCAATGATGGCTTAAGGATACAAAAAAAGGATAATAAATCAATTTAAACTATTAATGTACAAGCAATATCAATATGTAATCAAAAAATTTATTTAAATACATTTTTACTAATAATTACCTCTATTTAAAAGGACAATATAAAACTTAAACTATATTTACCTGTATTTACTCATTCCATTGTACCATCTGCATCCTCTCTTTTTTTTAATGCATCTATGATTGTCTCATGCTCTTCCACAGAAATTGTCCATAACACTTTATTTGCAGGTCTTCCGCGATACTAATCTAGTTTTATATTTGTTGCCACCACCAAATGTGAATAATGTATAATTTTTTTATGCGGTTCATAATCTTCGAGTGCAGGTAGACCATTCTTCCTTGCTAGGTATTTTCATAGCCAAGTGACAACAACCACAACCGATCCTATTGGAAACATGAAAGCAATCATCATATAAGTTCTCAAAAATTTCTTAATGAGATGAAAAACTTGTTCTAAAATATTGTTTAAGGGGATCAAAAAAATTGTTATCAAAATTTGCTTAAGGGGATGTCTTAGGGGGATCATGGTACCTGTTGGATAATGATAGCCATCGTCATCTTCTCAAGGTGATATTAACTTATGTTTACTCTCCACACAACGAGACAACCAATATTTTGTTTTCTCTTCATTCCCCTCAGGTGCAACAACAACATACACATGTCCTGCAAAAAAAAATTGATTTAATAACTTGCACATATCAATATAAAAAATTTAGTAGTACAAAATAACTTAATAAAGTGAAATTAAATGAAATAAATTGAATTAAATTAACTTCTTGTACAAGGTCTGAAACACGGTCATAGTCTTCAGATGCAAACACTTGATCATTTTCTTCAATAGTTCTTTCATATTGATCATGTGCTTATGAAGGTGTCAACGATCTTTTCTCCCACTGTTCAACCCATTCTATATTTTCACATGCTTCCCAATCTCCTGAGATGAAAAACTGGCAAAAACATGCAAGCTCCCTTGTCCAGATAGTCCATGTGCTTGATATTGAACTCATAAATGAATGCCATTTAGTATATCCACTAATTGTCTCACAATCAACTCTAGGTACAATGTTATCTTCTTCAACCAACCAAAAGAATTGATGAACTCTAGAGTACTCACTCGAACCAGGTGTAGATAATATTGTATTACACCAATCGACAATCCCATGTGCATATTTAAATTTTACTGCATCTTCAAACTTTAATTGTTCTCTAGCAAGAATTCTTTTGACACACGCACTAGCTCCATCATGTTCTCCTTTACCATGCCTAGCTTAAAAAAATATCCATATATGTTGGACATTAAGTTCTTTGTGAATCCTACTTAACCAATAGAACATCCGAGCATTCTTGAACTGCCCCGTACAATTATCTGACCATATGAGGTGTTCTTTCATATGGACTCTTTCTCTTAAATTTTTGTAAAATATACTGAAATAGTATTGAACAAACTCGGATGAGTGTAATCGGTTGTCACTCAAATAAAAATGATACTCCCTCAGAAATTTTCTATCATCCTCAGTGCTATTATTTGCATGTCTATAAACAATATGGACAAACATAGCTACTTGCACTGAATTATAATACTATGATTGAATTTCCTTTTGCGGAGCTAGAGTATAATTTTCTGCAAAATCAACCACTAAAAGTATAGTACCAATTGGAAATGTGTTTCTACATGTGCGAAATTGGCCATCAAGCCATTGAGCATGTTGAGAGTGCATGATATATTTTGGTACTATCTTATTCTTAAACTCACTGATGAATGCTTGCACACTAACTTTTTATGTAACGAAATTACAACACTTTCCTATTTTTCCATCTTTTAAAGAATAGTGAACATTCTTAAATATTTTAACTTCTACTAATTGTTGTCCAGAATCATTATCAACACTTTCATGCATACAAATTCCTATGAATGAAAGGTTTCCATAGTCAATGCATTGTCTAGAAATAGAAGAAATTAAATAAAACAATTTACCATTAGATCTTTCACAAAACAAACTTGAAATAAATTCCCTTATTGCTTCAGGTGGCATATTAATACTGCATTCCTGTATAATCAGGTTAGTATGCAAGGTACAATGTATATATTGAAAAACATCATAAAAATAATGAAATTGAACATGCGTTTTACAACAAGAGGATATTTGTTGCTTATTCATTTTTACATACCACGGTTTAAATTTTTCAAAAGACCTTTGACTTATTTTAATATTATCAGGTAACACTAAATCACCACAATTTTTTTTATAAAATTCAGTTTGTGTTGTATCTAATAGGTGTTTTGGGTGAGGATCGTGAACTTTGGACCCCACCCTTAATTTTAAAACATCTCTAGCATTAGATGAAACCCTAGTATTATCATGCCAATATTTTTCAATCAAAGATTTAATTTCAACATTCAATTTCATATCAGACCTTGGGAGTCAACCACTGAAACTCCAACATTGGTTGATAGGATCATTTTCTATAATTATTCTTCTTTTTGCCACTCTTAGCAATGTTTTAGGATGTATTTTTAAAACTTCACTAATATTTCTTACCATTCTTTTATTCAAAGTTGCTTTATTAACTATAGCAGTTGTTATAGCTCTTCTTGCTGCATTTTTATCTTTCGATCGACTATTTTTTCCAATCGATTGAATGTCACTAGCAACAGTACACAACATGTTTTAATGATTGATCTTTTCTTTTTGGTTTAACAAAAAAGCCTAACCTTTTCATTATTTTCCTCATTTTTTGCATTCTCATCAATTGCATCATTAGTTGACATTGAATTGTAAATTTTTTACGATAAAAGAATTTGTTGTATATTTTATTTGCATGTGTTCTTATTTTCCTCCAAGAAATGTGACCAGGAAGATTATCAAAAACACCACTTTCAATTTTAAAAAAAAAAGTATTTTCATTAAATTCAACGTCACATTCTAGATTTTCATCTTCATCTTCATTTTCATTTTCATTTTTATTTTCAACTTGAAAACAATTTACATTTTCATCAACAAAACGGTTTTCATTTTCATTTACATCAACAAAACGGTTTTCATTTTCATTTAAATAAAAAAAAACAGTTTTTGTTTTCATTTTCAATAAAAGGATTATTCTCATTTCATTTTCAACAAAAGGATCATTCTCACTATCATTTTCAAAAAATTCTATAAAAGTTTCATTTCTCTAAATATTATGAATGTCAACATCGTTAAGTCTAGCATCTTGTAAAATTTCTACATACGAATTTACCATTTCAGTAACATGTGGATTTGAAGACGTACCTAGATTTGTGCATATTGAAACATTATCCATAGCATTGAAAGAGGGATTTGAAGACATAGTAGGACTTGATTGTATAATCACATTCTTCTCCAAATTGAGTTCTTGCAAATTCGCTTCATCTACAACCATGGTCTCCTCTATGTTTTCATCTTCAATAGTTGTGGAATTGGAAGCTCCCCCATCATTCATTGATTTAATTCTCATTCTTCTTTCTCTTTTTCTTTGTCTCTCCTTCTCTTTGTTTGCTTCAATTTCTTAAGGAGTCAATGTCTTCCTCCTCTTATTACGGCATTTATTTCCCATGATTATAAAATTCTCAAGCACAAATGAATGTAAATAGTGAAATTCTTCAAAAAAATCGATTCAAATTGGAAGTTTAAGACCTAAAAGGACTAAATTCTTCCTCTTGTGTTCCTCAAAACAAGTCATGCCTCCTTTGAAAAAATCAATTCATATTGCAAGTTGAAGACCTTTTGTTCTTTCTTTGAAAAAATGGGATCTCTCCTTTGAAAAAAATTCTCAAAAAAGCAAGTCACCACTTGCAAAAAAAATGCTCAATGAAAAAAATAGACCAATTTTACTGTTCTCGGCCGTACATGTGAAGTTACGGACTAAACAGTAAAATTTGAGAGTAATTTAAAATAACATAGTTCAATAGAAACGAGATCCTGATTATAAAATGGGATACTGTATTATTAAAAACGGGATCCCGTATTTAAAGATACGGGATCCCATTTAAAACTCGGGATCCCCTTTTCTATTATTGAATGCAGTGACTGTTGGCAGGGGAACGGGGATCCCGTATTATTAAAAACGGGATCCCGTATTTAAAGATACGGGATCCCGTTTAAAACTCGGGATCCCCGTTTCTATTATTGAATGCGATGACCGTTGGCAGGGGAACGGGATCCCGTTCCCCTGCCAACGGTCACCGTATTCAATAATAGAAAAGGGGATCCCGAGTTTTAAATAGGATCCTGATTTATAATCGGGATCCCATTTTTTTTAATTTGAATTTTTTTTTGGCCTTGTGGTCAGGGTTTTATTTCGGATTTTGGTTCGGGAAAAGCATTGGGAGTCCAAACCTAGGCCTTCAACCTAGTTTGACCTACAAGTTGAAGGTTCTAACAATCTTAGGGAAACAAATTGAGTTTAAACATATGGCTGACGACTTTTTTTGCAGAATTTTTTGACAAAATTAAAACCCATTTTAGATGAGACAATCCAGATTTCAAATATGTAATTTTTTAACAACTGGATTATTTTTTCTATTTTTCAATTAATTTCTGATGAGATTAGTCATAAACTTTAAATATCAGTGTTTTTTACTATTTTAATAACTTTTGATCAACATAACATTTTGACGAACGGATTGCACAAGGGCAAACTTCAGACAATTTTTTTCAATTTTTTTTAAAATAGAAAAAAATGATAACTTTATGGCATCTTATGCATATCGTACACGATGATTCTTCTAAACGTCAAATATGCCTGATAAAAAATTAATAAAAAAAAAATATTTAATAAAAAATATCCAGGGCACGCTTCAGTGAGTCACAAGTCTTTTCCCAAAAGGATTTAGAAAAATATGATAATTTAAGTCAAAATATGGATGTCGTACACGTGCATGGTATGGTAAAAAAAAATGACTTTTAAATAGTGTTTTTTACAAATGCCTATTGAAACTCAATTTGTACAATGTGGGTATTGAAATAAATTACATATTTGGAAACTAGACTGCGAGTACTACACTTTATGAATACTGACTTGTTCGAAGATTTTATCTCTAAGTGCTTCAAATTTTAAGGTCAAATGTGTCAAACTCTGAAAATCAGGGAAAACACTTCCACTTTTTAGCCAAAAAGTGGACTCAACTTCTTGCTAGCACCTAAAAGGTTCAATCAATTTTGATGGAAAGCATAATACTGATGATGTAAGAGCCTACCCCTTGTGGGGCTACCTTTTTTAGTGTTGCATGTTTTGTTGTGTGGATGCTTTGAAATTGTTGTAGAGATGTAGCAGATATAAGAATCCTTTTGATTTGCTAACCTAATATAAATATGTGATTAAGTCAATAGTAGCAAGATGAACAACAATCTTTGTTGTAAGAAAAGGAACTATTGGTTATTGGGTTCTATAATCAGATATATCAAAATTTAGCATTGTACTTGAAGATATCTTTATGGATAAAATTATGCTTAGTTTATAAATAATAGCTTATATACAATAACCTTAAGTACATGATTATCTAGCCAAAGTATTTCCCAATTAGTAGACATGAAATTGAGGGTGGATTTTAATATACAAATGTAGTCTGATTTCTTGCTTAAATGATAATTCTTTGTAGTTAAATTTCCAAATTAAAGATAAATTCAAATGGCGTAATATATTCATATCTAAAATTTCACTAAAAGAATCTACATATCTTCATGTTAATCCAATAATATTGCACAGTTATTCTTATGAGATAGTTACCATTACATGCTACAACCTCTGTTTTGTTTGATGTTAGTACTACATGATTATATATATATTTTTTATTTTTTTTTACTAAGAGGAATCAGGAGTAGCTTAGCTCTTTACATGGTTATCATTTTGTGTAGTTGGTTCTTAATTAGCATGTTATAGTTAGTGTTATTATAGTATTAGTTATCATACTAATAGTCTTGGTTATCATTTTAATAGTCTATGATTTGATATGATACTCTTAAAATATCATTCTTGGTTAAGTTAATATCATCTTGATAGTTTAGATTGGTATTTTACAGTAATCAAGTTGTTATCTATTAACATTAATTTCTTAACTATCAATTTTTTTCATTCATAAATAGTTTTATGTAATTATTATTAGAATTGAATAGTTACTAATTAAGCATTCTTTAAAATTACATAGTTATTGCCATGATGTTCATAGAATTGATATACTTCAGAATTTCAATAGCTATTGGTAGGATATTAATTTGTATTGTTTATATCTTTGACATATAAGGTACATAAGTAGTAAATATTTCTTGTCTAAGATAGTTTAAATAACAATAGTTATGAATCATCATTTTTTTTCTAATTGTATTTTGGCTAATTCAATCAGGTAAAAATACTTATATAAATTTATGTGTTAGACCTGAAGGCCGTGTTTTAGCGTGGCTTGTTCTGTCCCTTCCAAAATATGAAAAGTTCAAAAAAATAAATAGCAGAATTGGTATTGCAATTTAGAAGGCGAATTTTCCATGCTCTGTATGTAAAGTTTAATATTATTTTTTTATAGGGTTGTAACTGCTCTTTTGAATACGGTGATTGAGCATATTATTTTAAAACGGTATTGACTTCTAAATCTTGTAATTAAAAGATACTTGCTATTGGATATCATGCATAACAATGCTTATTTTTTTCCTTAATGTTTCTATAACTGATTTCTTGAGTCATTTCAGAATACGAAGGGTTAATATCTTCTTGATTATGAACGGTTTGGGGGAGCGGTTAGATCTTGGGTAACATTCCTGATCTTTTTTCTTTATTTAGGGGGATGCCTCTAAGGATGGAGGGTAATTATTCTTTATTTAGGGGGATGCCTCTAAGGATGGAGGGTAATCAATTTTGCATTCCTTATCATATAGAAATATTTTTGTCACAACATTATTTTGGATATTGTACTAAACCTCATCTTACTTGTGTTCTTGATCTGTGTAGGGGATGGTATTAAGTATCCCTACTCTGCTATATGTTATAGTTTCATTTTGGGAACCCACTGTGATAGAAGGGAAAAATAAGTGATCATTAATAATCTTGTAAATATTTGATTTAGCTA
The DNA here is from genome assembly GCA_007115665.2 of Sequoiadendron giganteum. NCBI lineage: Eukaryota > Viridiplantae > Streptophyta > Pinopsida > Cupressales > Cupressaceae > Sequoiadendron > Sequoiadendron giganteum. The sequence goes on from CM021100.1 coordinate 505,076,176, forward strand.
TTTATGCAATGTTGGAAACGAATCTGCCTAAATCATATATTTGATAGCAGTATGATTTACTATCTGATTTTTGCATACTAATTTGTAAGGAACTTTTTCCCTTAGATGTCACTATAAGAAATAAATGAGGTTAGTGAATCGGTATCATAATGGTTATTTTTAGAAAGAGAAATTGGTGTGTAGTTTGTAGGCAGTTATTTTGTGAACAAAACTAAAAACAAACCCATGTAGAGATGATGAGATGGTTCCAAAACTAAATTATTTTGAATATGCATAGATTGATTCAATGACTTCAATAATAAGAGAATTTCTAAATATGCATAGATTGATTCGATGAATTAATAGCAAAAGCTTTTGAGTGCATACACAGATAATTAAGTAATTACAAAGTGTATTCATTGAAAGGGGAAGAATCTTTTTATGAGGACATTACAGAGTGTATCTGAGAAACGGAAAGAGAGGAGTTTCAGTCTGAACACATTATAAAGCGAAACAGTGGCAAGATTGTAAAAGAACATTATTAAGAGCAGTACATTTAGCACCCTCAAATTACATGTTACGCTTTGATGTTAGGGTTGCAATGCAAAAGCTTTCAACTTCAACATTTCAAGAGCAAAATCATACTGCTGATGAGGTTCGTCAAGTAGTGTCAGAATTAATGAATGCACTCCATGTGTTCAGCCAACTGTCAGCTGTTGTATGGTCAGATCTATGCCTTGTACTCCACACTCTTCTCTGATTATTTTCTTGTTTCCTTTTTAACCATATATAAACTGTTCCTCTCCTAACTATTCATTCTCATGCTTAAGCAATGAAATCTTCCCTTAGGTTTTGCATTTAAAGTTATTGTTGGCCTTCCAGCACTGTGGTGCTCGTTCGTTGTAACGCTATTCTTCCATGGGATATGAATTTATGTTCAAATGCATTGGGTTCGGTAGTTTCATTTTCTATTTTTCCTTGAATCATTGTCTGATTTAGTTGACCGATCACATTTCCTTGTATTCTTCTATGCAGTTGTCATCATTGGCGTTGGCTAGCTTCACTGGTGTTTCATATTGTGCTATAGCCCACTTCAAAAAAAAATTGCCTTTGGATTTCAAGTAATTCATATGTGTATATTTGAATGTGTTCTTATGGTTGTGTGCAGGGTTATATATATAATTCGGTTCCCTTACCAGTATCGGGTGTACATACCTATATTCAGAAAAAGGGTGAATCAAGATTTTGTACTAATCTTACTATTGGGTTGAAAAAATTAGAGACTGTATGAATAAATAAATATAAATTCTTGTGTCTAATATACAAGGCTTTTAATGATGCAACATAATAGCTTCTTTTTGTTTCACATAGTCACAATATATATATTTGTTGATATCATAAGCTTTTAATGATGCAACATAATAGGTTCTTTTTGTTTCACATAGTCACAATATATATATTTGTTGATATCATAAGTTGTTGATAATAAATAAGTCTGAACAAATAATGATTGAATGAAATATGCTTATATTGATGGTGGATATAAATTCTAATGTATTGTTGTAATAAGGGTAAGATAGAAATAATAGCATTTGAGGATTTCTTATTTAAGTGTAAGTTGTTCTTCAAGTAAGTTAGTTGGTTAACATATTTGTAGTAATTAGTTTAAACAAGAGAGGTTTAATTATCTTTGCATTAATTATTTTTCTTTTTTACTTTGGGTCATCTATTTGCCATCATCATACTACTACATTCTCTTTTGTAAATTTAATAAAGGGGATAGAATATCTAATATTTAATTTGCTTTGGTCAATTGCAATATTAAATTTTTCTTTATCTTCGATATATTCATGTCAAGAAGATAATAGCTTATATTTGATTAATAAATCTAACTATATTGGTTTATGTCATTATTCCATCTTTGGAGGGCATTACAAATGATTTTCTTTGCGTAAAGGGTTTAAGACAATAACCTTTTGAGTGTTGGAAAAATGTGTAGCAAGGGATACAATCTTATGTTTTAGGATGATGGCTATGAGATCAGAAAAGACTTCAGAACTATGATTGCTATTGGAAGAAGGATAGCTGAAAATGTGTATTAGCTCAAAGGTTTTGATGGTTATTGTTTCATGACTTAGATCGATGAGAGTTGGCTATGGAATAGAAAATGCATGACATCAATTTTGAGAGCCTAGTGAGAATAAGTTCAGTTCAAGTTGTGAAAGATTTACCGAAGATTACAAATCCTATCAATGTTTGTATGGAATGTCAAGTTGGAAAGTAAGTAAGAAGAAGTTTCAAAGTCAAATAACAATCTTCTACTGGACCATAGGAACTGGTGCATATAGATCTTTGTGGTCCTACCAGAGTAAGAAGTCCTCAAGGTGATAGTAATCCTCAACAAAATGGAGTGGTTGAAAGAAATGATAGGACTATTCAAGAAGCTGCAAGAACAATGATGAAAGAAGAAAATCTACCAAAATTCTACTAGATAGAAGTAATTTATACTCTTGTCCATATAATTAACAGAGTGGAAGCAAGAGAAAACAACACAAAGACTCCCTATGATCTATGGTATGGAAGGATTCCTACTATCAAATACTTTAGTGCTTGGAAACAAATGCTATATCTAAAGAGATGAAGAAAACTTAGGAAAATTTGAAGCAAGGTCTAGTGAGGGCATCTTCCTTAGATATTCTACTAAAATGAAAGCTTATCAATGCTACAACTAGAGACTAAGAAATATTGTTGAGAGTGCAAGTGTCAAAGTTTATGAATACCTAAAGAAGAATTCAGTAGTAATTGATGGATATTAATTGGATGAGTCTACTTGTAGAGAAGAAGAAAAAGCTAAGGAAAAAGAAGTGGATATTGAAGAGGAAGATGCTCTAAAAAATATTCCTAAAAATCCTAAGTATGTGCAAAAGAATCATTTTGAAGAATAAATCATTGTTGATAAGAACAAAGGTGTATTGATAAGAAGGAAAGTTACTGAAGAATAGGTAAATATATGTTTACTTTCTTAATTTTATCCCAAAATAGTGACTAAAGCATGAAAGGATGAGTATTGGATCAAGGATATGCAAGAAGAGTTAATGTAAATTGAGAAGAATCGGACTTGGGAACTTGTCCCAAGACCAACAAACAAGAAAGTAATTGGAATTAAGTGGGTATTTAGGAACAAGTTAAATGAGAGTGGAGAAGTGGTAAGAAAGAAGGAAAGGCTCGTATGTAAAGGTTACTCACAAGTAGATGGAATTGACTTTGAGGAGACATTTGCTCCAATGGAAAGAATGAAGCTATCATGATGTTTTTATCTTTTTAAGGACATAAATATTTTAAAGTTTATCAAATGGATGTGAAGTCTTATTTCTTGAATAAAAAATTGAAAGAAGAAGTATACATATAACAACATAAAGGATTTCAGTTATCAAATAAACTAGATATGGTCTGTAAATTGAAAAAGACTTTGTATGGGTTGAAGCAAGTTCCCAAAGCTTGGTATGCAAGATTAGATAGCTACTTGTTATAACAAGGGTTCAATAAAGGAATCGTGGGTCAAAATATTTACTTTAAAGTTGAAAAGGATAAAATCTTGATTGTGGTTATGTATGTTGATGACATAATTTTTTGAGGAAATGAAGTTATTTGTAAGAAGTTTTTAGGAGAGATTCAAAAAGAGTTTGAAGTGTCTATGTTTGGGGAGATGAATTTATTCCTTGGGCTACAAATCAATCAGACAGATAAATGTATTTTCATTTCACAATCAAAGTATTTCAAGGAAATATTGAAGAATTTTGGAATGAAAGATTTTAAACCAGTATGTGCCCCTATGGTTATTGTTTGCATGATGAGCAAGAATAATGAATCTCCTAAGGCTGATCAAAGCAAGTATAGATCAATGATTGGAGGACTGTTATACCTAATTGCTACTCGTTCAAATATCATGCATGTAATTTTTCTTGTGGCTATATTTGAAGAAGATCCTAGAGAGTCACGTGTTCTAATAGTAAAGAGGATATTCGCATACTTGAAGGTCACTCTGTATCATAGCTCGTGGTATCCAAAGGATACTGACTTTACTCTTAAGTGTTTACATAGATGTAGATTGGCCTAGTTGTGAAGATGATAGAAAAAGTACAAACAGGTGGTGAGCTATTTCTTGGATGCAAATTGGTGTCATTGATAAATAAGAAACAAGATTCAATGTCTTTATCTACTAGAGAAGTAGAATACATGGGTATGTGCAGGATCATGATGGGCCAAAAAGTGGCAATATGATGGGTATGTGGCTGATGACCTTTTTTTTACCCAAAATTGATGAAACGAAAAGGGTTTTTAAAGGATATTCTTAGCTTTCCACCAATATAAATTATGCTTTAATTTGAATTTAATAAATAATTATTATTCATTTTCTATTGAATTACGACTAAAGTCCTGATTTTTAGGTTGATTGAAAAACATCTTAAGCTTTCAAACGGTATCATATTTTTTGAATCCAAAACATGCGTCACATTCTATTCTTTGCATACTATAAGATTAAAAAAGAAAAAATTGAATTTCATGAAGTTTTGACCAAATTAAGGTGGTCAGACATACGAGTCTTTATATTTTTTAAAAGTTGTCATAAAAAAATTATAATTAATTATTTACTTGGAAACAAAATTACAAAAAAAATATGCATCACATCTAGACATGAGTCATCTACTTATATCTAAAATATTATAAGAAAATATTATCATTTTAATGTGGTTAGGGTGGTTAGACAGACACCTACTTCTTATTTTTTCCCTTAAATTTAAGTACTACTATATTGAAATTTAAAATTTTCACCAAAGAGATTTTATTTTTTTGTAAATAAACCTAATAATTTAGAAAATACATTCAATTTTCTACAAATTTTATTCTTACATATTTTTGAAATAATATAGATAACTTATTCAAATTTTTATGTCAAGTTGCCTAACTCTGATTTTTCTGAAATTTTTGCCACTTAAGGGCCTGTTTTTTCCATGATGATCCTGCACATACCCACATTGCAAATTATTCTTGTTGCACACAAGTTTTGTGGATGCGGTAAACTTAAAGGATATCAGGGTGGTATATTATGAACCAATTTCTATCTTTTATGATAACATAAGTGATATTAATATATCAAAGAATCCAATAATGCATTCAAGGACAAAACATATCTAAATCTGGTATCACTTTTTGAGGGAGAAGATTGTAGAGAATGAAGTGAATCTTGAATGTGTTCCTATAAAGATCAATTTGTTGATATATTTACTAAGGATCTTTATAAGGATACTTTTTAGTATCTTTAGGAGAATTTGGGGGTTATTTCCCATCCTTCCTTGAACTAGATGCATAAGGGGATGCATCAATCCAATGGATCTCAAGGTTCATTCATTTGTCTAGACTAATGTTGGTGGCTACCTGCGAAGGGGAGTAGGTAGTGGAATTATTAGATATTGTAGCTAGGATAAGTGAGTGTTTTCATTGTGTAGTGGTTGCTCATTGATGCAATTTGGTGTGTGCACCTAACGGGGGGTAAGTAGAGTAGTAAATGAAAGGAAGTTGTAGAACATTGGTATGTAATATGATTAATGTCAAAGGAGGAGAATGAATGTTGCAAATATTTTTTCCTTTCCCATTGATGCCAAATGGGGAGAGAGAATCATGTGAAAAATGTTCAGTTGAGAAAAGGTGAGAGAGAAATGTGAAAAATAAATGTGCTAAAGGAAGAAAGTAAATAATGAGTCGGTATGGAGCACAATATTGATGATAAAAGTTGTTATGCTTGATGTTGATGGATTTTCACACCATTTGTTGCCATCAATACCAAAGAGGGAGATTGTTGCAAGTATGTGCAGTTGGTGTTGTCATTGATGTCAACAAGCTTCGAAGTGTTCATTGGTTTCAACTATTTGAGAAGGAGTTTATTGCAAGCATATGTAGTTGGTATTGATTTATTGTTAAACCTAATGATGCTTTTTAGTTGCATTATGTTGTCATTAGTAAGTCATTGGCGTCAACCTCTAGTGTTTCTTTAATAAGATTATATCTATGGATGTGTGGTTTAGTTGTTATATTGTAGTTGGCTTGGTGGTGATGAGGAATTATTGAAGATGTTGATGTTATGTTTTTGGTGCTTGGTTTCCAAGTTCTTTTGAGAAAATTGAATAAAAAGAGGAAACAATGTGTTGTGCAGTGTTCTCTATTGTAGATTAGGAGTCTAGTTTGGCTCCATATTTCTTTTGGGTTGAATATCTACTTGTGTAGTACAAATATGTTTATTAGAGGTTTTCACATGTTTTGCATTCAAAGTTTGGTGTGTTGGATTGTTGCATAGAGGAAGGTGTGTTCACCACTGTGTGAATTGTGTATTGTAGAGGTGTCTAGGAGAAATTTTTTTTCTCCACATTTCTCTTTAGAGTGGTTTCAAGTCTTGTAGATTTGGAAGGGTGTTGATAGTGTGCATCTTTCTTCAAATTTATTTGTCTCTGATTTGGTGCTCTAGAAGCTGTTTTCTTGAGTTGTAGTGTATGATAGAGTTATTTCAGTGTATTGGTTGTGTACTTTCTTGAAGTGAAAGTTGTTGTGAAGGAACTTGTTGAATTTTAGGGTGTTTTTTGAATATTCTAAATTATATTCAAATTTTTTGTGGTGTATACGAGTTGTCTTTCGATTCGAAGAAGCGTGTACTTATTTTAATGGTGTTAACACAAGTCAATCCAACAATGGGTGTTTACACTAATTATGAAGTTTCATTTATGTGTTTGGAAGTGTGGTGTGGTGTGTATGAGTGGTTTTAGGTCCTATCTAAGGTGTGTTATGGCCCACCTTCATTCCTTTCCACTGCAGGAATGTTTTGGAGCTAACCTAATTTGAATTTTCATGATTGAGAAGCATAACTGACCTTGGAGAATTTTTTAAGGTTGAAGATGGTATAAATAAGAGTTGAGTTGTTGAGGTATGTTAAGGTAGATGTGTGAGATGCAAATGATGCAAAGTGAAGAGGCTTAGGGTGTGAATTTGAGAAGTGCAATGCAAGCTTTCATGTGTTAGATTATTGAATGTAGTGAGCAGAAGGTGTCTATAATTATTCACAAATACTACAAAGGTGTTGGTGATGTTGTGGTGTATTTTTCTATTTCTTTGAGATGGAGTTCTCATTTTAGCACTCTTCTCTGGGTGGATGCATGGAAATGGGTAGCAATTCTGTGCACACCCTACAAAAAATAAATTCAAAACCATAACATGAGTGTGTTATAATGCGCTCGCGTTATGTCTTCCGTTAAACCTAGGCAAGGTCTCGGTGGCTACAACTACAAAGACATAATGTGAGTATGTTATAACATGCTCACATTAACAATTGTTAAAAGAAAAAAAACAAATGCAAATATCTCATTTGCATTTCGATTGGTTTTTTTGTTGCACCCACGACCAAAAAATCGAGAATATCGCGCTCGCATTCTAGGAGGATAATTTCTTCACCAAGAATCTGTATTTCTTCACAACAATGGTGCCACGATGATGAGGAGTTGTAAGAGGTAAGGATTCTATTGTTTTTGTTTTGAATTTTTTAGTTTTTGGTTGAATTTGATATCTATTTGTTTGAATTTTTAGGAGATGCAAATCAACCTGCAAACCCTCAAAATCCTCAACAGGAAGACCAACGAAATCCTCAAGATCAAAATCAACCACAACATCAACCTCCTCCACCAATTACTCAACCACCCCCTGGCACTTGACAAAATTTAATGAGTGAAATTGAGAAGAGCAAAAAATAAATAGAGGATTTGATCAATAGGTTGAGTGATCCAGATGGTTCAACCATAGAAAGAATGACCCTAGCAAATTCATTGAAAGATATGTTAACAAACGTAGATTCAATTAGCAAACAAATAATTGGATGGGAAGATAGGAGACAGGTGGATAGGGACTATTATGCAAATAAACTATCATACAAGGATGTGAAAGATTTAAAAATTACAAAAAGTGATTTGTGCTCATTATTCACCAACCCACGCACAAATCAAAATCTTACCCTCAATGCGAAGAGGTTTCCTATCCATTGGTGCCACCACCAACAGATGAAGGAGTGGTTTTATGATAGGTGGTACATCGTCTTTGATTACCCACCGTGCAACAATTGCGAGGTCCTGCAATATTTCCTTAGGAAACTATACAGTGAGTTCATATTGAACAAAATCCCAAATTATTTTGATATGATGGATTTCCAGGGGAGAGGTGGGGGGTCAGCTCAGGATAGACCTGGTGCACAGCCAGATCGTACGCGGCAAGGTAGATGAGCTCTCGCTAGGCCACCTCATGAGCACGTTGTGATGCCTTCCGTCATGAAGGAAAGTCCTCATGTAGAGACATTGCAAGAAATCAACATTTTGACCCAGAGTGTCATCCATCATACTAGCCCTATTCTATAGCACCATCCAGGAGAGTCTTCTAGTGGTGGCCTTCGAACACATGTTTGTCAATCTTGTGGGGCTACTTGTTCACAGGACCCCACCGACCCTCAGGAGACTGGTACGCAGGATCCGTCTGCAGCTATGGAGATGGAGAGGGCAGCTAACATTCTGCATGAGGCATATGGCATTGATAGTTAGGTAAAAGTTTGTGCATGTGTTCATTGAATTTAATTTATTAAATTTTGATTTTTAAATGCAAGATTAACTAAATTTTTTTTATGATTTTAATAAAATTACAGGGTCACAGTGTTGAGACTAGATACACCGACCCCCCACCAACCTATTTTTGAAGTACACCTATCGCTAGGGTATGTAACTAGTAAACAATTATAAGTTTATTGCATATTAATGGCATTGTTTTATGAATGGTAATTTAATATGCAATTTTGGATGTTGAATAGACTAATATTGGAGGTTTTGATGGAACACTTCCCAATGGCGGTGGATTTACTCAAACCTTCACGTAGGTAATAGAGTAAAGAGTATAACTAATGAATCAAGTATGTAATAGATTTGTGTAGTTTATACATGCACATTGTTGATTACGTTGAATAATTTGTTGTTTTATTTTCAGTTGTTGTGAGACGATACACCTTCAAATGTGACGAGGGCAATGGATATTGGTGTGACATCTGCTATACAATCCTCGATGGCTTTGATAGAAGAGGTATGATACAAATTAGTAAATTTTAATTTACATTTTTTGTTATAGATGTTAGTTAGTGAAAAATCAAACCATTATTGATTCATGTAGTTTTTGTCTATTTGTATGGTTTATATGGGGCTTGAGCATGCCTGAGCATGGGCATGATGATATTTCCCTCGTGGAGAGAGATCATGAGATGGCTATAAGTGATTATTTTGTCAAATATATCATTTTTTATAATGTAATTTATATATATTCATGTCTTTACTTCTTATTGTAATAGTTAAAACTTCACCATGAACTAAACCCTGGGAGTACTAGGAGCACTCCACAAGTGCAGCAAAAATGAGTGATAGACCTATCGCCATCCGAGCGAAAAGGAAAGGGAAAGATTTTATTTCCTGTGCATGGAGAGCAATGACTTTTGATTCCAGAGTCCTTTGTTGTATGCCTACATGGCATTTTTGTACATATTTTTTATTGGACATATTTGACATTGTATGCCTAGATGGCATTCTCGTAAGCCTATATGGCTATTTTGTACATATATTTCCTACTTATATCAACATATATTTATGTATTCCTACATGGCTATTTGGTTAATACAAATATCTTTTATCGATGCTTGTCCATATTTGCATTCTAAATTCATGGTTCAATAGATAGGAGTTATGTGTATTCAAGTGTATACTTTACAACTTACGTGTATACTTTGTGACTTATGTGCATTCAAGTGTATACTTTGTGGCTTACATGTTTTCATGCATATACCTTGTATTCGTGCATATACTTTGTTTTAATTTGTGTATACTATGTATTCATGTGTATACTTTTTGAGGCTTACGTGTTTTTGAGTACTTGTACTTCCCTTATTGACATGTATAGGTTTGACTTATTCACGTGTATAATTATTAATTGGTTAGACCTAGCATTGATCTATGTCATCCTCAATGCATGATCCTTGAGATGGAGTAAGTACACCCTCAAGGTCAAAAGGAGTTTCACATGCATTCTTCGTAGGCCCAGTTTGGTAGTGAAACAAAAAACCTCTTGCATGATTGAAACAAAATTTTTTTCCCTTTATAGCAGGTTTGAAGCCATTATCATTCTCCATTAGTTTTTCATGTATCCACTCCCCATTAATGGTTGTCTCATGACCTTCATGAAACAAAGCACTTATCTCATTTGTGATAGAAGAAATGTATGAAGATTAATCTTCCTCCTTATGAACCATTTATTATCATGAGAGATGGGTTCTTGTGAACCACTACTGATGAATCATGTGTCAATGAGTTTGACTTGTAAAACTACACGATTCAATCTTGATAGCAATATCACAATATTTATATATCTAAATGTGTTATTTCCTTTAGCTAAAATTTGTGCTTATACTTATCTTATTGATGTATGTTTGTGTATGGGATCATAGTAATTTCTATTTGATGATGCTATTGTGTCTTTAAGGTTTATTTATTAAAGGGTGCATGAAAAAAGTTTTAAATCCTTACAATTCTTTGAATTTCTTAGGTTTTTCTATTTGTCAAGTCTGGGCTTCGAGCCCGAGTCCAAGTCAAAAATTGGCTTGTCAAGTCCGAGGTGAGTCTTAGTCTTGTAACACTAGTGTGAACACGTCGAGGAATAATGTATATGTTGATGAAGAGAGAACCCATCCTTGTTTCCAAGCAAACCCTGGTATAGATATGGTTGGTCGAGATAAAACATCACTCTCCTGGATAGTTCAAACCATAATATTTCATGGCTACAAACACACCTTCATTATGTGTATTATTGATCCTACTGAAGAAATGGTGGAACATGTTGTAGATCAAATATTGCACCCCTAAGTCCACAAGAAGGTTACTTGTCCTATTTTCCGCAAATTTCTTTCAAATGTTCATCCTTCTTCATCCTTGAACCCTCAACCCTCAACCCTTAAATCCTAATCCCTCAACCCCTATACCCTCCTAATCCGTCAACCCTCAACCCTCAAACCCTAATCCCTCAACCCCTATACCCTCTTAATCCCTAAACCCTCAATCCTCAACCCTCAAACCTTAAACCCTAATCTGTCAATCCCTATACCCTCTTAATCCCTCAACCCTCAACCCTTAAACCCTAATCCCTCAAACCTCAACCCGTAAACCCTAATCCCTCAAACCTCAACCCGTAAACCCTAATCCCTCAACCCCTATACCCTCTTAATCCCTCAACCCTCAACCCTCAACCCTTAAACCCTAATCCCTCAACCCCTATACCCCCATAATCC
>CM021100.1:505090776-505149734 GCA_007115665.2 Sequoiadendron giganteum
TTTACGCTATACATTAAACACTCAACCCTCAACTCTCAACCCTCAGCCCTTAATCCCTCAACCCTCAATCCTTAAACCCTAAACCCTCTACTGCTTATATTGGACCCTAAACCTAATCCTTCAACCATATACCCTCAAACCTATACCCTAAACTCTCTACCCTCAACCAAGTAAACCCTTAACCCTAAACCCTTAACACCAAACCCTTCAACCCTAAATGGTTAAACCTTAAACCTTCTACCCTATACCCTCAACCAAATACCCTCTACCATCAAACCTATTCCATCAACCCTCAAACCTTAAATCCTAATACCATAGAAACCATCAACCCTATACCCTCAACCCCTACCACTTTCTCTCTATCTATACATCTCACCTCTCCCTCCTTCCCTCCCTCCCACCCTCTCTAATTGTCTCTATCTACCATCTTCCTCTTTCTACGTACCTCTCATTCAATCATTCCCTACCACCCTCTCTCACTCCCTCTATCCATCTCTCTTTATGTCCCTCCCACTCCATCCCACTCTCTCCCACTACCTCTCTCTCCATGTCTCTTCCTCCCACCCCCTCTCTCTCTAAGGTCTCTCCCTCTGGCAACCTACCTAGGTAACTCTCTCTTTGTCTCTCTCCCCTCTCTCTATCTATCCCTCCAACCCTACCTAGATAAGTCCCTCTCACTCCACCCCCTCTTTCTCTACCTCTATCAGGTCACTCCCTCTCACACCCTCTCCCTCTCTCACTCTCACTACACTACTCCTCAAGTCTCTCCCTCTCACCCCCCTCACACTCTCAAGTCTCTCCCTCTCACACTCTCAAGTCTCTCCCTTTCACACCCTACCTACATAACCCTCTCTTTCTCTTTGTCTCTCTCTCTCTCCCTCTCCCTCAATTCTCTCTCTCCCACCCCCCTTTCTCTCTCTCCCTCTCCCTCAATTCTCTCTCTCCGACCCCTGCTCTCTCTCTCTCCCTCTCTCTATCCCTCTATCCCTCCCACCCTACCTAGCTAAGTCCCCCTCAATCCAACCCCTTCTCTCCCACTCCCTCTCTCTTAAACTCTCACTTCAACCCCCTCTCCACCTCTCTAGACTCTCTCTAAATTCGCTCTTCGTCTAAAGACATAAATAAATGCATACATACAAGCATAATACATATGTACATACAATCTTACATCCATACAAGCATACATACATACATGTACATAAAAATATATCAGCATAAATTAATATGTTAGCATTAAACACAAAGCAAGACATAACGTGAGCACGTTATAACACGCTCGTGGTATGTGCTAGTAGACATGTTCCCCACAGAAGCAAAAACCATGTCGAAAGTGAATTACCAAACTTTAAGCTTGGTATTTGCCTTGGAATACCAACCCAAAGGCTTGGAGAGCATTCCCAATAACCAAAGACATATTTTTAAAAAACCCACCATATTTCTCATAATCGAGTTCGTGCTCACCGTCAGGATTGCATGTGGTTCAATATTGAAAAAATCGAGCACATGGGTAATGTTGGGTTATCTCTTAGCTATCCAATGATTTAATTTGTTTCACTTTCTAAAAATGTTAAGTCTTTCATCCATAATTTATTTTATCTGTATGTCTTTTTTTTGCCAAAATGAAGTGTTTTGTATTTTTTTCGTTATAAATTAACTGTTCATCAAGTTTTCAAATAAATTACATTTTTAGAAACTAGACTCCATTCTACAAAATTAAAAAAAAAATCAACTAGTTTCCAGAATTTATAGGGGTAGCATAACCAAAATTCTATTTTTCAGGATATGTCCACTTCGCAAATTAGTAAAAAATCAAATATTCATTAAAAAATTATCAGAAAAATCATGCATCAACTACATATTGTTAGCTAACTTTTGAACATTGTGATTTTAAAAATACTAAAAAAACGTTCACCATACGAGGGTCGTACAAGAGTTGCTATGTTATGTTTTTTCTGACAAAAACAACATCAATTTGTGTACATCCCTCATTTGAACCCCTTAATCTCAATCATTCTCAAAATAAATTAGTAGTTTAGAAAGTAGACTCAGAGCACTTGAATCCTTCTTTTTGTTCCATCTCAAAATTTTGAGTCTAAGTATCCTTAATTTCACGTCCAAGGTCAGTATTTCCTGATTTAAGAAAAAAGTTGTTCACTTAAGTCCCCTTTTTGGGAACCATCTTGGTGCACTGACCCCTCTATCTTATTTTATATTCTATTAGTGAGCCTTTAGCAATGAGCCTTTCTTTATTTTGTGCAGTGAGCCCTCTAACAATGATCCCTACTATATTTAATGTTGATATTACTTTATATTGTGAGTTAATCCTCACTATGGTTTTTCCCATCTTGGGTTCTCCATGTAAACCTAGTTTTTAATTGTGTATGGTTCTATTATTTTATTTTATGATAAATCATTCTAATAGAATTGGATTAATGTGGATCTAAATGCTTGTGAGGGTTTTGAATTTTTAATGTATAACTAATTCACCTCCCTCTTAGTTGTCTTCTGCATTCAACAACATGGATATAAATCCACACATACACTACACACCTCACTTCCAAAATCACACTAATGGATTTGACCCCAATTTCCAATGGCTGTTCGTCAGAAGTTTGACGATCTATTGTCGGCAGACCGATGAATTGCACAAATCAGGGCTGTCGCTCAATTTTCGTCCATATCCCAGCGGACAATAAAATGTCACCCTCCCGATGCCAGCTCGTCAGAACATCGAAGCCCATTACATCGATCACGCGACGAGTAATGGCTGGACCATAGGCAGAATACTGTCGGCGAAGCATCAGAACGACGACATACATTCGTCAGAACCGGGACAACAGTGTCGTCGGTCTAGCGATGAAAAGTGTCCGAAGCACGAGCGACATACCTTCACTAAAGCGTCGGAGCAGTGAAATATAGTTGTCGGTCGAGCAATGAACAGTACCTGAAGCACATGCGGCATACCATCGCTGAAGTGTCAGAGCATCGAAATACATTCATCGAGATGGAGATGACAGTATCATCAGTCTAGCGACAAACAATACCTGGAGCATGTGCAGCATACCGTCACTAAAGCGTCGGAGCAGCGACATACATTCATCAGAGCAATGACATATAGTCGTCAGTCTAGCGACGAATAGTACCCAGAGCACGTGTGGCATATCATCGCTAAAGCATCTGAACGACGACATATAGTCATCAGTCTAGCGACGAACAGGGCCCGGAGCACGTGCGGCATACCATCGCTGAAGTGTCAGAGCATCGACATACATTCATCAGGATGGAGGTGGCGGTGTCATCAGTCTAGTAGTGAACAATGCCCGAAGAACGTGCCGCATACCGTCGCTGAAATGTCAGAGCAGCGAAATGCATTCGTCGGTGTAGCAACGAATGGTGCCTGGAGCACGGGTGGCATAGCTTTGCCAAACCATCGAATTAACAACATAAGAGCATCGAATGTGTGATGCAATAGGAAAGTCATTATGGTGAAATTTCATCACACTCATGATGAAATAGGCAAGTCATTACGATGAAAGTTCGTCGTATACATAGCAAGGTCGTCGGGTGTTTTTGCAGTTCGTCATAATTTCGACGGAACAATGTTGTTTTTTAAAAAAAAAACTATTCGTTCAAATGTAGGCATATCGGGGTGACTCTGGGCGATATATAAAAGTAGTAGGAGGCTCCAAAGTGCATCCATAGGGATAATGACAGGACATAAGGACAGGTCAATCAAAGAGAGAAAGTTGATGTGCCAAGACCATGAGCATTTAATAAGGGTAGTAAAAGACAAGATGGATTGTCATCAATGCTCAGATTGGAAGACTTCATTATGAAAATTTAGATCACAATATGATTAACCTTGTTTGGACAAATGTATTGACATTAGTGTCAAGATTTAAGAGGCCATTCAAGTTTGCATTTCAATAAATTATTGTATGCATTGAGTAAGTGTTTACAAGGTAGAAAAAGGAAAGTCATATGACTGTTTAAAATATCAAACAACATGTCAGTTGTTGTGTTTAATTAGGCTTACAGAGGTAGGGATTGATCATTTTTTGCATACATCTGCAGTCCAAGCTCTAGGCCTGCATTATTTGGTTACTATGTATAAAAAATGAGCAATGAATAATTGTAGAATATGGAGGCTACGGATGATATTATGATGGCCACATTTGATGTTGATCAACAATTGGAGCAAAATATAAAACCTATGATGAGTCATGAGATCAAGGGGATTGTCATGGATAGCAAGCACAACCTATGAATTGGATTCTAATTTTGCTAAAAAAGAAAAAATCAAACTAGTGAATATTACACTACACACTAGAATCTAAATTTGTGGAAAGTGAGCAATTTGGTAAGAAAGAGTACCTGTAGTGCGTCTTGTATACTTAGCTAGTGTATTAAAAAATAGGATTGCAAACCCAAAATTATTCTCACTCTAGAAATTCAATAGAAAAATAAATAATGTTATCCTAGATACTTAGCTCTTAGACAGCCAATAAAACAATATGAGAATGATTATGAATGGTTTTTCCTTGTCCCACTCTTGATCTCCATGTTTTAGAGCCTTCTCTTTAAGACCCCATGAATCCAATTTGATCCATTGCTACTAAAAGAGATATTAATGTGTAAACAAGGAGCCACATTTAGACAAACTAGTTGTTGATTTCTTCTAGGAAATTTAGAGACTACAAAAAGAAGATAACTGATGGGGATCATGTGGGCTTCGTAGAGAAAGCACTGCAATATGGCTTCAAGCAGCAATGAAAAACTTCGGATTAGCTTCACAGTAAATCCTAACAGAATGACATTGAAAGTTGCTTAGGTACTGGGTCCTATCCCCTAGATTAAATTAAGGAAAACATTATCGTAAACACAATATGAATGTAAAGGAAAATGGATATTAGAAAAACATAAATGTAAATAAAAGTAGTGTGAGAAAAAAATGAATCTAAATTGGTCTTGAACAAATACAATCATACCCAATTAGCAATAAGCTATACTGACCTTGTACTTATTGCCATTTTCAATCTTGAAGGTTACTTTGATGCCTTCTGCAAAAACTCTCTGGCCACGAGGCAAGAGAAGGCGGGAAAACCAAGTGTATATTGATGACTTCCTGACAATCAAAAAGTAAGAAGCAACCAATCAACCCTATTAAAACAAATTAATCTTATGAATTTATTTTATTTGTTTTACTGGCTAATGGATAGTGGACCTAGTTCTCTTGAATTGAGATACTACTAAGATGTGTTGATTGGTGATTTTAGACTACCGATATTCTGCTTCAATCTCTATAAGTTACTTTTGTCTTAAATATATTCAAGATAACTCTGCAAAAAAATTCCCTGATCTCTTAGAAATTATGCAATTTTTTTGTTAATACTTCTCCATTTTGATATTTTCTTTCAAAAATTCATAGAAATATATGTAATGCCATATTTGAAACTTACATATTTTAATTTTATTAGTTTTGTAATTATAGTATATGATTCCAACAATTGTGAAACACATAGGCAATATGCTAGATGAATGAAGTAAACTATGTAATTGGCAGGTGTAAAGCCAAATTCCTTAACCCTTGCCAGCATCCTTCTTTCCTAATTTAAAACATGTGCTTTGGAACAGGGCATGAAAATCCATGTAAGTCTAATGAACAAGAGATTTTTTTGATCAGATATTATATTACAGTAAGTTGAATGAATGTAAGTAGAGATATTTTAGCATACCTACAGATGGTAAAAAATTTCATTGTTAAGTGGAAGCCTCCCATCAACAAAAAGATCCAAATATCCGTGTATCTATCTCAATTGAGCCTCTAAACCCTTCAGAGCTGTCAAATTTTCCACTAACCTATTATGCACAAAAGTCAAATTTTAGAGACTACTAAAATAAAAATAAAAAACATTACATTATGATCCGAATCCACACACAACACAATGTTCATAGTGAAAATTTAGCACTTTCTTTCATCTTTGCATATTGATTTGATGCTTCAAACGATGCATTTCTTATATTGAAAAGTGCATTTATTACCTTATTGAGCTTCTCTTTGTTTTGAGAATAGTTTAATATTCTCTACTTAATAGGGCCAACCACGTGAAGGTGGAAGCTAATTTGGCCCCTCCGCCCCTCCCCCCCTCACATCACTCTCAATTCCCCATACCCGATCATATAACATTAATCATTCATTCATCCATTAATAACATATAACATTCATTCACTCATCCATTAATAACATATAACATTCATTCATTAATATATAACATTTATTCATTAACATATTCACATTCATTTATTAACATATAACATTCATTTTTTCAGTTTTTACATATTATCAAAAATATGGTTGTCAACTTGTCATAATATGATTACAATCACTTTTTTTTTTGTTTCTTTTTTGCAGCTAAAAAAAGTTGAAGTGGAGTATTGTTTTCAAAATCATCTGTCCCCCCTTCAGTTGTTTCGAGCTCTTCTCATGATGTTAATGTATGCCTAGTCATGTACTCACAACGTGGACGCGGTTGCAAGGGGGGGTCTGCTGCAATATCAAAGAAATGTTAAATTGATATGTTTTATTAGTATTGTTACATGTATTTCATTAATTAAAATAACATCGGAGTGGTGCTCTTTACCTAAATTGGCCACATCATGTTCCTGATATTGTCTTATAGCCTCATGTTGAACATGCTGAACATGCTCTAAATCTTGATCTAGAGTTGAAACACAAAAGATTAAATTAATTAATACACCAATTGTAATTAAATATGTTTAAAAGAACATTAGAGTGGTCCTGTTTACTTGATGGAGCCACATCATGTTCCTGATCTTGTCTAGCCTGATCATGTCTAGCCTGATCATGCTCAACATGTTGATCATGCTCTACATGCTCTAAAGTTGAAATACGAAAGGTTACATTGATTAATACACCAAATGCAATTAAAGATGTTTAATTTTATTAATCCATACCGCATTTTGTATAGCACATGAATACATCTAGTACCGGGATGCACACCATGGCCTTCATCGGTAGGTTGCGCTCCACCCTCACCAGGGCGCTGTATTCCAATGTCATGTGCAATATTATCATTGCTTATCCGTGTAAAACAAATAGGCACATTATTATGGTAGAAATTAATATTGAATACATTGCACAAGTATTAAATTTGAAATAAACTTTATTGAGTTTATTTACCTATGTGTTGGATGCAGTGGAAGATTGTGTTTTCCCAGTCGAGACTCTTAGTTGTTCAGTCAGGGCTCCATAGCCTTGGTGGAAGGCAATATTCATGTCCCCTTCTGTGGGCACTCTGTTGAAATCAAAGCCCTGCATTTTTGCATGCGATCATGAATTTTGCTTCTATGGTGTGATAAAATCCAAATTGTTTGCAATTAGTTATTTGGATGCAATATTTCATTTATTAATACTTACAAATCATGCGGCTATTTTCATATAACCACCAGGGCCAAGTTTGTGTTGCCTGTGTTTTTCTAGTCTTTCCTTTGTTGCCTTTGATGTGTCAGGCAGCCTATGAAAAAATTGAAATACATTAGATTATGTAAAAAGAAAGAGTAATCAGTATATAATGAAATTGTTGATAGTATCACATACCTTGCTTGGCCCAGTGGTGTCTTTCCTTTCTTCTTTTCGGCCTTCTCCTTTCCATCTGACACCAAGTCCTTCCACTCCCTTTCTGGAATCATGGGGCGATGTTCGTACTTTCTGTTCTTCTCTAAATGTGACCTATATTGGTCCCTCACATACTTTAGATAGGTATCATCTTTCTTAAGGACCTTGGTTCAGTTGAATTTTTTATCACCGAACAACACAACTAAACGGTTAATGAGCTCATCTTTTAAATCTTGATTTTGGGCATTCCATCGTGTACGTATGGTGGGCCCAAAGAGCTCCAATGCAATATCACTTAGATGTTTATAAAAAACATCATTTCCTACAAAATGATCATGGGATCATTAGTCCATAAAGAGTGATCAATAAGTAAATTTCAATTGGATTATATATAATAATAATTAAAAGATTTTAAAGTACTTGGGACCTTCTCTATCTTTATGGGAAGGAAATCCTCGGTCACCAGAAATGTTCCTATACTAGTAATATGGGAAGATCCAAGAAATGCTACTAAAACATCACCAGTACTAGTGGCCTTTGTATCCATAGGTACAGACACATGTGTTGGCATGTGTTCGCTGCCAGACGGTGGACTATCGAATGCCTGCATGGTATGTGTTGCCGACATTTCAGTCGACAATATAGGCATGGATGATGGGGCTGGATAAAGTGTTGTATGCGCAAGAAGATCAAAATTGAAACTTGTACCATCCCCTACTTCCTGGGAAACACTTGCACTACCTTGATCATGGCCAACATCATGATGAGGACGCAAATAATCCTGTAAAAACAACACATATTTTAGTTCATGACATAAAAGAGTACAAAATATAAAACCATGAATGAACTTATGTTATAATTAAAGATCTCATGACAGCTTACTTGCAAGTTTTGTGCTCTCTCAGACAATAGTTTAACCCTTTCTCTTATCTCATCTGTTTGAGGCACTTTTAATACCAACTTAAGGATTTCTTGATTGCATTTAATTTTGGCCTTCCTCATCATATCCGCAGGGTTTGTGGAAAATGCGATGTCATCATCACATAATAGTGACTCGATCTCCATATGGATGCTTTCTTGTATTGTTGGTGCCTTTCCCCGATCAGCCGACTGCAACAAGAATATTAAAAATATTATCGAAATTAACCCAATAAACTCATGAAAAAACATAATAATAAAACATTTTTCTTGTATCTAATATGTACAATTATAATGAGGTAAACCTGTTGGATAGAAGTTCTTGAAGATGGATTGTGATCTGCACTCTGGGCTGGAGCCTTCCTTGTATGATCAATGTCCCACTATGACAAAAATTAAATATAAAAAACATTACTGAAATGAAACGAATAGACTTACAAAAAAAAACATAGTAATAAAATGGTATATTGGAGTCATTAATTGGAGGTTGGGTAAAATGGTATATAGTACATACCAACTCCATAGTAATTGTCTTTGTATCTAAGCGATTCAAATTGTAATCGATTAGCAACTCTTCCCCTGCAGTTATTGATTTTATCGCACATACGAATACACGATTTCCCTCTCGCGCCTCGAATATATAATTGGGTTGCTTATTTGTTGACCCAGGTTGTGTACTATTTATAAACCCTACAATATTCCCTGATGGTTTTGGCCTCCTATCAATGTACCTAGCCACTCCTTTATTTTGATCCTTATCTTTTAGTTGTATATAATTTTCTGATAGTGCATACCTACGCATACTTCGTGTATATCGAACCAGCTCCATCCAATATTTGTAACTGTAACAGGGTCCAACATACTCCATCAACTCAGTAACTTTGTCGTAACAGACCTTTATGCCGTCCATGCAAAATAGGCCCAAACCGTGTAATGATGATGGTGTTATGCGATATATCCTCTCATTGACACAGAGATCAGTGTTTATTGGAGGAAGTTCCTTGGGTACCCATTGTTTCCATAGATGTTTGTACCTCAAGGGCACCTCGATGTCGCCTATGCTCTCATCATCATAAGAACATGACCCCCCTTTAGCAAGAAAAATTCCATGCGTTTATGGAATTTTCTTCTAATCTTTTGATCTCTAGTTGATCTCCCTCTTTTAGACCTACTACATGTCTCACTTTCCTCTTCTCTTCCTGAATTTCCCTTGCTCGAGGAAGACAAATCTGAGAAATACCTATATGGTGGTACCTGCACTCATAATGATGTTGGATGAAGTTCTTTCATGGTGATGTGATCCAAACGTGACATTATGATTAATCTATCATTTCATCGCTATAATTTGATAGGTTATAAGGTAATCAAGTCTTGATAGATTGAAAGTTATTGTTACTACCATCCAAATGTGTCCATCACAAATCAATTCTACTTAACGTTTTAACTCCCAAACTTTGTAACAAGTGTTAAATGTGACTATGGTCAACTAGTTACACAACCAAGGCATAAAATGTATTCTCTAATTGTAATCAAAGGACTTTTCCTCTTCATTCAAGTAAATAAACTTGAAGGGGAACACCACCAAGTGGTTTATTGGACACCTACATGACTAAAAATAGCAGAAAATTTACATTTAATTCCCATATGTCTAAGTGGTTAATGGGGAGGGAGTGTGTACTAGGCCTGGTAAAGTCATAATAATTTTATCAATGTTCTAATTCTCTATGACAAGGTTTCAACATCTTCAAATAGTGAAAGCTAGTGCTCATAGTCATTTCAAACAACAAAATTTTGATTATGTATGGTGGTAGTATTTGATAACTTAAAAGAATTGGCTACCCAACAAACTTAAAGTTAAAAGAAACTTTTTCAGTTTAAGGGGTTGGCACTTTCTTTCATCTTTCCATATTGGTTTGATGCTTCAAATGATGCATTTTTTATCCCACTTCTATCATATTGTATTCCCATCCCATTGCAATTGTTGGAGGAGTTAATACCAAAATTTAATATCAGATACCACGTTCTTGAAAAAAATTTCTTTGTTTTTACAATTTTTCTAAAGTTCTTTTGTGTTGTATGGATCCATACAAACTTCAAATGCTCTGAGATCATTGGTGTAGATAAATATATGTGTTCCCTTTCATTTTCATTTGTTTTGAAGTTCTCAATCACTGTTTTGTAGGATTAAACAATCAAATATAGGGACTTCCCTATTGTGCCTGTGTAAGGGTTTGAGGGCTAAATAGAAATGACATCCACCAATCCACCAACTATCTTGGAACTGTAACTCGGTGGATTGGCGTGCATCATGGTTTATTTGATGGAGTTTCAAATCTTGTTCGTTGAATTCCATTTATGTTTTTCCCTTGTTGTGGCTTGTTACATTGTTTGGGAGGAACCTAAGGTTGGGTTTTACCTTGGCTTTCATAAAAATCCTAATGTTCCATGTAAAAGCTTTGGTGGGATATATTCTGCCATTACCTTTTTGGAGTGGGTATTAAAATGACTTATGTCTCATTGTTTCATCTAGGTCGGGCCCCTTTTTATAAATTGAGTTAAATATTTTGCCTAGCTTTATTACTTCCTAAGTTTAGGTTGGCCTGTGCCCTATGTTACTGATATTAGCCCAAACCTAAGGGGGGGGGTTAATAATCAAAAGAGATTATGAAACTTCAACTACATAGGCTACAAACTTGACTGTAAATGTGGCCAAATTGGCCCAAAAGACAACTGAAAGACAAGAAGTTGAGAAGAAAAGTTTGATGGAGAAGTATAACACCATTATTGGAGAGTATAGTAGAAAGCACCAAAGGAATATTGAGCTGCAAATTGAGGTAGACAGGTTGAAGTACAGACATGTGGGGGAGTCTTCTAGTGCTCTTAGTACCCTGGCCATACATTCTACATCAAGATCAGTACCTCCAACTTCTCCAATTGTTTCTACTCCTGGGTCCCCCATCTAGACTCCTGCTCCTAGTCCTTCATTAGAGCTAGTTGAAGAGGAGGTTGAATAATCTATAGATCCCACCGAATAGAAGATTCTTAATAAGATTAGAGAGCTACAAGAAGCTCTAAAAGAAAGTCAGAAGGGAGCAGTTGCCAGGAAAAATGAAGTTGTAGACACAGTTTTTAGGCATTTGAATTAGGGAGTTGATGGTAGATTACCATCAGTTTATTCATCATATTCTTTATTCTTAGATTCAATAAGAAACATTACTAGGGATCAGGAATTAGTTTTTCTTTTAGTTGAGAAGTGGATCCCTAGGGCCAATGACCTAGATGTTATGTATAAGGCCTCTAGATTTGATGTAGACAACATGCCCCAATCATTAAGGCCTACTCAAGTTTTTGTAAAATCACTGCAAGCTTTTCAAGCCTTAATTGCTGATTTGAGTAGGAATATTAAGGAACTAGTAAATAATTTTGATGACTGGAGTGGCACGTCTTTACCAGATTTATAAGGACTGCCCTATTTTTCCTATGTAAGGGTTTGAGGGGTAAATAGAAATGACATCCACCAATCCACCCACTATCTTGCAGCTGTAACTCGATGGATTGGTGTGCATCATAGTATGATAGAGTTTCATTGCATTTAGGGGTCTTTTGAAGCAAGAAACTTGACATTGAATTGATGCCCTAGGGCTGATAGGGGCAATTTTCTTCTAAATTTGTGGTTGTTAAGTCAGAGTTTATGAATTTGATGGATATCTTGGTAGAGTCGTGGTGACACTGTTTGATGGTCCAATCTCTACTTCGAAACAAAAAAATATCTAACAACTCTAAGAGATATAATGGGATGGAATTAAAGGAACCTTCATATGAATGATCTTCTAATGAAGGTCCTTCATGCCAAGGTTCCTTTTATAAAGCATTTTGGATATGAAATATTTAAAATAAAAAATACCTTCATATGAAATTCTTGACATGGAATCATTTTTGAATGAAGGTTCTTCATTCAAAGGTCATGACGACATCACCTTCAAACGAAGGTTCTTCATTAACTGGTATTTTGTAATTTTGAATGTGTGATAATAATTTAGGATTGAAAATAAATCCATTTGAGCCTTTTAAAAATGAAAGGACATTTGATGCAATCATATGCCTTGTCAAACTTTTAACTTAATAGTAAGGGCATCATGAGTAGTTTGTTGGGCCCATTCAACAATCTCTAATGCAAGGATTGAATTGTCTAGAATGTATCTACTATCAAGAAAGCCAATTTTTTTACCTCTATGACTATATCTCAAGCAATAGGTTTAATTGTGATGGAAATTATATTGACAAGGATTTTGTAATCTAGGTGTTGAGAAGCATAATTGGCCACCATCCTAGGAAAGATTCTTCATTCTCACTTTTAGGTGTTAAAATTTAACAATACGTAGATTGATGAAAGAGCCCAAAGAGCCTTTCCCCATGTTATCCACGTACACATAGCAATGGTCTTCTCTTATGTGGTTGGACATGATTTCAAGAACTTAGCTAGGAATTATTCATTTAACCTAAGGTTTTCTCATTATGCCATCATTGGAAAAGTATGATCAAATTCTTCTATTATGAAGAATTGGTCTATGTGCCTCCAGTAATCACTATAAAAATGTGAAAGACTAACTATTTTATTTTTTCTGTCTTATCTTATACCATTATACGAGAATGGGAGGGCCAATGTACAAGTAGATCTTTGGAAAGTAGGCATGAAAATTGCAGGTTAAAGAGAATGGGGGTGTGAAACTTATAGTACTCATTGTCCCTTGGTCATCGATTTTCCCTGAGTGCCCTCAACCTTGTCCTCGGTGTTGGTATTGACCTTGTTTTAGCTCCAAACTCTTCATCAACACTGGTATTGACCTTGTTTTCACTCCTCCAAACTCTTCCTCAGTGTTGGTATTGACCTTTCACTTGTCAAATTTGACGAGCTACAACCTGGTTTAGTTAGGTTTTAGAGTATGTTAATTAAATTTAAAATTATGGCGCCATTGAGAGTAGTGAATATAAAGCAAGAAAATCCTATTATGGTGTCATTTAGAGTAGTGAATATAAAGTAAGCTAAGCCTATTATAGTCATGAGGGAAATAATAAAATTCCTAGGATACTTTGTGAAACCATTTTCCTTGGTTAAAGGGAGGCCATAAAATATACCTTTGGATTTTTTCAATCTTCAAATATGAGGATTTGCAAGGTTCTTAGCAACATGAGTAATGGAAATGTGTGCAACAAGAATTTTTGAACACACATGGAATCTCCTTGCCAAAGAAAGGGGGTTTCATAATTTAATATGATAATTTTTCTCAGCTCTAGAAATGATATGTTTCCTTAAAGTGGAAGGAGAAACCTAAAAGGTAAAAGAGATGCTTAGGAATCTCAACACTTCCTTATGATTAACCCCCTTCTATCCATAGGAATTGAACCAATTGGGCTTGGCTAAGAATGATTTCCTATAAAATTTAGTTTATACCACTATATATTTGACCTTAAAGCTTTCCAGAAAATATCTAGGCATTGAATATCCTAAATAATGTCATGTTTGTCCTCCAAGAGAGTGAGAAAGGAGTCATTAGAAAATTAACCATTGAATAGTTGGGCTAGTGATGGCAACATTGATAGTGAGATGGGTGGTCATAGAGGTGGCCTACAAGCTATATTTGGAAAAAAAGAAGGATAGAAGCCATTGATTAGAGTGGTGATTATTGACATTGGTGTTTCCTTTTCCAACAAAGGGTCACTATGAGAAATGGTGTTGGATTTGGCATTGGCATTTACTCTTTTCTTCTAACAAAAATGGTGATAGGCTATATGTGTCTAATACTAGAAACATTCTCCCCTTCCTCGCATGAAAACTTTTATGGGAGAAGGAATACATGATACTTTGAATTGTAATGAAGAGTCAATGCAAAATAAACTACTCCCTCTACTATCATACATGATTTTGGGTTTATTGTTTCATTCTTCATGCTTGGAAAATTGCTCATTTGGAAATGGATTAAACAAGTGCAAAAACTTTGGCTTGCATATGAGCTTATGAATTGGAACCTAAAGGGTATGTCATCAAAGGAAGATTTCCCATTTCTAACACTTTATTGTTGAGGTGAGTTTAATAATACTATGGCTCGTTGCACCATAGAATTTGTTAGAGGTTTCCTAATATGACATCTCTATATGATCCTTGCTTAATTAATTGTTGGCTTTTATCTTTTCCTTTTTCTATTAATGACTTATTATATGATTGCATAGATGATATTTTTAATGTCATTGGGTCAGATCAGTCTATATGAAGTTGCTTTACTTCTCAAAGTATTATCAATAACCTTAATAATGAAAATGATGAAATTGTCATTTAATGGGTGTTTGGGGAAGGGTATTGAGTTTTACCCTTGTGATTATGTTTGAGGAAGTCTTCAAATGGATGCTATTTCCTTCAACCAAATTGATGTCATTAAATAGTCTTGTTGTGAACCCCTTACAGGTTGCTTGGATAATGTTAGTATTTGTAATTCTGGTCCTTCTAATTATTATGCCCAAGCTTCCATAAATATGCATTTACTTAAAAATAACAATATAGTCACTTCAATCAAGTCACTTATGGTTGGGAGGTTTCTCCATGGTATGATCATATGAACAGGTTAGTTTTGCATGAGAGTGAATAAGCCTCAAATTTTTGCGAAGTCTACTCTCTTAGGTGAATGCTTGTGTTTTCTTCCTACTAAGTTCCAAATGTATAATATTTCTTAGTTTAATATTTTTTACAATGGTTTAGATACTATAGGGGATATATGATGCCACACTAAACTCACAGCCCCTAAGGAGGTGAGAAATAATGCCATGCTATGACATTTTTTAAGAGGGTAAAATTGCTCCCTACTTTGAGTCTTATGTTCAGCTGGCAAGTGTAGTTTCTGAGTGGCCCCCAACTGCCTCATGATTTCCAAAAATCCAATTCTAAGGGGCAACTCCCTTGGAAGAACCTTTGGATTGACATTAGTGCCAAAAACCCTAAAAAATGTGGTATTACAATAGGGGATAATGTCTCCCCAATTGTGCGTTATTTTCAATTCAGGCCTTCTCTCCATCAGCCTCAAGAAGTCATGAATTTATTTTGGGATCCTTGGGGGGTCATGAATCAAAGCCTCCATTAATTTAGATCCAAAGACATTATGGAAAGTTAGATAATCAAACTCATGATCATGCATGTCAAGAATCCTAGTACAATATTGGACAGGCACTTCAATGTTTCCTTCCTTCTTCTTTAATTCGATATCTTTTTCGAACATAGCCTGAACCCTATACAGAAACATGTGGATTAACAAGGAATACCATCTGAATCCAACCAAATTCTTCCCCTCCTTTAGGGCTACCAAACCTATGTGCATCTTCTCTACCAAATAAGTGGCAAAATCATATGTTACATAAAAACTTGGGTGCTGGAGATTTACTGCCATATACATAATATCGGTAGGCAAGGTTTTCTTTAAGCTGACTTTCAGAACTTGACATAAAGTACAAACAGTCTTCTTGAAATAACTGGCGAAATAGTCCACTAGAAAAGGTCCGGGATCATTCCTGCCAATTACTACCTTCTTCTGATTTTTTCCTCTTCCTAAGATTGCCAAATGAGGTATTAACAAGGATGTTCTAAACAAACCCCTAGTATTTCTATATTCTTGTCTAAAAACCTCCAAGTCGATAGGAACCATATCCTGACTCCATAAGTGCTATTTGAAAATCTCTGCAATTTTTTCTTTGGTTATCGTAATCATCTGCACACCCACATGTGTTCTGAAAATTCAGGCCATAGGGTCATATCTAGCAGCAATGTCCTTTAAAATATCTACATCTATATAAACATTAGGAACCACCAATTTACCTAGGGGTTACACAAAGGAACTGAAAAATTCCTATTCTGAAACCAATTTGAGAACAACTGCCACCCGGTGTATGGTAACTTGACATCTTGAATTCCACATTGCTTGTCTATCAATCCTTCCAAGATTCGAGGCCCATAGAAAAAAACCTTTCCCTCCTGCTTCTTGCTAGTAGAGGGTTGTAACAAATCAATAATATCTTGGGATAAAGAGCTGGTAGTGGTTTTAGAACCAGAACTTCGGGCCTTGGGTGCTATTTATACTAGACTAATGATAATTCGAACTAGGGTTTGCTTATTTTTAGATAGCAAATAATTACAATTTTCTCCTTTAGCCTTAACAGAAAATTCTTCAGTATTCAAAAAATCGTAGCAATTATCTAGACAAGCTCTAAAAGCAAATCTATTCAACCAATTCTTCAAGAACATAAACAAGAAACAATCACGAGTTGCCTAGCAAGCAACCATAAAATATTATGAATTTACAAGAAATGGCGTACATGCTACTTACGGTTTCAATCACAGAACATCTAGGGCAACAAAATTGAGAAATCATAACCACAGCTTGCTTCACTCAATACCAAGTAATTCTTCATCAATGTAGAGATACAAAATTGAAATAGTAATTTGCAAATTTTAGCATTTAATTATGCAGGCAGAGTCAAACTTGGCCATTACTATTCACTCATGTGAGATAAAACAGCTATCGTACAATACCAGTTTATTTTTAAATATGAGTCGTTGATCAATCGCAACGTTGGCCAGGAGAACGACTCAGATTTAGTCAAAATAGTTTAAAAATGCCACGTTCTCCCTCTAGTCACCAAACGGACATGATATTCAGCTATCGAGCACCACATCAGCATGGAAATGGGCCCCACCTTTGTTATTAGTGCACAACATCAGAGTCCACGCGTCACCAAATTGCACACCTCGCAACATTATTGAAACTGCAGTTTTAATTGCATGAGGTTAGCAAGGAACGACCATGATGCGTCAGTATGGAAATAGCTGTCGGCATCAGCCTTCATCATCGATCAGCAAGCAAAATTAGTCCCCACCATCAAATGTGACAGATGGTAGAATCTCACATGCCTTGTACCATATTTGTGATGTTGGCAAAAACCTTGCGAGGTCTGTGAGTAATGGTCAAGATTGAAATCACTTCATTCGATGACCGCGCAATTTGCAAACGCAAAAAGGTTATTTCACTTGGCTTTTTAATAGTTGTTTTATTTTGCAGGGGGTGTTTTTAATGACCATCAATCTTCCTATGATTGATCCTGACCACTCTCCGCGATGTCGTGATGACATCATCGCTGGTTGCTTGGCGATTGCAATATCATGGGCGAGCACCACGTGTCCCAAGATATCGATGCTGAAAAGGGATTAATAAAGCATTTAATATTTGTGTCGGACATAAATACGTTATAAAATGGGTTACTAAAACAACTGCGAGATGCACGTGCTCGAGATTGATAGTGATGTTATAATCTTGGTAAAAATTTGCTTGACGGTTATGTTTGGTGCTGCTGACTGTTGTGTTTTTAATGACCGTCGATCTTCCTATGATTGCTCTTGACCGCTCCCCACAATCTCGCGATGACATCACCGCTAGTTGTTTGGTGATTGCGATATCACGGGTGAGCGCCACATGTCCCAAGCTGTCAATGCTGAAAAGGGATTAATAAAGTATTTAATATTTATGTCGGAGGTAAATACATTATAAAGTGGGTTACTAAAATAGCTATGAGATGCCCGTGCTCGAGATCGACGATGATGTTATAATCTTTGTAAAAAATTTGCTCGACGGTTATGTTTGGTGCTGCTGATTGCTATGTTTTTAATGACCATCGATCTTCCTACGATTGATCCTGACCACTCCCTGCGATCTCGTGATGACATCATCACTGATTGTTTGATGATTGTGATATCACGGGCGAGCGCCATGTGTCCCAAGATGCTGATGCCAAAAAGGAATTAATAACGCGTTTAATATTTGTGTCAGACTTAAATACGTTATAAAGTGGGTTAATAAAATAGCTGCGAGATGCATGTGCTCGAGATCGATGGTGATGTTATAATCTTGGTAAAAAGTTGCTCAATGGTTATGTTTGGTGCTGCTGACTGTTGTGAGTGAACACGATCGCCGATGGTAGGAATCAATGGTTTCCCGCCATCGCGTGATCCAAAAATGCAGGATGTTTAGTGATCGTGATATCACAGGCGGGTGCCATGTGTATTCCTTTGGCGTTGCTTCTGTGGTGGGCCCTCAATGCTCACATGGAGATTTCATCAGCCCTTTTGAAGATGGTCATTCAATGATCTGACAAAAATAAAAGATCGATGGATGAAGCTTAAATTCACATCAAATGCGATTGGAGCCATTGGGGCAGCATGCAAATGAGCTTTAATGGCTGATGAGACATCTATTGCCTTAATTCAATTGACATAAAGTATCTACTCTTTTTCCATCTTCATCACAAAAGTATTCAACTATTTTCCAAGCAGTTTAGAGCTAGAGATAAAGTTTTTTGAGCGATCACTGTGAAGTTTGGTTCTCTGCAAGGCACGAAATCCCATGAGTTATTTTCTAAACTGCTGGGTTAATTTGACTGTGTCTTTGCGAAGGGTTTTATTGTGCTAGTCAAGGGGTTTTATTAATTATTGTCGTAGGGTTACTGGTTTGTTTGAATTATTGGAATTGCACAATTGTGTTGTATTTTTGTGTTTTGGGTACCCTTAGTTTCTTCGAGGATTTGATTTTTTAAAAGAAGCCCTAGTTGTTTAAGATGGCACCACCGAAGCAGCACTCTGGCCATGTTGATTATTTGAAGAGAAATTTGTATGATGACTTCCTGGATCAACTCCCGTTGTCAACAAATGACAGGAAGAGTGGTTTGGTTTTAATGAATGGAAAGACCCTAGGCGAAGGTCTACTGTGCAAAAATTATAACATTGTGGATGCTAGGATTCTTATGACTTGTCTTGGAATGTTTAGGCTATGGTATGGATAGCGAAACTTACCTCACCCCTTCTCTAATGCCTGGAGATATGACATGGGGAAACTAACAGTGCCAAATTTTTTCCCTGATGTTTACTTGCTCAGAGCAGTGGCAGCATGGTACGATCATGTGACAAGGGTCATAAGGGATAATGATGGTGGAATTTTGCTAAGCCTAAATGTAGATGAGATTCAGCAGATTTTTGATTTGACTAAGTATAGCCCTTTCTTAGTCCAAATAGATTTTGAGGAGATGAAGGAGGAGCACAAAAGGTTAAAGCCTCTTTTTCAGATTGAAGTTGCTTCCTCTTCACCTGGCCAGGGCGGGCAGTTCAATAATTCTTATCAGCCCAAATGACTAGGAGCCTTTCAGGCTGAGCTATTTTGCTAGTCACTTTTTGGCAACATTTTATTCATTGTGCCAGATTTTAGGGTTCAACCCTAATACTATGATGCCAGTTGCATACATGTTTATGGGAGCCCAGATTCAGCATCCCAACTTCTCTATGGTATATGACTTTGCATCAATCCTGTCAAAGAAGATGCATGAGAGTTTGATGAAGCTACATGTGGGGGATACTGGCACTCCTTTTTTCTGGTACTCCTTGTTGATGCATATGTTCTTGTACAAGAACGTTGTTTTCTTCTCAAAAAAAATGGAGTTGAGGCAGGAAGTGAATGGAGAAAAGTTACTAGTATAGGTGTGGAGTGCAAATTTGTCTTACAATAGGGGAGGTGCTAGCTTTGCACAGTTTGATAACTACTTTGCCTCCAGACTCAGGGCTCAGTTGGTGGTAAATGTGCCAAGAGTCCTTGAAGATTTTCATGACTTCCTCCGACCGAAGGTGAGGAAGCCTAATTTAAAAGTGTGTCACAATTGGGGTGATATCATCTTGTACCCTGTAAGCACTATCTTGAGGGTGTATGGTTTTCAGGAGACCCCTCATATCCTCCCCTTTAATGCACCATCAAGGATGGGGTTTGCCGAAGTAATGTGGCAAGTAGGTTGTATTCATGAGGACAACCTAAAAAAGAAAGGAAAAGAGACTTTGTTCCCTGACTATACTGTTGTTTCTGATTTTGTTTATTCAAAGGGGGGATGGGTCCACTTCGGATGGTTTTTTGATGACTTCAATTTGAGGAATGGTCCTAGGAGACCACATGACCCTAAGGGATTCTTTGCATTGTTCAGAAAATGAAGTAAAGGTGGAAAATTTGCACATGAATTCAACTTTCCTGAGAACCTAATCATAAATGAGTTTGATTTGAATAGGTAGGAGTTGAATAAAGAAAAATGGATTGTATATGAAAAGCTACTGGCTATAATACATAAAATGGATCCAAAATATGATCCATTAATGGAGTTCATTCCATTTCATAAGAGAATAGACTTCTTAATGGCTAATTTGAAAAATATCACGAGCACCTTGATGACCAAGAGGATCAATTTGGAATTAGATTTTGGTATAGAAAGACCAGATGTGAGGCCTGAAGAAACAAGGCTAGCTTATCAGCCACTAGTTGACAGGCCTCTATACAAGAGAAAGAGGAATGAGAGCACTAATGAGGATGAAGGGGATAAGAAGGGAAAAAAATTCATGCAAGCATCATCAGAGTTGGGTCCAAGGATCAGAGCACCCAGAGAGATAAGGATTGTGGATCTAGATTCACCACCAAGAGGTGATCCTGCAGTGTTACCATTAGAGCCAAGCCCTAAGAGGCAGAGAGTTGAGAAAATGCAGGAAACTTTGATGGATGAGATAATTGTGACTGGTCAAGACATGCAGGTTAGTATCCCTTCCCCTCCTAGATCAACACAATTGGTGCTTTCTGACATGGATGTAAAGGGGCAATGTGTACAAGATGTCAGGATGGAGGCCTGCAAGGCATTCTTGGATGATGATGCATTTGTAAGGAATCTTGTATTCTTGCAACTAGTTTGGTGGATGAAACTAAAAGAGTACCTGAAAAAATGAAAGAGTAGGAGAGAATCGAGACTTGATAGGTCTGAGCAGGAGAATGATGATGAGGTCAAGGCTAAACTAATGGAAGAATTCAAATGCATCCCTCTTGAGGAGGGGAGAAGACTTGTGACTTAGGCTGGTGTCTTACTTTTTCCTAAATGGGACATAGCTGATGCGGTTGCATTCAATGCTATCTTACAGTCCAAGAACCCTATATAAAACAATCAAGAAGAGGTTAAGGCAGCTCTGCACAACTCTGCCTTCAGTGAGGAGTATGAAACTCTGGCCATATAGGCATTGGAACCCCAAGGAAAAAAGACAAATGTAACTAATATTAGCCCACACCTAAGGGGAGGGATAATCATCAAGAGAGCTTCTGAAACTTCAACAATAAAAGCTACAAGCCTGACAGTAAATGTGGCCAAATTGGCCCAAAAGACAGCTGAGAGAGAAGAGGTTGAAAAGAAGAGTCTGATGGAGAAATACAATATGATAATTTTAGAATATAGTAGGATGCAGCAAAGGAATGTTGAGCTCTAGTCTGAAGTAGATAGGTTGAAATATGGGCAGGTGGGAGAATCCTCCAGTGCTCCTAGTATCAGAGCATTACCTTCTATTGCAGGATAGGTCCCCCATACTACTCCAATTGTTTCAACTCTGGGGTCCCCCATCTAGGAACCTACTCTCAGTCCTACACCAAGGCCAGTTGAAGAAGAAGTTGAATATTTTGTGGATCCCACCAAGAAGCAAATGTTGAATAAGATCACAGAATTGTAGGCTACCTTAAAGGCAAGTGAGGATGATGCAATTACCAAACAAAGTGAGGTGGTTGACATAGTTTTGAAGCATCTTAATGAAAAGGTTCATGGTAAATTACCATTTGTACATTATTTGTATTCTTTATTCTTGGATGGAATAAAAAATATCAATAGGGATTGGGAAATAGTTTTTCCTTTGGCTGAGAAAACGATCCCTAGGGCCAATGATCTGGATATTATGTACAAAGCTTCTAGGTTTGATATAGACAACAGGCCCCAGTCATTGAAGCCTACTCAAAACATTGTAAAATCATTGAGCAGATTCCAGGCCCTACCTGATGATTTCAGTAGAAGAATTAGGGAGCTGATAAAGAGATCTGATGACTGGAATGATACATTTTTTCTAGACATTATTGATACACAAGGAAATGTTAAGACATTGCAACAGTGGCAGGATGGGGTAGAAGAAGTTATCAATGCACAAATCAAATCGCTTTGTGATAATTCAAACTATGATTTGCTAGTAAATATTATGGATAAGATAATTAACGCCAACACATTCTTAGAGTTTTTTGAAAGGGAATCCAATCAGGTTGCAATGTAGTACACACCTTAAAATACTAAGGTGATTGAGGTCATGAATTTTGGTTGGCCAATGGATGAAGAGTATCAGAGATGGGTGGACAAGTACTTAACCGAAGAGGAGTAACACAATGTCTATTACCATAGGATGGATGAAGGAATGCCAGACAATGATACAAACAATTCTAGAGACAGCCACAGGAAATGATTTAACAATGGACAGGGCATGTGAATAGAATGAGAAGATGTTTTAAATGGAGATAGCCATAAGGAATGCATTGGAGGATGTTGATGCACACAAGCGGCCAGCTTACTGAGATTATCTGTCAAACATCTATTTATGGCTTAATAGAGCATAATTTCTAGTTTGTTATCGTTGTTAAGAAAAAGACATTTCTCAAAGGATGTGCCCTTTCACAATTTTGATATATTTATATTTGTTTCATAATGTAAAATAGAGATAGGCGGATAGGAGAAAGATACAGTAGATAGTTTGCAATGAAACTTTCCTTTAAAAGACTCAGATGCATGTATGGATTTTGAGAAGTTAATGAAGATGTCTAAACTTGTGGCTTAATCTTGGTATCAGCTATTTGTGGAATTATACAGTTATCTGGTTGTCTCCATTTTGATGCTTTTCTGTTGTCTAAATTGATATATCAAGCATATAAATATATTCAGTTTACCGATTCACATTTGTTGTATTTGTGTGATGTGATTATTTGGTTCTTTCAAGTAAAGATTAAACCCTTCTAGTCAAGCACAGTAACTAAAGAGTATTAATTGGATCAATAAGAAGAATCACATAACTAGGATTGTCATTCTATCTCAAGTAGAGTTTGTCAGTCATTTACTTGCACATTTATACAAGTTATAAACTACATTTGTGTGCCAAACACTTTTAATTATTTCCATCATAGATTACAATTTTATAGATCTTCATTAGACTCCATACACCCAACAAGGCAGTGGTCTCACGCTTTCATCTTTTGGTTTATCCATTTTATTTTTTACATCTTTTAACTGAACATATTCTAATATAATTCAAATATAATTAAAATTTAAAAAATCATAAATTGATTATGTAACCACATAAGTCAAATATAATTCTATCAAGAAATTAATATCAAATAGATAATACAATCACATAACTCATACATTTCAATTTCATTGATCTTCTTCTTCATCCAACTCTCTGTCTTTATCATCCGATCCAGATTCAACATTGTAAGGATTGGTCATATGATCATCATCGTCATTGATATCAGTTTTGATAATGTCATCATCCACATGGACATCATCTTCATGAAAATTAACACCTACATCATCATGATCTAGTTCCTCCTCTACGACATCTTCATTAGGCACATCATCAACTAACTATTGATCTTGATCATCATCTACATCATCTTCTATTTCTTTAGTATCTTCTTCTTCCACCACATTATACTTTACCAGCCTTCCTCTTGGATCATGTCTAACAACATATGACCAACCCGATTTACCTGGAACCTTTGAGTAAAATACCTGCTCACATTGGCTTTGAAGAACATAGGGCTCATTTCCAACTCGCTCAAAATACCTTGTATTAACCATGGTAAATCCATTATCATGTTCAATAACAGTTCTCTCGGGATCATTTTCATTCAATCGTAGCCTATACCATAGGACAACAAACAAAACTAATTTGAAGGACTTAAAGTCACACTCAAGTATATCATCCAAAATCCAATAGTATTGATTTTTCGAGACTTCTGGATGTATGTCGCTTCTAGATAAAAAATTATTCACCTTGAAGACTGCAGTTATCCCAGAATCACAAGTTTTCTTCATGTCATCCAAATTTTTGATTCAAAATTTATGACCATTGCACCACATAGCCTTGTGGTGTTTCACCTGCAATATGTCAAACATGTAAAAATTATTGCAATATCATCAGTTGATAAACATATTTATTCTTGGCTGAATGTATGCAAAGAAAAAAAATCTCAACATATATATACATCAATATAATTGAAAATAATTAAATAATATGGGTGATTAATATATTTATACATACCTGTTTATCTCTTAAACCATATGCTAAATCAATTTCCCTTGGTGTAATATTGGAATCTCCATTACGATGAGCTTCTTTAACCAATGAAGCCACACCTTCCCATGTTAATGTGCAACCAAATTGCTGACATCGTTCAATCCATACCGTCATCCAATCAAGATTGTTTGTGACATACAAATGTAGTGCATCCCACTCTCGACCAACTGTATTAAAAAAAATTAAAATTCACAAACGACGTATAATTAGTTAATTACCACGGTATACAACCTTAATTTATAATTGATGAATATTGAAGATTAATAATTAAATAAGCACAATATACATGAAAACCAAATGTAAAATGTATTCTAATTAATCTCCATGACCATCTTATAATTACCTGTCACTTTCCTCAATCTACCTTTCCCCATCAGGTACTCCCCTTCAAATTTGGTAATGGAGTTGGGATCCCAAATGCGATCTACATGGATCTTTGCTGCAAACTTAGGAAGATATTTAGTAATGTACACCATGGTCTGGTATACCATGTATCCCTCCACCATAGAAACCTCGGGATGTGCTCTTTTTCTAACCAAAGCCTTCAAAAATTTCAAGTGCCTCTCAACCATCAACATTGACCTTGTGTGTACAGGTCCACACAATTCAATCTCCTCAACTTGGTGTATGAGGTAGTGTTCTCGTGCATTGAAAAATGTCAAAGGTAGACACTTTTTCATTTCACACATTAGACGAGGAATTTTTCTCTTCCAATAATTTATATCTTCTTTATAGATTTCTTTAGATGACAGCCATCTACAAGTGATTCAAGGCACAAATATATTAACGAGATTTAACAAAAATATACAACGAATTGAACAAATATCGCTACTTACCTCATGTATTTTTCAAGATCATATATAACTTGCTTGACATTGTTGTCAAAGTTGTCTGGGAGAGATAGAGGTAGAATGTACTACAACAATTATAAAATGATCTTTTCATTAATATTTTCCCAAAAGTAGTAAACATAATACACTGAGAAGTACATGCAGTATATATATATATATATTATATACCAGAATAATTACCTTAATGAAGGTATGCCAATCATGTGTTTTCATCCCTGACCCAAATTCACCTTTCTTTGTTATGATATTGTTTATGTTGGCAGCAAATCCTGTGGGAAATCAAATTTTTCCTATGACTTGTTTTATAGCATTGCTTTGCTGCTCCATTAAGAACCAAGGAAGGGCACTTATATTAATTTGGTCTCCATCACTATTTAATTGAATGACATTTTTCATTGCATGACTGGCTTCCTGAATGTCACTACAAATTTTCACAATATTTTCTTTGTCATGCCTTACATCCAATATTTTACATAACGTTTCTGTCATATTCTTTCCGATATGCATTGTATAAAAAAAATGCAAAATTTGTATCTACTCATAGTAGGGCAACCTACTAAATTTTCTAGGATAACTTTTCAGTCCCTATGGAAGTCGACCATTAATGCCTTGATGAGCTTCATGAAGCATATAAGTTAAACAAATTAACAATGACAATCATTGTCAATTACAGCATGAGTAAACACAACATAATATAAAAATAAAATTTCAAAATATATCATAAATGATAGATAAACAATTTGATCTGATGTATAACGTTAACGATTAATTCTATTATATTCCAACTTCCATACGCGAGGTGTCATTCTTCGTGGTTTTGATGTAGTCTCTTCTTTGCCATTGAAAAGATGTTTTTCAGTAGTTCGATACTTATGATTTATGTGGAGGAAGTGCCTATACTCATCAAACACCTTCTTTCCTAAACTTGTTGAATGACGAGATTTCATCTTTGGACCACAAATTGGACATGAAAATTTTACCTTTGTTTGAAGACTTGCAAATCATATATAATTGGATTAAATATGTCAATTTTTATAATTATATATAATGAATAGATTATTTCAAAAATATGCATGATATCTAATTCATAAAATTAAATATCATT
The DNA here is from genome assembly GCA_007115665.2 of Sequoiadendron giganteum. Taxonomy (NCBI): domain Eukaryota; kingdom Viridiplantae; phylum Streptophyta; class Pinopsida; order Cupressales; family Cupressaceae; genus Sequoiadendron; species Sequoiadendron giganteum. The sequence continues at coordinate 505,117,545 of CM021100.1, forward strand.
AAAGTCATGCAGTCGAACGTTATAACATACCAAAAAAATGTGTTAGCCCTGGGGCATCATGAATTGTCCATACAAGCATTGCATGGAATTGAAATTGTCTTTGTCCTATTGGTCTAGATACGTCATACATAGTGACACCATTCCATAACTTTAGTAACTCGTCGATAAGAGGCTCAATATATACATTCATATCTTTTACTTGGTACTTACCTAGTTGAATGAACATAAATATTACATAATTATTATAACCATTTTACTGCAACATATATAAATTCATGTACATGACTATTAAATGAAAAAACATATAAGTCATTATGCAACAAATAAGACAAACGAGATGCTACTACGTTAAAGAAAATTGATGTAAACAAATACCTGGAACAATCATTGCCAACATTATGTGCTCCCTCTTTATTGACATCCATGGAGGAATGTTATTGCTGATAAAAAAAATAGGCCACACCGAGTAAATAGATCTCAACTCCCCAAATGGATTGACATCATCTGCTGCCAATGAAACCCTGAGATTATGAGGTTCTTCTTTAAAGTGTGGCCATTTTTCCTCCATGTCTCTAAATGCAGAACCATCCACAGGCATTCAAAGAATCTCATCTCCACTTCTATTATGTGCATGGTAATCCATAAATTGCACTAAGCTTTCTCACCTAAATAATTATTGCATACGTGGAATAATGAGAATATAATGAAGAAACTTGCAAGGCACCTTTTTTGTTAGTTGATCTATTCGATATCTACTAATATGACATTCTGGGCATTCTGTTGAAAATTTATGTTGTTTATGATATATAATATGATCATTGGGACATGCATCTATTTCTTGATACTCCATTCCAATATCTTTCATAATGCAAGATAAATCTCCGTATGAGCGATGTAAAATATTTGATGGTGGTAACAAAAATTCACCAATCAATCTACAACAAAAAAAATTCTTAATATAAAGAATATTAATGGTACATACTTAATCCTTTATTTACTAGCGATGAACTAACAACAATTAAAACTGATGAAAAAAGATGAAAAAAGATGAAAAAAGATGACATATATGACATACCTTAACATCCGTGAGATTGCTATGTTGGAAAAACCATTCATAACCTTCAAGTTCACCAGCAATAATATAGCAGAGAGAAGAGTTGTTTGGGATCCTTCATAAAGGGGCTTGTATGCCTTCTCAAGTATAGGTAAATCATGAACATCATCAAAGTCATCTCGATCAACATGATCAGATGTGCTACTACATGTGTCATGGATCAATGTATTTGTACCATCATCTTCAATTGTGTTTTCGGGTGCATGATCATCTTCTTCCATAGGATCATTAACTTCATCTTCGATATTCACAGATCCATGTTCCTTCGCTTGCAAAACCACATTCTTCAGGCCATGATAATTCATATCATGTGCCCTAAGGTGCCCCACCTTTATAATAATAATAGACACAAATAAACCATGATCATGATCAAGTGATTATATATATATATATATATATATATAAATGTTAAAACACATATAATGAACAACTTACCAATGGACGATAATCATGCCCCCCTTCAACGTGACCATGTTGCCTACAATGTTTCTCAGCTGTTGTGATTAAAAGTCTTCTCATCTTTAAGCCCTTACAATTATTGCAAGGACAATAACATTTCCCATCACCCTTTCTTTTCAATACAGCCCACAATCTAGCAACTATCTCTTCATTTTGTTCTCGACTAATATTATCTGATATGATTTTTCTTTACCAAGATTGAATATTTAGATATTCAAAAAATATCAAACTCACACTCCAATAACTTTAATCATAAACAGGTAACAAAATATAATAATTATGATATTTTACACCAAAAAAAATTGGCATGCAACCACCCCTGCAAAAGAGAAGATAGTCTAAAGTTAATGACCACAAAAAACACTTTCAAATGCTAATTCCAGAAATTATTAAATTCTGATTTTACTATAATTTCCAATTGTTAGACTCCTAAAATTAGAATATTGAACTTGCACAACAAAATACGGAAATGAAATTCACAAAATGCAGCTAATAGGCCTCAACAATTAAGGCCTACTCAAGACTTTGTGAAGTCACTGCAAGGTTTCCAATCTTTACTTGATGATTTCAGTAGGAGGATTAAAGAGTTGGTAAAGATTTTTGATGACTGGAGTGACACATCTTTACTAGATATTGTAGATGCCCAAGGAAATGTTAGATCACTGCAGCAATGGCAAGATATGGTAGATGAAATCATCAATGCACAAATCAAATTGATTTGTGATGACTCTGATAATGACATGCTGATGAGTAGTACAGATAAAATCATTAACACTAGCACATTTTTGGAATCTTTTGAAAGGGAGGCGAATCAAGTAGCAGTAAAGTATACACCTTATAGTGCCAAGGTAAATGAGGTGGTAAATTTTAATTGGCCAACGGATGAGGAATATCAAGGATGGGTAGAAAAGTACTTAATTGAACAATAATAGGGAAGAGTCTACAACCGACAGTTAATAGCTCAACGGTTATGGTTATAACAAATTTGGGCTATGTCTTGGTGGTAGTTTTGGTGCAAGTTTTCAAAGTTTGGAAAATGCAACAGTTATTCTCCAGTGGACGGGATGAACAAGAAGATTCTCCAGAGACTCAGTTGTTGTAACCAATTTTTGAAATTTCATAAGGCGGTCCAAGTGACCAATGACAGGTGTATTTCTGGTCGGATGCTTGTTGCTCCTTCATTTTCCCTATAAGAAGGATTTCAGGACTAGAAATACAGGTTAGCAAGTTAGATATCTTTAGGTCGAGCCTAACTGAAGTTGCAGAGCGAATTTGTAAAGAGCTTGATATTACAGTGAAGATACTATTCTTAGGTTTGGTTTCATTTTGTTGTAGGTTTAAGTTTCATAGGTACTTAATTTTCAAGACAATACTAGCATCTAAATGAAAATTACTCATTTCAAGGTCATGTATCTCCATTGTATGAATATATTATCTTGAATAAAATGATCAAGGGTTATTCTGTTCATCTCACTATTATGGTGTGTGTAATTCTCATTTTGGCTTTAATTCAATGAATTAATTAAAATGCTTGAGTGAGGTTATAGGTGACTATGTTCATATAAGGATTTGATAAGTAGTATTGGGTTAGAATATAGATTGATGGTATTGTAAGGCAGTATTATCTGAGATTTTATATGCTATGTGTCTAGAAGATAAACTTGGTTAGAGTAAAAAACAACCAACACCTTTGATATTATCTAGCTATGGCTCCCAAATCTATTGCAAATTGATCATTAGGGTTAAAATTGAAACCTTGCAAATATAATCTTTTTCCAAATCCATTAAGAATTTTCCATCAGTTATAAACAATTCCCTTATAAATAATTTGTGAAGCCAGGTCTAAAATCTGGAAATGAAATTCTAAAAATGCACAAGACTAAAAATGAAATCTGATGAGATGTTGCTTTAAAATATGATTTTCAAACCTGGAAGTACAAATCTGACTTCACAAATGAATTCTAGAAAAAGACAATGACTACCCTCAACCTGGTGATATCTTCTCGAGTTTATTCTGATTTTCCCCAAGAAAACTGTCGATCAAAACACTATCACAATAAATAGTCGAGCTCATTTCAATTTATGCCCACCACAATTTAACTTTGCAGGTCTATCACAATTTCAGCGAAAGATCTTCATCGAAACGTAGACGAAAAAAATGGTTCATCGAAATTTTGATGAACATCGGGGATAAAAATTCAAAAAAATGAAAATTCGCACAACTGCGCGACGATACATTTGATTATATAGCTTTCGTTGAAAGATTTCATCTGAAATTGGGGTCAAATGAGTTAGTATCACCGAAGCAAATCCACAATTAGTATAAACACCCAAGTTTGACCAAACCTATGTAAACACCATAAAAAATTTAAGTACACACATTCTTTGCTCCAAATATGAATCATGGACAACAAATATCACTTGAACACAATATGGAATATCCCACAAACATCCTAAAATCCAACAAATTCCTTTGCAACAATTTTCATGAGAACAAAACTCATCCAGTACACCCCAAATAATCTTCCACACACTGTAACTCAAGAAATCAACTTGCAAAGCTCCAAACATCGAGGAACTTCAACTCAAGGTAGATATGAAAATTATTAGAATATCTCTAGAACTACATGACCATAAACTAAATAGAGGATAAATGTGGAACAAAACCATTTCTCCCAAACACCACCACAATACATAGTTCAAACATAGGTGAACACAATTTTCTCTGTGTAATGCCCCGCCAAGTAACCCTAAAGGAAGTTGCAATTAACATCTTAAGCGAACCAATTTTTTTTTTTATAAAGTGCATTTAACATACACATTCACTTACTAATTAACAACAACCTCTAAGGCTACAAGGTTAGGATTACTTAAACCCACATATACATATTACATATAACCATAGCCTTATGAACTTTATGAAATAAACATCATACATCATAAGAATACCACATAACATAATAAGATAATCAACCAAGATACAATCACATAAACATTATCTTAAACCAATCGTTACATCACTCATTTCCAAAATGAGACAATAGTACAAATCTATTACAATTACATATCTCCACCTCATAAATATAACAGGGATAAAATAACTTATACAAGTTAAAATATTACAATGCAAGATAATACAATAAGAACCGCGAGTTGTCCATCTGGATGTCTCACCACCAAGTACTGAAGATCGATGGGGACCCAACGGTTTTGGTGCATGTTCCACCCTACCAATGTGGTACCCAAAGGCCTACCCCCCATGTTAGGAGATAGTAACAAAGTAACATGGACAAAGATTGTACTACCTCTAACCAAAGGTAGACTCATACTAACTTAAACTGACATAACCAAATAAATGCCATCAACAAGTACAACTCATTCACCATACAAGTACGAATCAAGTACAACTCAAGTACAACATAAGTACAAATCAAGTACAATACAAGTACAACTCCAACATCACTGACATAGGTCACATTGCTTCCAGACATAAAGTAGATCAAGTATGTTCAAATAACCATACACATAAAACAATTAACAATAGTTGTCATAGATAGAGTGTCATCACAAGGTTTGTCATGAGATCTGCTCTGGGCATTCTTCATAAGCTCCGGCACAAGTAATCCTGGTGGCCTCAACCGAATCCCGGCACTCATACTCACTCATGCGGAATCAACTACCTCTTGCAAGAACAAGATAGTTGATCTTGCCATTCCAGGCCTTCTCACTCATCCCAAGTCTAAACAATCCCTTACGTCTATGAGTGAGGATTAAATTATCTTGATTAATGTGAAGTTAGTGCTAATCTTCTAAGTACATTATTTTAATTATCACTTGTTTAAATCACTCCTGAAGGTTATCCAGTTTACCTCTTTGGGCTCTGGCGCCTAACAGAAGCCACTTTTCTATTCAACAACACACATCCAAACAATCCACCAAGGGAACCACAAGTGCATACCAACTAGGCATCATAATCCACTCCAAAACAAGGAGGATACAAATAATAGAACTCACTCCAACATCTTGGAGGCAACAACACATAGTCCACTCCTTTCACAGGAGGCAACAAAATGAAACCACATAACAAGGTCACTCCATACAAGGAGACACGGATCCCATAATCCGCTCCTAACCAAGGAGGTGCAAACATCTCCATTCGTGAAAACCAGGTAAAACTGAATATGCACTACCCAAGGGAAAACAACTGGATGGCATAAAGACTCAACAACCCTTATTCTCTAAATTCTTCTGGAAGACTTATAATTTAGGACTAACACTAAATCCCAAAACCAATAATGCAACTTGACGACATAGCAACAAAAGCATTCAAGTCATCAATCAAATCTAATATTTGGATTTCCTAAATCCATACTCATTCAATAGGTAGTGTTGACAAAGTCAAAGACACGATAACTAGATCATCTAAAATAATCATAACCTCTATTTCTCTTTTCATTATTGAAAATCTAAAACAATTAAAGTTACTTCCCTTTACTGAATATAGAGAATTAAATTCTTTAAGATAATCATGAGGAAGATACTACTTTTGGATGTACTAATTCCATACCTCTTTTATAATCCAATCACAATGATTCAATTAATCTAAATAGAAATTGATAAATAATATAATTGATTGCCTCATCAATAAAAATTCTTAATTTACTTTTAAATCAACACAAATCCATGCAAGTAAACTTTTTCCATTTCCTGACCAAATCTTACATCTCATACAATTTTCTATTTAAAACATTCAATCACTTTAATATAATAACATATTGTTTCTCTATCTATTTTTCATATACACTAATCAATCCATTTTAAATCTCTATTCAATAATTCATTGCATGCATCTCATTTAAAATAAATATGCTCCATATTATATAGACACCATTAATATTTTATTCACAATGACTAGATTACTCTATGGAACTAAATAAAATATAATAACTATTTGCCTTTTTCAATATAGTTAGTTCCTAAATTTACTTCTAATGCAACCTAACACTATTGCAAACAATCTTTTCCAATTTTATATCCGGAGTCTATGCCTCATCAACTATCCATTTAAAAATATGCACTTTCATCAATGTATAAAAATATCTTTTGGCTTATCTATTTGACCACGCATTCATATTGTTTCTAATTAAATTTCATTAATTAAAATAAACATTCAAATATAAATATTTCTATAATTCTTCAATATATTTAAATATCTTTTTCCTTATCAATTTTGACCATACATTAAAAATTTATCTTTTAAACTCTTCATGCAAAGCTAAATTACACGCACTTAAATAAAATAAGGTAAATACTGATTGAAAATACTCATGTATATATATATATACATCTCAATATATTTTCTTCAATCATATTAACAAAATAACCATTTCCTTTTTAAATCAAGTAATTGTTTCTATTAAAAAATATCTTTCTCTATACATTTTCTACACATACCAATTATCTCTTTTAGAACACTAATAATACCCAATTTGCAAACAACAAAATAAAATAAGATAAAATATTATTTATTCTCTCAAATGGATATATACCTTCACTATATATATACTAAATATAAATTAATATATTTAAATATATTTAATCATTAACATAACTTCTATCCTTTGCAGAATATCAAATTGTTTAATTCAAAATAAAATATCCCTTATCACTAATTTTCCAAAATATAAATAAATATTTTTCCAATTAAATCAAATTAATAATTGGACCTTTCACACATGAATTTAAATTCCACAATTAAATTTTAAATTATGCATTATCTAAATCAAATATTTAACTCCTTCAATTAAACTTTAACATGCCATTTTAAAATAAACAATAATTTCCCCATACGTTTATAATATTAATTCCACTAATCAAATATACAAATTTTATTTAAAATAATATAAATAAATATAATACTTTAGTATTATAAATTATAATATAAAATATTATTAATTAATATTTTAATATTATAATAACAATACCTAAAATATTAATATTTATAAATATCAATTTATTATTATTTTATTTTCAGAACAGCCATGGGAAAATAGTTTAATAGCAGTCTCATGTTTTAAGCATAACTCAAAAACTACAATCTGGGTATTTGAGATTTTTGGACAGGGGTTAGAAAACTGCAAAATGCAAAAACCCTTTAAAGCTTTTGAAACCATAGTTTGTGAAAGTGAAGTTATAAGCGACGCAATCAGACCATTTTACCATGAAAATATAAGTATACTGCAGATTTTAAAATCCTTTTTTGATAATAAACAGAAAGTTTCATTTTCTAAAAACAATCTAAATGCATTGTTCAATCTCTATGTTTAATTTCAATAACAACAAAATCAATTTCTCCAAATAATTTTAATTCAACTAAGGTTTTCACAATTTTCACTCAAGAATTTTCACAAGCAAAGGCTGTAAATTTATTTAATTATTTTCTTCTAATATCAAGTTTGTTTTCTAAAACAGATTTAAGAAATAAATCTTTAATCACTACTATTTTAAAAAAAGACAATCAAGAACAATAAAATATAAAGAGGAAAACCTGGTACAAGAAGCTACAGGAAGAGATGAATTTTTGATGCAAGCCTCCTCCAAAGATTTCCTGAATTTTCTTCAATCTTCCAATGAATCCAATCCAAAATCCAACAAATGCAAACAATGTTTCCTTCAATCAATTCTACAATCAAACTTTCTTCAAACCCTTGTGCAAATTTTCCAAAATTTCTTCCCTGCTGTAAAAATGTATTTTTTTCTTTCTAAAAGATTTTTCTGCCCTAAAATTAAAACATGTATCCTTTATAAATCAAAAATACCTAATACAACCCTAATTCACATTACATGCAAATTAGATATTTCAATTTCAATTTCAATTTCAATATTTACAACCCTAATTCACATTATATGCAAATTAGATACTTCAATTTCAATTTCAATTTTCAATTTCAATTTCAATTTCAAATTTCAATTTCACTTTTGGAAAAGCCACTTTCAATTTAAAATGCAATTTCAAATAATAAATTAATTTCCAAAGTTGCAACAAATTTCCTAAATAAACATTTAATTACAATTTCTAATTTAATTCCCACACATTGAGATTAAATTCCAAAATTAATTTTAATTCTTTTATTTCCTTTCGTTCTCTTGCATCATGTTTAATTAATTAATTTAATTATTTAATAACTAAACTCAACCCCCTTGGATTAAATTTAATTAATTAAATAATTTAAATATAAATTTTTATTCACATTGCATTATTTAAATTAAATAACCATCAACATGATTTAAATGCAATTATTCTAAATATCTATTTCCAAAACAAGAATTCTTCAGAATTAAATAACATCAAAGCAAGACAGACAATGACTCGACACACACAATTGATGACACACTAAGGCTAGGGTATAGACTTGACACATGTTACCTAGCTACTATCTCCCGTTCAACTTAACCGTTGGATCGACATGCTCAAACCTGTGAAACCAGGTGGAGTCGATGTCATGTACCTGCAATCCTACAACCAAGTAAACAACATCATACAATATATCTAGCATATAATACACACCGTGAAGAAGGAATTACAGATTCGTAGGGTGCTCGCAAGCGAGTGATGCGAACTCGTCCTCTTCACCAATACACTCATCGAAACTGACACTTCCATCATAATTCTAATAATCTCATAATAACATCTCATGTTAACTCTACAATATCATTAATCCATAATGCAAGTGAAACAATAATCAGATAACTACATCCCACAATAATAGTTGTCGCTCAATAGTAGCAATCAAAACATTATAACAAAATGTATCCAGTATCAATGTAATTGCAACCAAACATAGCATAAAGCAACTTGAACAAGAAGCAAAACGGAGGGGTATTACACTTTGCACAATGATCTAGACCAAGAAACTCTGGATATAACACCTATGAATACCTTTGATAAACATATTTAAACTACACAAGAAGATATTTTACAAAAGAAATGCAGAGAGAAATCAAAACACCACTCTTTATGCCAAAACACTTCTACAACACATTGTTTTATCTTTTATTCATTTTTTTCTAAATATCACTTGGAAACCAAGCATTGGAAACATATTATCATCATCACCAAACTAACTAAAACACACCAACTCAACAAAATAACACCCAAAAACATAATCTTATCAAAGAAACACTAGAGGTTAACACTAGTAACACTTAATTATGACAACATAATGCAACTAATTATAGAATCATCACAAATTCAAAATCATCACCAGTTGACATCAATTCCAATAAAAAAATAAGCCTATTGACATAAATGACAACACCAAATACTCAAACTTGCAACAATCTCCCCTTTTTCATTGATGGAAACACATGATGTGAAAAACTATCAACAACATAACAAATCTAATCACCAACACTCTAATACATACCAAATATTTCTCTTTTCCACTTCTACTTTCTCTCCCCCTTTGAAAACATATCATTTTTCATATTATTCTCTCTCTCCCCCTTTGAAATTAATAGCAAAGCACAACACATCTCTATCCCCTTTGACATCAATCATACGTTTTTCTACTCTGCGACATCTTTTTCTTTTTATTACTCTAGTTATACTCCCCATTAGGAGCACACAACAAATTGTACCAACCAATAACCTTTGCACATATCCTTTGACAAATATAACAAAGGAAAACACTATCTTGTGTCAATACTTACTCCCCTTGAGAGGTAGCCTCCAACATTAGTCTAGGACAAAGAATTAATCTTGAAATCCACTAGACTAATGCATAATGTTATGCATATACTTTAAAGAAGGAGGGGTAATAGCCCCTAAATTCTTCCATAGATACTCAAAAGTACCTATAGGAAGAGCCTTAGTAAATATATCGGCAACCTAGTCACATTTAAGCATGTACTCTAGCTTCAATTCACTTTTTGCAATTTTCTCTCCCAAAAAGTGACACTAGATTGAGATATTTTTTTTCCTTGAGTGCATCACCAAATTATTTGAAATGTTAATATCACTTGTATCATCAAAAATGATAGAAACTGGTTCATCATATACCACTCTTATATCCTTAAATTTTTTTCTCATCCACAACACATGTGTGCAACAAGATACTACTCCAATATATTCTACCTATGTATTAGATAAAGACAACGAATCTTACTTCTTGCTTAGCCAAGAAACCAATTTTCATCCAAGAAAGAATACACCACCACTTTTACTTTTCATGTCATCCACACAACCTACCCAATCTACATCTGTGTAAGCACTCTAAGAGAATTTAGTATCCTTTGGATACCACAAACCATGTTCCAAAGTGACCTTTAAGTTTCTAAATATCATCTTTACTATTGCAATGTGTGACTGTCTAGGATCTTCTTGAAATCTAGCCACAAGACAAACTATGTGGATGATTTCTTATGTGGTAGCAGTTAGGTATAGTAATCCTCCAGTCATTGACCTATACTTTCTATAATTATCCTTAGGAGATTCATTATTCTTTCTCAACTTGCAACCAATAACCATAGGTTTATATATAGGTTTAGAATACTCCATTCAAAACTTCTTCAATATTTCCTTGACATACTTTGATTGTGAAATGAATATACCTTTTATTTATTTATTTATTTATTTGTATCCTAAGGAAGAAATTCATCTCCCCAAACATACACATATAAAACTCATTTTTCATCTCTTCTACAAATTTCTTACACATAGCTTCATTTCCTCCAAAGGTTATATCATCAACATACACAACCACAATCAAGATTTTATCTTGTCAACTTTGAAATAAAGATTACTATTTGTGGTACCTTTATTGAATCCTTTCTATATCAAGTACCTATCCAACCTTGCATACCAATATCTTGGAGCTTTCTTATTCAATCCATTTAATTATTTCTTTGATCTATATACCATATCTAGTTTATTTGATAACTAAAATATTTCTAGTTGTTCAATGTACACTTCTTCCAAATCACCATTCAAGAAAGTAGACTTCACATCCATTTGATAAACCTTGAAAAAAAGCTAAAAAAATCCTGATAGCCTTCATTCTTTCCATGGAAGACAAATTATCCTCAAAATCTATTCCTTCTACTTGTGAGTAGCCTTTAAACACAATCCTTGCCTTATTTCTTACTACTTCTCCTTTCTCATTCAGTTTGACTTGGAATACCCACTTATTTCCAATTACATAATTTGTTTCTAGTATTGGGAAAACTTCCCAAGTATGATTCTTGTCAATATTCTTTACTTCTTCTTCCATAGCATTGATCAAATATTCATATTTGCATGCTTAAATCACTATTTTAGGTTCAAATTTGGAAAGTAAGCATAGATTTACCTGTTCTTTTGTCATTGGATCTTTTCTCCATGTCAAAAAACCTTTTATTTTGTCACCAATGATTTGATCTTTAGAATGATTCTTTTACATATAATTAGGAGTCTTATGAATCCTTTCTAGAGATTTTTCTTCTTCAATTTGAAATTATTTCTCCTTACCTTCATCTCTATCATTTTCTCTATAAGAGGACTCATTTGATTCATATCCATCTATAACCACTGAGTTCCTCTATAAGTATTCATCCACTCTAACACTTGCACTCTATTCCCAATACAACAACTGATAGGGAGTCTTTAATCTATTTTGTCTTGCCTGAACTCTGTTAAGTATGTAGACAATAGTATGAATTGCTTCTCTCCAGTACACTTCTAATAGGTTTACCTCTTTCATCATTATTCTTGAAACTTCTTAAAGAGTCCCATTCTTTATTTCAACCACTCCATTTTTATAAGGAGTCCTAGAGGGGGAGATAAGTGCCTCTTTATTCCGTGATTTTCATAAAAAATAGTAAAATAATTGGAGGTGAACTAGCCACCTCTATCAAATCTCAAACATTTGATTTTCATATCCATTTCATTATCTTCCATAAACTTGAATGCTTTAAACTTATCTAGGGTTTTTGTTTTTTGTTTGACAATAGTAACCCAAGTCGTTATAGAGTAATCATCATCTAATAGCATAAAATACATCTTGAGGAATTGTTACTCTGGGAGGTCCACAAAGTTCTATATGCACCAACTCCAATACTCTCGTAGTAGATTGTTCTCTAACTTTGAAACTTATTCTTGCTTGCTTCCCAATCTAAAATTCTTTGAAAACAAAATTAATAGGGTTTTTAATCTTTGGCATATATCTCACAGCTTGAACTAAACTGATCCTTACTAGACTATCAAAATTGATGTGATACATCCTCCTATTCCATATCCAACTTTAATTAATATGAGTCATAAAGAAATGATCATCAATACCTTTAAGATGATAAAAATTTCCATCTATTGTTCTACTAGAAACAACCACAGTTCCAAAGATTTTCTAATCTCATATCCATCATCCTGAAACACAAGATTATATCCTTTTCGACACATTTTTCCAACACTCAAGAGGTTATGCCTTAAACCCTTAACATAAAGAATATAATCTATATTACACTTGCATGAAAACTGATCGAACCTTTTCCACATATCGTAGCAGATGTATCATCACCACAATTAACAAGACCCCCTTCATATTTATCAAGTCTAATAAAATTACTTTTATCACTGATCATATGATTTGAGCATATACTATCAATGGTTCAATAGTTCTTCTCCTCTCTAGCATGAAAATCAGTCACCATAGAATCATGACCTACTTTTAGAGAACTTTCCTCCACACATCTCTCAGAGCTAGCAGAATTAGATTCAAATTTTATAGCCATGAACAAGCATTCACTATCCTTAGCATTCTCAAAGTCAGATTTATCATCAAGTATACTACAATCTTCTCTAAAATAATAACTTTTCTTAATTATTTTACCTTTGTTCTCCTTATTCTTGTCATTTAAATCTTTGTTTGGACATCTTGAAGCATAATGACCTATCTTTCCACAAGTGAAAAATTTGAGAGGTAACTTACCTTTTTATTTTCTAGTACCATTTTTCATTCTTCATAAAAAAATTTGCTTGTGCACTATCAACATCATCTAGATTTGATTCCTCATTCTTCTCTACTTTGCTAGCTTTGAAAGTAGTCTATTTTTTTGAATCACTTGAACCAAACTATCTTAATTCAAAAGAAGTTAAAGTATGAAGTAGGTGATCTCTAGAGTAATTATTTAGATTCTAAAATTCCTCAATAGAAAAAACCTTATGACTATAGGATTTAGGTAGAGTTATCAATACCTTCTTTACCACCTCATCATCTTCAAGATTTCCACCAAGCCCTTTGATGCAATTTATAACTTCATCCACTTTTTTCATGTAGCTTGTAATGTTTCCATCCTTTGACATCCACATATTTTCAAACATGATGTTTAGATTTTTCATCTTATCTTGCTTGACCTTATCATCTCCTTCATAAACCCTTTTCAACTTTGTCAAGATTTCTTTGGCAGATTTTAGATTCATAACTTCCAAAAGTTCAATTTTAGAAAGACCACTTAAAAGAGCATACCTTTATTTACCATTGTTTTCATAGGCCTTGATCTCATCATCAATACTCAGACCATTTGCAAGGATAGTGTATCCAGTCACAACAGATTTCTAAACTCCATATCCAAAGGATACTAGAAAACCTTCCATACATGTCTTCTAGAATACATAATTTGTTCCATCAAATAGAGGATCATCTCTCTTGTGCACAATCCTAGATCTACCTCAAGTAGTTAATATTTATTCCATGAAAGCTTGCTCTAGTACTAATTGTTGAATTAACAAGAGAAATAAGAGTGGGGGGTGAATCAGTTGTCCATTAAAACATCAAAACCCAAATTAATATTCAAGTCCACATTAACTTTAATAACCTTTAATCTATTAAAATTCAATTTATCATGAAAGAAAATAATAGTTCTAAACTAAAACACATCAACACCATTCATAATAGAATGCCAAATTTATGCAAAAAAACTAAAAAGGGAAAAATCATGATGAGGATTAGCTCACAATATAAAGTAATTACAACACCAAATATAATAGGCTCACTATCAGAGGGCTCACTACCAATGGCTCATTTCTAGATAATAGAAAAGAAGAAAGAAAAATGTTACAATGAGAAACTCATCTCAATTCAACAGAAAAGCACACCACAACATCACCAACACATTCACAACCTTTCTAAATATTTTAGACACCTTCTTATCATTGCTTCTAGTAGTCTAGTTAATTAAAGTTCACACTGTAGTTCACAAAATTTCACTTCACACCTCTACAATTCACATAACACACACTACACACCAATCCTCCATCAACACAACACTTAATTATACATTCTTCAACCTTGAATTTAACAATTGAGAAGCTCGACTATGCACCTCAACCATGAAAATTCAAATTAGGTCAAACCAAAGAATTTACTTGGTGTAAAGGAATGAAGGAAGAATACATCACATATTAATTCACACCTAAATCCACTCATACATGCCAAAAAATACTTCCAAAATCACAGAAGAAAATTTGTAATTAATGTAAACACCCAAGATCAGTCGAACCTATGTAAACACCATAAAACATTTAAAAACCATACATGCTTCCTTTGATAAAATGATTACTCATTGACAAAAAATATCACTTGAACATAATCTAGAATATTCTAGAAACATCTTGGAATCCAAAAAATTCCTATGCAACAACTTTCACCTCAAGAACAAACTCATCTTGTACACCTAGATAATCTTCCACACACTGTAACTCTAAAAATCAACTTACAGAGCTCCAATGTTTGAGAAAATTCAACTGATGGTATATATTAACCTTATCAACATGTTTCTATAACGGCAAGATAAGAAACCAAACTACAAAGAAATATGGAGAAAAATAATTTCTCTCACACACCACTCCAATACACAGTTCACTTACTACTAAACACAATTTTCTTTGTGCAATGATCTAGACCAAGAAACTCTAGATATAACACCTATGAAAAACTATAATTAACATATTCAAACCACAAGAGAAAATATTCAACATAGAATAAATGCAGAGAAAAAAAAACACCACTTTGTATGTCATAACACTTCTACAACACACTATTTCCTCTTTTATTCAAATTTTCTCAAAATCACTTAGAAACCAAGCACCAAAAAAAAATTCTCATCATATTCACCATTTCCTCATCATCAAAAAACCAACTAGAATGCACCAAATCAACCAAACAACACCCAAAAACATAAGCTTATCAAAGCAACACTAGAGGTTGACACTAGTGTAGTGTAGAAAATTGTACTCCTTTCTAAGTGAAAGTACAATTTCACGCTTAGTTTGGACCTATTTTAGTGACCTTGCATTTGTGCATTTTAAAACATTATTAATAGGCCCATAATACCCTTTATTATGCATCTGAAGGCCTATTTTAATTATTTCCTAACAATGTAACCCGCATTGAATAAATGCAATTAATTGATTTAATGCCCCAACAAAATCTAAGTCCTGGAGCTTTAGGTCAGGACCCATTCTTCCATGGGCGAATGGGTCCAATTTAAGTTCCTTAAACTCAATTTAAAATATGTTTTTGGTATTATTTCATAGTCCCAAACTCAAATTTTACATACCATCCATTGGGATATAACAAATAGGCAATTAGAAAGGAAGCCTATAAAACTAAGTCTTTCAATCATTTTACACTAGATAGAGAGAGAAAGATTTTAGAGATTTCCACAAGATCAAGGAGAAATAAATCAAGCATTCAAATTTGAAGTATTGGAGAAGCATTCTATTATTTTTTGTAGGTCTTCAAGCTCATTTTGTCAACAAGATCAAGTATTATCAAAGATTGATGATAGATTCCTATGGAGGATCATGATGGATTCTAGGTTTTGGGAGATGCACCAAGACATTCAACAAAGATTAATGACTTGTTTCCTAAGTGGTTTCATCTTCTACCATCATTCAAATTTCTACCTAAAGGAAGGTATAGCCAAATTTATGAACTATTAGGGTCATTTCACATAGATCCCAAAGTACATCTTCACTATTATTCATGTTTCATTTAGGGATCTTATTGTAATACACTTGAATAGGGTTTCTTTGCATTTTAGCTCTTAATAATCTTAGACAAACTTAATATTAGGGCTTGCACAACATTTTATGTTTTAGATCTATAATTTTCATCGAGGTCTAATTACTAAACTTGGGTTTTGGCTGAGGCAAAGCCCTATCCACGATAAAATAACATTTTTATTCAATAGATTTATCACAGGAACGGACCCGAGAGAAAAAATTGAGAAGTGTAGGATGGAAGTGTAGAAAAAGGACTCAGATCTCAATTTCTAACTTTTTAGAAGGGGAGACCTTGATCGATTCACCCATGGGTGAATGAGTTCTTGAAAACCCTCTGAAACAAGATTTTTATGATAGGTGCAAAATATTCAGACCTTCCCAGATCATAGGGTTAGTTTGCATCATTGTGGTGATTTACTATTTTTAGCTTTTCTCTCAAAAGTCTTGTTTAAGATAATATGCATGTCATCAATCACAAGGAAGCATATTCCCTCATTGAGTTGACTCACATAAGGTTTGTAAGTTTATTCTTTATGGGGATCTCTTTTCATAATTAAATAGAGGAAAATAGGTCCATTATACTATCCCATATTTGATATCATCCTATTTTTCTTATGTTTCATTTTGGTGAACCTCACATTTCAAACACTTAAAACTCTAATTTGGAAGTCATTGCAGCCCTAGATCTAGGATTTGCACTAATTTTGCATTGCATTTTCATTAGTTGCATTACATTTAGGTTTCTTTAGACTTGTATTTCAGGTTTAATTTTGTATGTTTACATTACTTAAATCCATAGAAAATAAAAATAAATCATTAGGTTTACATTCATCTTCCATTGTACTTGCATCAAGATTATTATTCAATCATCAAAGTTCAAATTTAGGCTCCAACTGCATTCTAAGAATAGTCACTTTGTTCATCATTTGACCTTATTTTCAATCACATTTAGACACCTTAATTTGGAATAACTTGTTACAAAACTCTTAGTTTGCAACTAGAAACAAAAATCACACTCAATAACTCAAACTTTAGAAAATTCAATTTTATAAAACCATGGGAAAGCACCCATTTTCCCATATAAAAATGAGTCCTTTTATAGGCTTTTCAACCAATTTTCTAAGTTGTCTTCATATTTTATCATTTCCTTTATGTTTCTATTCTCTGATCAGAGCATTGATTTTCAAAAATAGCCTATTTTGTGCATCCAAGTAATTGCTTCTATAATTAAATCTTGCAACATTTTAGAAAGATATCTTGCATGTTTAAGTTGTAGATAGTGTTATATTTGTGTACTTTCCCTTTATTTTTAGCATCATTTCATAGCTCAGATATATTAGTTTACATTTTAAAAAACATTAGAAAACATAAACACAAAAAAAAAACATCAAACAAGACAAGCACAAACTAATGAAACCCTTGGAGAAAGCATAATCATTTGATTATGTAAAATCTTCTTTTCAAAGTTAGCATATCCCTCAAGCCCTTTAGTAGTGATTACTTTGGCATGTTAGGTGAAGCCCTTGAGGATTTCATTTCACAAGGGTAATCTACTAAGGCTTGTTATAACAAACCAAAACTATGAGAATTTAATGTAATCACACCCCAAATCACCATCTAACCAACCTCACATCAACGTCAAGTTCAAAACAAGCCCATGCTTATCATAAAACCACCTAAAAACAAACCATTATCCCCATAAGCTATCTTTGTAGGGAAATTTAATTCATCTCAGAAAGAGCATCTCAAAATAGTAGGCATCTTTGGTAAGTTTTATTTATTTAGATTTCCTCAAAAACACATACTACTATGCCACAAAGTGGAATTAGACATAGTTCATTTCCCACATTAACCCTTAGAGAAAAGTTCATGCAATTAAACCAGCTCCAACAATAGCATTAAATAGATTCATTCATGCAAAACCATTAAACATGAAAGATGGAACATAGGAAATGAACACATAGATTTACATGGGGAAAACCCTTACGAGTAGAAAAATCCACACTCCAAAAGCCCAGATTGCCATTGTATTATTCAACAACAAAATATAGTTACAAGCTCTAAGCCTTTACAAGAGATTTACATCTTGTTCCATCTCGACATAATCCAACAGCATAACCCCTCTTTGATCTCGCCTCTCCTCTGTCAATGTGTTTGGGCATTATATTACGATCTTCAATTGTTTGATGAAGGCCAACTTTTACATCTCCCTACCAAACTGCATAGTCATAATTGTCATATCTTAAACCTCCAATAAATTCATCAAAATATCAAGGATACATAGAACCATGTCCCTCCGAACTCACCAAGTCAAACCAATAATCACACAGTTCACCAAATCACCCAGTCACACTTCCTACATCAACATCATCTAATACGCACTCTCCCACTTAGTACGGTCAGGTCCCACCAAGGCACCCACAAGTTGTTGGGAGCTCACTTAATAGTAATCAACATATCAACCCATTGAAGAGACTAACTTCAAAGTATTGATGAAACTACAAAGTCCCACCAAAAAAAATTCTCCAACCTCCCATTAGCATGTCAAGGAGACAAGACTCAATGTCCTTGCGACATCGTAGTGTCACTTCAATACACTCTCATCGGAGTATCAAGGATACACTAAGAGGAATCCCACCGAAGTGATCAACTCTCACCAAAAAAATACATAATTTCAAAGCAAGAATTATTATCGGTACATCAAGGAGACAAAGGATAAGGTCTCTTTGACAAAGGATGGTTAGCTTGATAAGGAGATAAATACATAACACTATAAGTAGAACAATAGGATAGAAATTTGAGGCACATTTTTCCAACATGCTCCCACTTGATGAATAATTTACTGGACACTTCCAATCAATGCTCAAAGTCACTATAACACCCAAGAAATATACAACATTAAAAAAATGTTTACCATCTCTGACAAGAGTCCCAACTATCCTCCAAAGTAAAGGAACAATCCATATGCACCAATCTAAAAGATACGAGTCATCAGGCCCAACTAACAACAATGTCTATAGGTCACTTCCTCCACTGGCATTGTGCCAACAAGCTATACATAAGCATAAACAACATAAAATTCAAATCCCCAACCTAAACACAACCATGAAGTCATCCTCCAGAAACTAGATAGAACATTAGCTAGAACAATGACGACAAAATTGACTACTCACATTCAACTGAAATAAACCCATGATACTGAAAATACCACACATAGTAAGTGCTAATCCATTGAATCAACCATACATCAAAGGTATCCAAAACATATTAAACTAATTCCATAAACATATACACCTATTAATTGTAATCATAAACTCCATGTGTAAACATGTAAAAGAGTGACATACACATCAAAGAGCTCCCACTACATGAGTAATGTAAATCTGAAAATGATCAAGGCATAAAAAGTCTACCAATAGCATCATATAGAAAGTGTAAAAAAATATCATGTAGTACCAAGGAATCATCCACAATGGTATTCACAACCTATAAAATGAAAACCTATAAGAATAGTTCTCACCACACGTCTTCATAGCTCTCCCAAGTTCTTCACACCCAACAAAGGAAAGAGATAAAGAAACGTCCATGTCATCACCCAAGTACATAAGTGAAAACACATGACCACAAGCTAGTGATCACAACAACTCCGACCAAACCTCAAATCAATGTAAGTGAAACCAAACATCCAAGAAGATAACCAAGACCAAAGAGAGCACCTCTACACATCATACACATGTAAAAAATCCTCCTACAGACACCTTTGAATGCCAACTATATCAAGTATGATCTCCTTCACAACACCCCAAGAGAAAATCCATAACAAAACCCATCTATTCAATCACCAAAACATAACATATGTAATCAAAATAGATGTAAGACTCTCAAGCCAAAGAAGATCAAACTAAAAAATCCATTTCCCATCTGAGGAAATCAATGCACTACCATCCCCTATGATCATCATAAATGGAAACAAAAACCCAAGGAGATAGCCATGGTATCCATCTCTCACAATGAATCCTCTAGAACCTTCTATTAGCAGCTCAAGATCCATATCAATGAAAGAAATCATAAAGCACCTAATAGAAACAATGGGAATTACCTATCAAGTGATAAGAAATTGAGTAGACCAAGAGTGGGGAATGAGAATGATCCTCTAGGATATGCAATCCATCATGACTCACTCCAAGAACAATCTCCTCATAGGTCCTTGTTGAACTCACATCCAACCAAGGTGTAGGCTCCTAGGAATATTTTTTAAAACCTCATCCAGAGTAACCATCTCAACATCAATTTTCTCATCTCAAGAGATATCTAACCTCACCTTATTCTCCATATATCCATGGCCACCTACAAAAAATCATCTCATGCTCAACTCCAAATCCATCACTGCACTATCATGAAGTTCTCAATCATATGACCATTGCACCCAAAACACATAGTATCACCAGACAACTGTCAAAGATGTAGTCATCAGAATCAATAAATTATAATGAAATAATTATCTAAACATTCCACTTAGGAGATCACATGCTCCAAGTGAACATACCTTGGTCTCAAGAGTAATGCATCATGCCAAAACTCTCATGTGTAAGCAAGAGTATACTATCACATAAAACAAACAAAATCTAAACCAACATCACCTGTCAAGCAGTATAACCACCTCAACAATAGACTCTGAAAGTCTTCCATTGCTTGAAGATGCTACACATCTTGAAATATTTTTGATGTTTATGTGAAAGAACCCTTCTACCACAACATGATCTAAGAGCTCATCCTAGTAACATTTGCAACACTAAAGAATATCATCCATCACTAAGTGATGAATCCATAGTCATTGCTAAATCTCCCACTAAATTGTGACAACCGAGTTCTCCAAGAATCATGACCAAACATATTATAATCTTAAAATCCTCCAAGTCCACATATCAACATGTCCATCTGACAACAATACCAAGTGATGCCAAGATCACCAAACCAAGCAAAAAAAAATATCATTTTCAAAAGCTTACACAAAACTATGTATTCAAGCTATTCATTACATCGAGATACACATGCTATACATCCCCATAACTAAATATCTAGGTACCCAACATCATACATCTTCTCATCTCAAAGGAACTACAATAATGCATAAGTGACCACAAACAATGCCAACTAACAAGTCTGCATGAACACTATATCAACCTCATGGATACAGACAATCTGCTTCCAATTTATCTGAGTGAAATCAATAGGTTGTAAACACCTACAAAAATGCATAACTCATAGATCTAATCCATATACCATGAAAACCCACTATCACATTGGAGATTGCAACATTGAGATCTCAAAGAGAATAAAAATATAGAAAACAAGACTCAAACACTAGATTCAACACAAATCATGTTTTCCAACCACATCCACAACAAGAACCATAGTCAAGGAAACCACCAAGCATCACCACAAGAATTTTGAGTGGCTAATCATATAACAACACTCCCATGTAGAGAAATCAACTCACCTCTTCATACCATGCACAAAGCATGCATGCAAAACTAAAACTATCTCATCTAGTACCACCTCAAAAACCAAGGTCTAGAAAATAGCTTTAAACATAGCTCCACATAGCCACAAGTTTTTATTGACCATTTAAAACATTCAAAACAACTATGTTTGAAAAAAACCGATGCACATCCACACCCACTTCACATCTGGAAGACCAAAAAAATAAAAAAAGAGACTCCATAACAGTTAAATCAGAATAATGGATTTTCATGTATGGGAATCAATCATAGAATTGTAGGAAAAACTTTAAAATTATCAGACCCTAAAGCATGAATCTATTCCATGCAAGTACAAAAAATCCATCAAAGGAAGAAGTAGTTCAGGAACCCCGGGCCCATTTCAATCCAGCCCCACAACCACCAACATGCACATGCATCTGACGAAGACAAGCTATTGCAGAAGCTTTCAGATCATCCAATGTTCAACTCCATAGACTTCATTTAATCAAGGTAACAAAAAAACTACCCTCTAATACTAGGAAAAAGTACCCAACATGAGCACATTACTCCATAGTTGAATAAAGAACTCAAGCTTCTCCATATCATCAGGGATCCTCTCACACAAACACCCAACATGAAAGCTTTGTTGCAACACAACCATAAAGAAAAATATTCACCCCATGCATCAAGATTATACTATTGTCAACTAGGAACCTCAGATCACAACATTTTGATATGACCAACTCCAATTTCTCCATCTTAAACATCATTCATACTATATTTTATCTCTTGAAACTAAAACAAAAGAGCAATAACTTCTACTCACCAAAGGATCAATTCATCATTCAATTCCTTTAGATTTCCTCTAGCTTGCTAGATTAAGAAATCCTCAAAACCAAACACACTAGTAAGAAACAAATCCCTGAAGTAGGCTCTGATACCACTTGTAGGGAAATTTAATTCATGTCAAAAAGAGAATCTGAGAATAGTAGGTGCCTTCAGTAACTTTTATTTCTTTAGATTGTCCCAAAAACACATAATATTGTGCCACAAAGTAGAATCAGACAGTTCATTTCCCACATTAACCCTTAGAGAAAATTTTATGCAATTTATCCATTTCCAACAATAGCATTAAAAATAGATTCAGTCAAGATGAACCATTAAACATGAAAGATGGAACATAAGACATGAACACACAGATTTAAGTGGGGAAAATCCTTACAAGTAAAAATCCCCACACTCCAAAATCCTAGATCGCCATTGTATTATTCAGCAACAAAATATAGTTACAAATACAATTACAGGCTATAAGCCTTTACAAGATATTTACATATTTTTCCATCTGGAGAGAATCGGGTAGAATAACCCCTCTTCAATCTCTCTTCTCCTCTCTCAATGCACTATGGAAATATATTAAAATATCTAGTCATTATTGGAAGGCCAACTACTATATCTCTCTACCGAACTGAATAGTCGTAACTATCATACCTTCATCCTATAATAAAGTCATCTCAAAATATTAAGGAGAAATAGAACCATGTCCCTCCAAACTCACCAAGTCACACAAATAATCACACAGTTCACTAAATCACCTAGTCACACATCCTCCATCAATATCATCCAATACCCGCTCTCCTGCTTAGTACGATCAGGTCTCACCAAGGCACCTATGAGTTGGTGAGAGCTCACCCAATAGTCATCGACATATCAGTATGTCAAAGAGACTGACTTCAAATTCTTGATGAAACTACAAATTCCCACTGACAAGAGTTCTCCAACCTCCCATCAACATGTCGAGCTGACAAGACTAAATTTCCTAGCGACATCACAATGTCACTCTGATACACTCTCATCAAAGTATCAAGGAGACACTAAGAATAGTCTCGCCAAAGTGATCAACTCTTTCCAACAAAATAAATAATTCCAAAGAAAGAAGTATTATAGATCCATCAATGAGACAAAGGATAAGGTTTCTCCCACAAAGGAGAGTTAGCCCGATAAGGAGATAAATACATCACTGTAAGTAGAACATCAGGATAGTAATTTGAGGAACCTTTTTTCAACAATCTTGAAGTTTACAAGACAAGTTTGTAGTAACAATGTTTCAAATAAATTGAGTTATAATACCATTTCTTACACATTTAATACAATTAACAATAGGTAACTATAAACTAATCTCGCTTCATTACCAATGCCTAAACGTATCTTTCCTTGTCCTCCCCATTTTCCTTTACACAACAGAAAGGAGTGTGATATTTTTTGAACAACTTAAAATACTCCTGCGAAGATAACCTAATGGGATCTTATTCAAGCCTCACCTAATTACAATAGTATGCTCCAAATGGATTTTTTAAAAAAATTGGTTCCTCTTAGCACAAATCCAAATGATGTAGCATCCCTAATTCAAGGAATGAACTTAGTTAATATAGAATAGTTTTACAAAAGTGAGCTACCTCCTTTGGAAGTAAAAAAAAGAATGAAGATTTCATTATACTGGCTATCATTAATAGGTGTGTGACAAAGAAAAGCTTTTTGACAATGGCTTAGCCCTTAATGTGTGTAGAGTAAACCTTTTGAATAAGATTGGAATGGATAAGAGGAAGATTTAACATAATTGTTTTTCCATTTGTGGGTTTGATAACATAGGAAAACAACTACTTGGTGTGATCATAGTAGATATTAAAGTTGTAAAGGCCATATTGCAAACTCATATCCATGTTATGCTCCAATATATTTCATATAATATTATTTTGGGAAGACTGTGGATTCATGAAATGCATTAGGCACCTTTAAATCTTCATCATATAATGAATTATGTCTATAACAAAAAAGAGTATACAATCAAAGATGACCCTCACCTAGAAAAAAAATTTCACACTAAGACACACAAGGAAATTCCTTTTAAAATATTGATACCAACGTCAAAAGTAGATTTATTTAGCAAGAAGAAAAATAAAGGAATATTGAGGAAGTCAAAAAGTTATTGGAAGACAATTGGGGTTCATTAGATTTCATAGCTACATTCATGGGAGGATATAAAATCACAATAAAAGATCTTGAAAAAGGAAAAGAAACAATAGTAATGACAAAAAACTTTGGGAGGAACCTTTGAAAGCATTAACTTCAACCACTTTAGAAGAAGAACCAAACTAAACAAGCAAAATTTGATAAAGCTAATTATGAACAACTATCGAATCCAAAACAAATGGAAGAGCTTTATGGAAGAGGTTATGAGCTCTTGAAATAACTTGGTTATAGTGGAAAAGGATGTGGTGTGAAATAATAAGGAATCAATGTTCCTATAGATCCTAACACACATGAAACACAAAATGGGCTTGGATATTGCCCTTCTAAGATAGAAAAAATAACAAAAAGACCCTCACTTAATGTCAAAACTATTTTGTGTGGTTCTTCTAATACAACTCTCACTTTAAAGCATCATGAATTTATTGATACAAAAATGGATGCTTCATTGGAATACTTTGAACATGATGAATCCTTGAAATAAATTTTAGGAGTTTATGATAAGGCACCAATTCCCATTTACAAACAAGGATTCACTTGTGCCATGGTTAGTACTAAACAAGTTTGTAAAGAAACGAAAACAAGTGGCATTGGACAAGACAAAGAAGAACACATTCTCAAAGTTCTAACACAAAGTTCACTCCCTATAAGAGATACAATCAACATACCAATGGACACATCTAATGAAGAGAGAGTGGTTCAACTAGGAAAGTTCCCTGATAAGGATGAACAAGAAGACCATGGAACATTATTACATGAATTTCACGAACTCGTTTCTTGGACTTATTTGGATATTCCAGGTATTGATGCTAAAATAGTTACACACAACATAGTCCTTGCACAAGATGCTAGATGAGTACGAAAAAATATACACAAGATGAATCCTAAGATAGATTTATTGGTTAAAGTTAAGATTGAAAACCTTCTTGAAGTTGTCTCTATTCATCCTCTTGACTATTCTCCATGGATCTCAATCATTTTAGTAGTTACAAAACTTGATAATCATATTAGGATGTGTACGGATTTTTAGAACCTTAATAAGCATCTTTATAAGATGATTTTACCCTTCCAAATATTAACATGTTAGTAGATTCAACTATGGGTCGTGCTTTTTTTCATTCATGGATGGTTTTTCTATATATAATCAAGTTTTTATCAACCCTCTAGATCAATACAAGAAATCATTTACTACACCTTGGGGAGCATTTTTTTGGGTTGTCATGCCTTTTGGATTAAATAATGGGGGTGCAACATATCAAAGAGCTATGAAATTGATATTTCATTATTACATAGATAATATTCTAGAATATTATGTTGATGATATTCTAGCCAAATCCTTAACTCATCAAGACAATATTAAAATCCTTCAAAAAATAATTGAAAGAATGTGCAAGTATAACATGAGATTGAATCTAGAAAATGTGTCTTTGGTGTGCATAGTGGAATATTTTTAGGTTTTATAGTATCCCATATAGGCATTAAGGTGGAAACAAATAAAATTGATACTATCATTAGCATGCCACCTCTAAAAAAGACTTTTGAGTTATATAATTTACAAGGAAGGATTCAATTTATCTATCATTTTGTGGCATCCTTAGTGGATCAAACATTACCCTTTACACAACTTCTTAAGAAGGAATCATAATTTAAGTGGAATGAGGATTGTAAACAATCTTTAAATTTTTTGAAAGAATACCTCTCTATGCCTCATTTTTTACAACTTGCTATGCAAGAAAAAATATTTATCCTTTATATAGAAAAATCATCCCATGCTTCAGCAGTATTGTTGGCCCAAAAAGATGATAATGGTAAAAAAAATGTTGTTTATTACATTAGCCAAACACTCATTGATTGTGAAACTTTATATACTACCGTGGAGAAACAATGCTTATCTCTTGTGTTTTCCACTAGTAAGTTGAGACATTACTTAATCAATGTAGAAGTGCATGTGGTTATCAAGTTTGACCATTTAAAACATCTCTTTAATAAAATAGATTTATCAAGATTCTTAGCTAAATAGGTAATGGTGTTAACTAAGTTTGATCTTAAATTTTTTCCACAAAAGGAAATCAAATGGCACGCCTTAATTGACCATTTATCTAATTCTCCTTCTCCACTAATGTTACCTAACATGAACTCATTCCCTAATGAAAGTGAGTTGACTATCAAAAAGGAGACATGGGAATTGTACAAGTCGATTGTGCTAAGTGTATAACTGGCTCTAGAGTGGGGGTTATAATAAATATGCCTTTTGGAAATCCTATTCCCTTATCCTATTGATTAAACTTCCTATGTACAAATAACATAGCAAAGTATGAAGCTTTAATTGCTAGAATATGCACATCTTTAGCCCTTTCTGTTAAACACATTAAGATATTTGGTCTCTCAATTGGTCATTAAGTAAATAAATGGTTCATATCAAGAAAAACATGACAAGTTAAATCCAAGTATAATTACCTTGCAATGAAATTATTAGAACACTTTTAATCATATACCATTGACAACATCCCACCAAAAGGATAATCAACATGAAGATGCAATGGCAAGAATTTCTTCCCTTGTATCTGTTGAAGATCCTTTTATCGAATTCAAATTTGTGGTCCATATGATTACAAAATCATCAATAGATGATATGATCAAAGAAGTTTTATTAACCGATATTGAAAACTCTAGTGAATGGTACACACCAATATTCAACTAATTAAAAGAGGGTACCTTTCTTGAGCCAACAACTAAAAAAACTAGAGCTCATCTTTGCAAACTTGTATCGAAATACATAATCATTGCAAACATTCTATATAGATGATCATTTGATGGTATTTTTCTTAGTTGTCTTAAAAAATAAAAGATCCCTATAGCCCTTGAGGAAGCTTATGCAGGTGCTTGTGGGGGGAATTTTGGAGCAAGATCATTAGTCCAAAAGTTAATCTGTATAGGATAATATTGGAGAAATATGGAACAAGAAAATTTTGATCACATTAATAAATTTCATAAATGTCAAGAGAAAAATAATTTGATTCATGCTCCTACTTCTAAGCTTCATGCCCAAGTTCATATTTTTCCATTCTTGGTACATGGGGTCTAGATCTATTTGGAAAAATATCACCACCTTCTTTCGCTATACATACATTTATAATTATCGCAACATATTATTTCACAAAATGGGTGGAAACTATGCCTCTTCATTCCACAACCATTGATACAATATTTCATTTCATATTGTAACATATTATTGCTCACTTTGGTCTTCCTTCTGCATTAGTTTCAAATAATAGAACCCCATTCAAAAATAATGATGTGAAGAAGTTTTCAGAAATATTTCATATTAAAAATTTATCAACGCCATATTATTCACAATCAAATGGTAAAGCAAAATCAACCAACAAAAATATCAAGAAAATCTTAATAAAAATGGTAAGTAAACATAACAAAGATTAGCACACTCAATTAACTTATGCATTGTGGGCCTATCATGCAAGTATTAGAATGTCTATAGGAAACACTCCCTATAATCTTGCTTATGATTATGAGGAAATAATACCTTTACAATAAAAAAATATTTCATTGAGAATCTCTCTTAGACAGCTTATTGATGACACTACTTATAAAGAGAAAGGATTGCATCAACTTGAAATTCTTTATGAACAATGTATTAATTCTCTCGAGCATCTCCAAGCTTACTTTACATGAATACAACATAGTTATAACGATCATGTCAATCCTCATTTGTTTAATAAATGTGACTTGGTAATATGAGAATCAACATAATATAAATGCCTACAAATGAAAAAGTTAAGTTCAACCCTAATTGGCTAGGACCTTACATAACTGTAAAGATTTATGGGCATGGATCATACACATTAGTGGAAATAGATGGTACACCTCTCAAAGAGACTATCAATGGTGTGTATTTGCACCCATACTCTACATAACATATCCCATGAATAGTATGTATATTAAACTAGTGTTCTTAGTTTAAGTAGATAGTGTTCTATCTTATCTCACATTGTTTGATTCTTTGAAAAACAATCTTTGTGTGTCTTGGATTATAGAGTAATTTTTCAATAATTTTTGATTATTACTTTAGTTTCCATACTATTCAAATTCATCTTGTGTGTTGAGTTAAGTTAGATCCTTATATGCATGTAATGTTCTCAAATTAGATCATAGGTACATTTCATTTAACATAAAATACTCAATCAAAATGTACTATTTAATGTAAACTAAAACTATTTCAATTAGATCACATAAAATTAGATCATGGAGAAATTTATAAAATATTCTTATTGGGACTATTTAATAAATCACATTGAGATCTAATTCGACATAAACCCATAAAACCAAACATGAATGCTCATATATTATAAAAGGTTCAAGTACATGTCATCAATAATACAATGCTAGTATGGACTATGGCTACTAGGCCCCTCGAGACCTGGTGGTGGCATCTGTCATGAGATATAGAATGTGATCACAATCTAATCATTGATCTCACCAATGTCTATAGACCCTATGCCTCTCGTATGAGTTCCACAACAAACTCTTTCTATATGCAGTTGTGATCTACCTACAATCTAGTAACCTATCGATGTATCCTTGCGAGTTTTGATAGTAGGATGGCCTATATATCATTTTCAATTAGAACTCAAGATGCTCAAAAATTGTCATATGCATTTTGTGGCACTGAAATCTCTACCATAGCTTTCTCCTCTTTGGATGCAGATACGTTAGTGTGTCTTGTCATGCCCTCATAAATTTCCCTCAACCTCACAATAGGCTCAAAGAGATTTTCATGATTCCCTATAATAGGTGGGGAAATGTACTTTTCTAGTATATATTCATCTGGGGGCAAAGGAGGGACCATCTCTATAGTCACCCACTAGTAGAGAACTCACCACTATCACATAGATCCTTTAAGATCGAAATCATTAAATAAATAAATACACATCATGACATATAAGTAAACACCATATACATAAACATCAAAATGGAATGAAAAATTAAATAACAAATCCTCACCTAGGTCTCCAACTTGCCAACTAGAGTTTCGCTATGCAATAATAGATCCCTCTTATGTAGGAAGCATGGATGGTCAACTACGACTAGCCTCCCCATGATAATGAGTCTTGTTACTTGATACAACTAATGATCATGCTCTGTTGAATTGTGAATGAGGTGAATCTCTCCTCTTAGGGGTATTCAGGGCCTCATTTGCCTCATTAGACTCATCGCTCATCGACTTGATATCCTCATCAAAAAATAAATATGGTTCTCTATCCTCATCCTTTGAATCTCCATCAATGACCCCATCATCCCTATCATCACTGTGAACTAGAAGAGGTCTCATGTTGCCTGTGTGATAATGCATAAGAAAGACATGAGATAATCGTTCTCTAGCCCACCACTACTCATAGGCCAATGTGGTACCTACATTGTTGGTATATGAGATTAGGGACATGTTGTGATCATCATCATCTTAGTCACTAAATTCCACATCATCAATGGTGAGATGATGACTATCTCCAACCCTAGAGGCACTCCCTATTGACCATAGATACTCAGGTCAATGGCTAGGAAGAACTTGGACCTATCCAAACTACTACATAACACAATCATAGTAAAAGGGACTCACTATGTAATCATGTTGCTTCAAAAAATACCGATCCTACTGCATCCTAACTAGCTGGTGTGTGACATCTTCCCACTAAGGTACCAGGAGGTATGGTCTCCATAGTATATTTTCATCCTCCAAATGGTTGAATCTAACCATCTAATATAAAATATCTTCATCCTTCCATGATCATCTCAAAGGATAACTATAGGCCCGTGGATAACCCATGGTCACCACTATTAGATAACTTGTCGATATGGTACATGTGATATACTCAAAGCACCATACCTACAAGAGTGTACAATGTACTATACTCTCTATCTCCTAGTAGATGAAGTGCCCTAGATCATAATATAAATGTGCTAGCATGTTGTGACTATATGCATATACATGGTTTGATTTTCTCTATATGAATGAATCCTCTATCTAGGTGTGCACCTCATCCATCAAGAACCAACGCTAGTACCATGGTGATAATCATGATGCACCTCAAATAGAGGAAACCACACGTATAGTAGCCATTCAAACTCAACATGAGGTTTGAAAATCACCTCTTGAATGGGATGGCCTATAAAATACTCAATTTCCTCTCACATCTCCTCAAATGACCACTCCTTTGATGAATGGATGCTCTCTCCATGGATAGGCAACCACAAGATGCGGTCAATGCCCTCTAGGGATATACTCATCTCTCCTGTAGGGGGTGAAAGGTGCATGTATCTTCATCCCACATCTCTACTAATTCCATAAGCATGGAATCATGATACCTCATGGGTGGCATGAGGTATACCCAAAATAAATTGATGTCAAATAAAATATCAATCTCCTCATCTATAAGCTAGATGATCTGCTCTCAGAGGTGACAAAACATTTTTCCTCCTAGATGCTAATGGGATTAGGGAGGAACCTAAAGAATAAAAATAAAAATAAATCATCACTAAAACTCTTAAATATGTGTATTAAATAATTAAAAATACACTAAATTTTCTCTAGGACACTTTGCGACAAAAAGGACGCTTCGCAAATTTTTTTGCCAAGGTCCTAAAAACTTCTAGAAGTGAATAAAAATATTATAAATATATAAATGTAAAGATAAAATATAATATAATCCAATCAACATATGATGTAGCTCACCTTGTGCCACCTCATCACATAAAATATCTAGATTTGGAGGCTTGTATACTTGTCTTCTAAGAATATTCAATCACTCTATAACAAGGTAAACTCTCAAAATTTAGATGTCAAAAATAATTATTAAAAACATAATCTTTCACTAAAATATATTAAGCATTATTTATTTTATGTCTCTATTAAAAACAATTTTCATTCAAATCAACATAATGGGGGCTAGCAAACTCCATTTTTGATGTCATTTTTTGCATTGGGTTCATAATTCCATCCTCGATATAATACAATGTCAATCCATATGCAGTGTTTCCAATACCCTATGATAAACACT